>CM021100.1:578706439-579306439 GCA_007115665.2 Sequoiadendron giganteum | reverse complement strand
ACATGGTATCAGAGCTTCAGATTTGCAGCTGCTTGTTCTTGTTTTGAGATTTTGCATTGGAAGCAGATCTAGGGTTCTAAGTTTTTTTTTGGGTGGATTCAGCATACTCCATTTTTTGGGTTCACTTTGGGCTCAAATGGATAGTGTCATTAGATTCGTATCGCCCAAAAACCCCTAAAACGACTGTCAAATCGTCGATTTTAGTTACAGTCAATTTAGAAGGCAATTTTTTTTTTGCCCTAGGGCCGTATGGAGCAAAAATCGCAAAAAAAATTAAAAAAATTGTCAAAAATCTAAGGTTTTTTTATTTTATTTTACGCGGCCAGTGTATTTGTTTTTCGCCGCCCGGCGGCCACCGCTCAGCCACCACCACCGGCGGCCTCAGCCCATGCTCCGCCCGCTCCGCCTGGCTCCTCCATCCACCGGCTGCCACCCGAGCTCCGCCGAGCTCCCTGCTCACCCAGTCGACACCGCCGAGCTCCCGACTCGCCCAGCCGACATCGCCGAGCTCCCGAGTCACCCCGCTAATACCGATGTGAGCTCGCTGACACGAGTCGGCCGTGCCAGCCCCTGTGGGCTCTAAACCCCTGCCGCCGGTCTTATGGGTGACCGAGGGTTTCGGCCCAACCCCCAGCCGCCAGCCCCCTGGTCGTCCACATGACCAGGGGCCGAAGACTTTAGCCCTTGAGGGCTCCAAACAATTTTTTTTTGCACATTGGAGCAGCTTGCGCTAAATCGGGTGTAGAATGGGTATTTTTTCTCCGTTTTTTGCAAACGAGATATCGTCAAAAAGCTGGTTCCGGCACCGTTCCAGTGGTACTGGTAATTTTTCCTGATTTTGCAGTTTTGCTATGTTTTTTTCTAGTCAAAATCAGAACTTGGTTTTTTCACTCCAAGGGGCGTATCTTTTGCGTCTGAACTCCGTTTTACGCAAACGAATAGGCGTTGGAAAGGTGTTATAGTGCTCTTTCCAGATTTTTAGTCTATTTTACTAGTTCGTTTACCAGGTATTTTTTATTCAACTTTGTGTGTTTTTTAAACTTTGCTCAATTACTTGGTCCTTCTGGCTCCTACATGAGTTTTGTTTGCATGGGATGGGTTATATTCACTTGATCTAAATGTTGTAAGGTTAGATTTCTCAATTTTTTTTTCATTTGAAGAGTTATCATGGGTTTCTCTACTCACCCTTCAGTTGTTCTTCTGGAATGAGGTAATTATGAGTCATGGGCAAAGGGTATACTTACACATTGTAGGTGGCTTAATATTTTGCCTTATTTGTATGATCTCATACCTGAACCAGCAACTTTAGAGGGCAGATAAGCATGGGATATTATTAGAAATCACATTGCAGGAGTTATATTGTCTAGTGTTGATCATGACACTGTGTTGGTTATATCGGACATTGATTGTCCTCGCCCACTTTGGACACGTCTTTGGGAGATCTATGGAGACCCTATTCTATCTCCATTCCCAGAGGATCCTGCTTCAGATTGTCTCATACCCATTGCTTGGCGAGAGAATACACCATTTGATCATGATACTTTAGAGGAGCTTGAGTATTTAGACACCCTTACTTATTCCGATGGATCAGAGGTTTGTCTCCCAGTTCCTACTTTTCAGATTGAAACTTCATCAGCATCTCTTGTTGTTCTTGATTCAGTACAGCAGGACATCATACATCTTCCAGACATAGCCACTTTGGACTCTTATGTTGCAGACATATCTTTCTTGTTTGTTGAGTCCTATATTGCAGATTTGGAGGATTACTTTGAGGACATTCATCTCCTCTACCTTGACAGTCAGATTATCACTATTCGCCCACCATTATCCGTGCATTCAGAGGTTGCATTTCAGTATTCTCCACATCAGATTGGATTTGACATTATTTGTTTCCATTCAGACAATGAGACTCTTCAGCATCCTATCATGGCACACATCTTGAGACAGATTAGTTCTTCCTTCTTCACAGGGTTTCTTCAGTATAGGTCCATGGATCTATTTCTTCCCAAGGGGAGGAATATCTTTTGCCACTTCAGGATCTCCTTTTGGATTCTACATCAGACATCTACCATTGTGACAGGAGTTTCTTCATTGTGGGGGGGCCTTCTTCTCTCTTTCTATATCTCCTATGGAGATCATTGTACATGTACTTATATGATAGAAGCTATCTATGGGGGGTATCATGTTATCCACCTCCTATCCTTCTTTCATTAGTGCATTGCATTCCTTCCTTGCATTCTATTTTGGGGAGGAGTTTTGTTCCCACTGGGTTTTCTCCTTTACCCCATTTCATTTAGTTTGCATTGATTTTGTACATGGGTACCTGATCTGGCCTTGTTGTCGGGACCCATTGCTTTTGCTTTTAGTAGCTTCTTCTAGGTTTTAGCTTCTCCCTATGTCTATCTTAAGGGGGGGTGTTAGAGTAATTGGGTATTTACTTTATTAATTAAATAATATTTGTTTAGTTACTTAAAGTTCCCTTTTACCTCTTTTCACTTAAGCTAACATTAGGTGCATAATAATTAATTACTTTATTAATTATTATTGTGCAAGCCTAGGGTTTTCCTTTTTAGGGTTTTCATCTATATGTAGTTGAAAACTATCTTTTGTATTATTAATTCATTTTACATTTTGTGTGAATTCATGGCTCCACATTCTTGAACATTTCCTTTGTTGCTTCTCTTTGTTTCTCCTTGTAACAGGTTATTTTCTTCCAAAGATCTTTTGGGCTTCTATGGTGTTGTATCTTCTCAACTCCAACATTTGCAACTTTCAACTACTTGCATTTGACAACTTTTTCCCTGAGTGAAAATTCGCCACAACAGGAAAATGCCTTCGAGATAGAAATAACCAAGAGAGTTTATTATAGAGGGGTCCAACATGATCTCATAGGTTCATAAAGAGATTTTGTAATCACCATGGTTTATGAGAAATACCCTATCAAATATTGTTGCACTTTTGCACTTTGCACCCTTAAGGGATCGTGTCAGTTGAACCATAGTACTTGTTTGGTTGAATTTCATATCCTAAGGTATGTTAGAGATGACCTAGGTTGCATCAATTTATATGAGGCATATGCTGACCCTACCTTGTCAACCCTATGGATTTGGAAAGCTAGTGAGCTCACTATCTTGCCAATTCAGTAGGATTGACAAGGTAGGTGGTGCAGGAGCACCTAGGCACCTACTCACAAATCTCCATGTTTGATGGTTAGAATGCAACCTTGCATTAAAAATGTGTTAACAAGTGAGTTTGAAAGCATAAAAGGCAACATGAAAGATTGTATCTCAATGAAATAATGGATTCATTAGTTTAGTTAGTAGAAAAAGTGATACAGTTGCAAATTTGTGAGTTGCATAATGCAACAAATTTGTAATTGCAACGGTTATGTGTTTTGAAAAGTTGGTTTATTGGTGGTTAGTGGCATTGATTAGTTATAGGAGGATGAGAAATTCTATGTAAACCCTGGAGAGGCTCGAGTTGTGGTTGTTGGATTGAAGGGAGAAAATTAAAGCTTGGAAATTACTTTATTTTCTCATAGTTTTACTGATTTTTTTGAGTTCCCTACCTATGTACAGGCCGAACAGGTCTTATATGTATTGAATTCCCTTGAGAAATAGTAGATAAATGTTCTAACTTGTGTTTGGTGCCTTGGAAAGGTTTGGTTTAATCTTTTAGTGCCTTAATTCATCAAATTGCTCCTACGAGGTTCCTAAACAACCTTAAGGGTTTGGGGTTATTATAATGGCATAACCATCATCCCACCTACTATCATCAAATGTAACTTGGTGGGATGATGTAGTCATGTGTAGGAATGTTATTTTAGGAGTAGGAGGTGTGGAAGGATGATCCCTTGGCTTGAAGAATGAAAGGAAGGGTTGGAGGTGTGTGTTTTCCCTTGGAAATTGGTGGGTCAGACCTATGGAATGAATAAGTCATATTGTTAATGGTCAAGTGAGTGTTCCTTAAGCATGGTTGGACCTATTAAAAGATGTCTACATAGTTAGATTGGGTAGGAATGGCTGGGAAGGTGAAGATTCAATAACATACCCCTGTCCTAGGCTAGTGAATTAGCCCTCTTTTCCAAAGTAGCCCACTCACAAACTTTCAACTAACCCACCAAAACCACCCAGACCTCCTAGGTAGACTCCAAATAGAAGGATTCCATAGATTTTAGGCCGATAAAGTGCCACAAAATGTGCCAACTCCAAAACCCTCCATTTTCCTAGTTTTCCCCAAGGTTTATTGAAATTATCACTTGCAGACCTTTCCTGACCATGCCACCAACTCAGATACCTTTTTTTAGATCCCAATATTCTTTAAAGTTAAAGATATTTCACTACTTCCTTTGTTTTCAACAAACCCTAGGCAAAAATCTCCCTTTTTATGCAATTTAGGTAATAAAATGCCCAGGACAGCAACTCCAAGACTCACCATTCATTTTCCTTGCCTTGGATGGACCTACACACACTCAATACCTATTATAAAAATCCTCTCCACCAAGCCACATGAAGGAAATAGTAGGTGGAGGGCTTCAATAATTCATTTCTCATTCAAAACACAAAATCTAGGTTTAACACTCGCCTAGAGAAATCTTGCCACAAAACTCACAAAAATGAAAGAAAGACTTTCAAACCAAATTTAGAAGGATGTCAGACTTGCTACCCACTCATTCCACACATTAGAAAATCATCAATTTGTTGTACAGAGGTCTTACAAAGAATAAATATAGAGTTTTCTGTGAAAAACACAGTTTTGCAAGGAAATCACACCAAGATCTTTTTGTTTTTTCAAGATTACATTCACCAACCTTCCAAATGAGTTCCTCAATATTTTCAAAGACTTCTCCACTCAAAACAACCGACCAACTTCCAATAATTGACTTTCAAACTCTAACAATTCATTATGTTGCAAAAATTGCAAGGTGACAACCTTTAAGCAACAGGTGCAAACTAGTGCTAGATTATGTGGTTTTGGGCCATTTAATTTGCTGCCTCAAGGTTCCAAGGTGATTGGATAAGTTTGAAGGGTACTTCCTTTGTTAAATTGACCTTTTTTCCTTGATTTTCCCATGGTGAGTGTATTGGAAGTGCAATTTTTTCCTTGAGAGAGAGGGAGAGAGAGGGGGTGGGAGGGAGAAACTTAAGAGAGAGGGAGATGGAGTGAGGGTGGGAGGGAGACACCCGAGAGAGAAGGAGAAGGAGACAAAGTGGGAGAGACAGGGTGGGAAGGAAAGACCTAAGAGAGTAGGAGAGAGAGGGAGTGAGAGATAGAGGGATGGGAGAGATACAAGAAGTGAGAGAGAGAGAGACTTGAGATATGGAGGGGGTGGGGGGAGGTACCTGAGATAGAGGGAGAGAGAGAGAGAGTGGGAGGGGGTGGGAGGAGATATTTGAGAGAAAGGGATAGAGGGATTGAGAGAGAGAAAGAGAGGATGTGGGAGAGAGATAGAGGGAGTGAGTGAGAGAGACAAAGAGAGGCCAAAAAGAGGGAGAGGGGGTAGAAGGGAGAGACTTGAGAGACAAAGAGGGAGGGAGAGTGGGTGGGAGGGAGATACTTGAGAGAGAGAGAGAGGGAGACAGAGTGGGAGAGATAGAGGGCATGAGATAGAGAGGGACTTGAGAGAGAGAGGGAGAGGTGGTGGGAGGGAGATACTTGAGAGAGATGGAGAGGTAGAGGGAGACAGATAGAGGGAGTGAGATAGGGAGGGAGTGGAAAAGAGATAGAGGGAGTGACTATGACAGGGAGAGGGGGTAGGAGGGGGAGACTTGACAAAGAGAGAGAGGGAGAAGGGGTAGGACGAAGATACTTGAGAGAGAGAGGGAGTGGGAGAGAGAGAGGGGGAGTGGGAGAGAGAGAGAGAGGGGGTAGGAGGGAGAGACTTGAGAGAGAGAGTGGGAGGGAGAGGGCATGGGAGAGAGAAATCTAAGAGAGAGAGAGGGAGAGATGGTGGGAAGGAGACACCTGAGAGAGAAGGAGAGGGAGTCAAAGTGGGAGAGAGGGAGTGGGAAGGAGAGACCTAAGAAAGTAGGGTGGGAGGTAAGTGAGGCCTGATAGAGAGGGATTGTGAGAAATGGCATTGGAGTGACATATATTAGCATAGGTAGCATGGGAGGGAGTAAGACCCGAGAGAGATAGACTTGAGAGGGAAAAAATTTATTCAGTTATGGTGGGGGGAAGACCTGAGAGAGGGAGTAGGAGAGAGAGGGAGTGGTACCATTAAACCGTAAACCCTATACCATTAACCCTTAAAACCTAATCCATCAACCCCCATACCTTCTTTATCCCTCAACCCTTAAACCCTAATCCCTCAACCCCTCTACAATCTTAATCCCTCAACCCTTAACCCTTAACCCTTAACCCTCAACCCTTAAACCCTAATCCCTCAACCCCTATACCCTCTCAACCCTCAACCCTAATCCCTCAACCCCTATACCCTCTTAATCCCTCAACCCTCAACCCTCAACCCTTAAACCCTAATCCCTCAACCCCTATACCCTCTTAATTCCTCAACCCTCAACCATCAACCCTTAAACCCCAATCCCTCAACCCCCATACCCTCTTGATCCCTCAACCCTTAAACCCTAATCCCTCAACCCCTATACCCTCTTAACCCTCAACCCCCATACCCTCTTAATCCCTCAGCCCTCAACCCTCTACCGTTAAACCCTTATCCCTCAACCCCTATACCCTCTTAATCACTCAACCCCTCTACTCTCTACCCTTAAACCCTAATCCCTCAACCCCTATACCCTCTTATGCAGTTGTGAAGGATATCTTGGTGCAAACAGAGGTGATAGGGAAAAGGTGTAGATGGATTAATAAAATCCAAGAGTTCAATATGGAGATTCAGATTACCAAATTGGTAAGAGGACAGGGTCTGGCCAAGCTGATGGCGGAAACAAATATTGAAGCAAACCAAATCTGCAATGTAGAAGGTAAGGAAGAGGTTGTAGAAAGTATTGAGCATACTCCATGCTATATAGATGTGATGTATTATCTCAAACACATGAAGTGCCCTGAAGGGCTGAATGATAATCAAAGGAGAACTTTGAAGTTGCAGGCTTCTAAATATGTTTTTATAAAAGGGGATTTATTTTGGAAGAACAGGGATGGCATATTGCTATTATGTTTAGATGAGTCCCAAGCAAGACATGTTTTGAAAGAAATGGATGAAGGGGTGTGTGGAGGCCATTATTCTGCTAATACCACTGCACACAAAATTCTCAGGGATGGTTATTATTGGCCTAAGGTGTTTAATGATTCTTTTGCACATGTGAGGAAATGTGAAGCATGTCAGAAATTTTCAAGAAAGTTGAAGTATCAAGGAGCATTGCCACTTAGACCCTTGCAGGTGGAAGCACCTTTTCACCAATGGGGAGTTGATTTCATTGGAGAAATAGAGGAAAGATCAAGTGGAGGACATAGGTGGATATTGGTGGCCATAGATTATTTCACTAAATGGGTGGAGGTTGTCCCAACTAACCAAGCAACAAGCAAGGTGGTAGTGATTTTTTTGATGGAAAATATTATAACCAGATTTGGCACCCCAATCAAATTGATCATAGATAATGGGATGCATTTTAGGTCTGATGGGTTCAGATATTTTTGCAAAAAATATGGCATTGATATTTCTTATTCTGCCCCATATCATCCACAAGCAAATGGTCAGGTTGAGTCAAGTAATAAAAGTCTTTTGAAAATAATGAGGATGCTCCATACATAAAAAGGCATGGGATTCAAAATTAAGATTGGTTGTATGGGCAGATAGGATTACAGTGAAGAGGGCAACTGGAAAATCTCCATTTGAATTGGTGTATGGGACACAAGCTAGGATGCCACTACAGAACCTTTTTCCAGTCTATAACTTTATTTTACAAGAAGATTTGGATATTTTTGAACCAATGGAGGAAAGAATGGAGCAGCTTGCAAAACTTGATGAAATAAGAAGAATGGCTTAGAAGCAAAATGTGAAGTTGTAGTCACAAATGAAATATCTTTTTGATAAAAAGGACAAGGGGAGAAAGTTTGAAGAAAATGACCTAGTGTTTATGTGGAATGCTAGGTGTTAGGATAAGGGGAAGCATGGCAAGTTTGAAGCTTTATGGCTGGGCCCTTTTGTGATAACTAGTAAAGGAGGTGAAGATTCATATTTCCTGCAGAACATGTCTGGAGAGGAGCAAGAGTTGCCTGTACATGGGAAGTTCCTGAAGCATTTCTTCTCTTGAGGAAGAATAGAGGGTTAAAGATTGCTAGTGCATGGACAATTCTACAATAACCTCATTAAACATTCTTTTCCATGCACAGTGGTTTTAGGAATTTTTGAAGGGTCTGAGTTTTCCAGTACATGGACATTCTTAAGAATTCCCTTTCTGAAAGCATTTATTTCTTTCCATCTACAGTAGTGTAGGGTCACTTTCATCTTCACCCTTCATGCTCCATCTTTCATTTTCCATCTCCTTCATCTCTTCTTTTCCTCCATCTTCCATTCCCTCCATTTTTCATGTCCTTTCATGTCTTGGTCTACTCTCCCAGTTGCAAGTTGGATTCTTGCAGTGATTTGTGAAATCACTCATCCCCAACAGGAGCCACTATTAGAATCCAAAATTTATGTGGAAAACCCTAGTGCTTTTTCCCATTTTGAACATAATGTTTTCACTATTTTTCTCATAAAATATCATTCACCCCCTTTTACAATGCTACAATAGTTTTTACCCTTGTACCGTTGCCTTATTTTTGGCCTATATAGCCTTCACATTTTTCCCCCCCTTTTTAATTCCATAATATTTTCATATCTTTTCATGAATTTTTTTTGTCTCATTTCCCACCTAAAATACTGATCAATTCATACCACCACCACTCTCATTATTCACTTTTTATATCACCTACTACTTTATTGTGGCTTCTTACAGACTAGCCTGCGGTATAGCGGTGGCGGTGAGCGGCAGTCAAAGTAACCCTTACCGCTACACTGTAGAGGGTCATCTCAGGGATCGTGGTGCTACAATAGAGGGTTAGCAAACAACAGAGGTAACAGCCAATAGGTAGTGGTGGGTGGTGAGTTAAACAGTTAATGCATGGAGATTAAGGTGGCTACCGTGGTACCGTTGGCGGTCATGCCAACGACCGTGGTAGTGCGATGAATAGTCAAGCGGCAGCGTGGCAGTTGGTAAGCGGTTACCGCTATACCACAACAAGCTAGAATGAAGACAGTGGTAGCATAGGTAACGATGGAGATAGCAGTGAATGTTAGTCACCGTAAAACCGCCAGAGATAGAAATGAAGGGCATGGTGGAGCGGTAATGACAAAGAGTAGATCGTGACAAGTCAAGATCACCGCAGTACCACGGGTTGAAAATTTAGAGGATGCGATTGAGTGATGCGAGATGATGGGCGGTGAGTTAAACAATTAAGGAACGACGGTTAAGGTGCCTACCACAGTACCACTGGCAGTCATGCCAGTGACCATAGTAGTGCGGTGAAATGTTAGGTGGAAATGTGGCGGTCGGTAAGCGGTTACCACTATACCGCAACCGGCTAGAACGAAGACAGCGGTAGCACTGGTAACGGTGGAGATAGCAATGAATGTTAGTCATTGCAAAACCACCAAAGATAGAAATGAAGGGGGTGGTGGAGCAGTAATGACAAAGAGTAGACCGTGACAAGTCAAGATCACCGCAGTACCGTGGGTTGAAAAGTCAGAGGGTCTAGTTGAGCGGTGGGAGATGACCGGTGAAGAGCAATCATCGCTCTACTGTAGCCGGTCAAACAGTTGACCCTAGTAGAGCAATAAACATGATAAAGACCATGGTGAAAAGAAATGTAAAGTATGAGAAAATGTAAAGTAAAATGAAAAGGCGGGAAAGGAATTAAATTGAAATCAAATGCATACTTTATAAAATATTTAATTTTTCGATAAAGGCAACTTAATTAAATATTTTAATTTCTGACTAACAAATATCAGACAGTTGCACTGGTCGTGCCCATAAAAGGATATAGAAGTCACGGTGAATCCTAACCTGGGAATTGGACATTCCAGTAGGTGACTAACATCTTCTCATGGTCGTTCATTTATTTGTCAAACCAGGGAACGTATACTTGAAATGGAGCGGCACTGTATGTGCACTAAGAACCAATTTTAGCCATAACTTTCTAGAAGTAAATGCTTGAAAGGAATTCTAATTCTGATGCAAGGACATGAAGTAAAGTCTTACTAACTTAAACATCACTTAACTAAAGCAGAAATCATAACAACAATTACTGGAAACAAAAACCATGAACTGGCCTTATGCTGCAGGAATAGACACAGGGATCGATTCCTTATGCTGTAGGAACAGTTTAAGACTGAGTTTGCATCAAAGCTTACAAAAATGGAATTCTAACAGATAAATAACAGAAAGCAAATAGCTAACTAAAAATACTCACTAAGTGGGCCCCCTTAGCAAGCATCAACCAATTACGCAAGAATAGAACTCAAAACTTCATCAGTTCTTATTCATACTTCTGAATCTCATCCATGGCTATTGCTTGTAAGAAACTTAATGCAAAGCTTTGTTCTTCATTATAACAGTAAACAATTACAATCTATTGTATCTCTATTCTCTAGTCTAAAATTCTCTTGATCAACCTTGTTCACTCGCGCAGGAGGAACCTTTATTTAAAGAGAAATGACTAACTAACTAATCAACTAACAGAGGAAGATGCGCGTATAAATGCCACCTCAGACGGAGGAACAGACTTCAAAAATGCAAGTCTATCCACTCAACTATCTCAGAGGAAATCTAGAGCTCCACTCCTTCCTAGATCGATGATTCATTTGGTTCTTTCCCAAAGACTCGGACAAAAGAATCCGTGCTTTGAACGACTCCTTCGTTGGTGCACTGAAGATGGCCTTTTCCCGCGAGTTTTGCTATGTATTGACTTGTTCATATCAACTCCAACAACCTGTAGAACACATGGCAATAGAGGAAAAAGAAGGCATGCACTCATAATAGCACAACATTCTTCATTAATCACATGCATTCAATTCATCTTACTTATTCAAACACTACATTCATCGCATTAGTCAATTGGGAAGTCAAAACAGGGCTATGATTATAGATAGGCTAAGGTATTTATGCATCAAGAGTATAGGATTTCTTATCATCAAATACTACCCATAAACATTAAAAGTTTGTAACCATAGAGTTTAAACATTCATAAAAAGAGAGTAAGAGTTTCTAAAACTTATAATCATGACATCCAAATTATAGCCATATTATGGGCTTATCATGCACAGGAAATTAAAGGGTCATGACCCTTGGACTGTAAAGTATAAATATTTGAAAAAATGAGTTGGAGAGTAGTGAGAACAGAGACAAAAAAAAATTCAGAAACAATAACCGAGCTAGGATGATGAACATTTTTTCTTGAAACAAATTGTAATGGAGAAAACATTAATAAATTGGTGACATCTTTTCTCATTTTAGTTGTTGAGATGCTATAATTTCTATATTTTCTATCTGGTTGTCTCCAATTAGAAAATTTTAAGTCATTTAAATCAATATATCAAGTATATTCTTGATCTATCATAGTGTATTTTTCACTTTTTGTGATTTGATTAACTGGTGTCTGCAAGACAAAACTAAATTCTTGTAAACAAATCACAGTGACTTTAGGATTTTTGTTGGATGGTTGAAGAAGAACCTGGTAGGAAGACATTCTAGCACCATTTGTGCAAGTCATAAATTTGATGAAATAATATGCCAGTCATAAAATTTCATATTTCAAAGGTGCCTAATAACTTGAATTAGGTCAGAAAGGGGAACACCTAGAATTCTGGATAATTTTGACTCTGTTGCCCATGTGGATAGAAGACACTAGTCAGTCATAACCCAGAAGATAAAGTTCATTTAAAATAACATTTTCAAATCCTTTCCTTTATGTAGTAGGAACAAGTGTAGTTATTTTGTCTATTCACTTCCAATTGCCATTGTGGGTAGATTGTTTAGCAGGAAATTTATTTCAAATCTGCAACATACACGTAAGTGCACCCACCTAGGTCTAATAGAACCTAAAGAGTAGAAGGTACAATTGCATCAATTGGCCTTGTACATTGGCAAAAAGTGTTGTAAGAGCTTGGCAAACTCTTCTAGTTAAAACCTGCATTTTTGAGACCCAACACCATCAACCCCCATACCTTCTTAATCCCTCATCCCTCAACCCTTAAACCCTAATCCCTCAACCCCTATACCCTCTTAATCCCTCAACCCTCAACCCTCAACCCTTAAACCCTAATCCCTCAACCCCCATACCCTCTTGATCCCTCAACCCTTCAACCCTAATCCCTCAACCCCTATACCCTCTTAACCCTCAACCCTTAACCCTTAAACCCTAATTCCTCAACCCCCATACCCTCTTAATCCTCAACCCCAACCCTCAACCTTTAACCCTAATCCCTCAACTCCCTATATACCTCTTAATCACTCAACTCTCTACTCTCTACCTCTAAACTCCTAATCCCTCAACCCCTACCCTCTTTTATCCTCAACCCTCAACTCCTTAACCTCTAAACCCTAATCCATCAACCCCCATACCCTCTTAATCCGCCAACCCTCAACTCCTAAACCCTAATCCCTCAACCCCTATAGCCTCTAACCCTCAACCCTCAACCTTAAACCCTAATCCTTCAACCCCTATACTCCCTCTTTAATCCCTCAACCCTCAACCTCAACCTTGTAAACCCTAACTCTCAACCCCTACAATCTTGTTAATCCCTCAACCCTTAACCCTCAACCTTAAACCCTAATCCCTCAACCCATATACCCTCTCAAACCTCAACCCTTAACCCTTAAATCCTAATCCCTCAACCCCCATACCCTTTTAATCCCTCAGCCCTCAACCCTCAACCCTTAAACCCTAATCCCTCAACCCCTATACCCTCTTAATCCCTCAACCATCAACCCTTAACCCTTAAACCCTAATCCCTTAGCCCCCATACCCTCTTAATCCCTCATCCCTCAACCCTTCAACCCTAATCCCCCAACCCCTATACCCTCTTAATCCCTCAACCCTCAACCCTTAAACGCTAATCCCTCAACCCCTATACCCTCTTAATCCCTCAACCCCATCAACCCTCAACCCTTAAACCCTAATTCGTCAACTCCTCTACAATATTAATCACTCAAACCTTAACCCTCAACCCCTATACTCTCTTAATCCCTCAACGCTCAACCCTCAACCCTTTACCCTAATCCCTCAGCCTCCATACCCTCTTAATCCCTCAACCCTCAACCCTTAACCCTTAACCCTTAATCCCTAAACCCTCTACTTGAGAGAGAGAGAGGGAGATGTGGTGGGAGGGACATACTTGAGATAGAGGGATAGGGAGAGGGAGAGAGAGAGAGTGAGTGAGAGAGGGAGGGAGTGGAAGAGAGATAGAGGGAGTCACTATGAGAGGGAGAGGGTGTAGGAGGGGGAGACTTGACAAAGGGAGAGAGGAAGATGGGCTAGGACAAAGATACTTGAGAGAGAGAAAGAGGGAGAGAGGGTGGGAAGGAGAGACCTAGAGAGAGAGGGAGAGAGAAAAAGTGGGAGAGAGACAGAGGGAGTGAGATAGAGAGAGGGGGAGAGATAGAGGGAGTGAGAGACAAAGGGAGTGGGAGAGAGAGAGGGAGAGAGAGAGGGAGAGACATAGAGATAGAGAGAGAGTGAGAGAGAGGGAGGGAGAGGGGGTGGGAGGGAGAAACCTAAGAGAGAGGGAGAGGGAGAGAGGGTGGGAGGGAGAAACTCAAGAGAGAAGGAGAGGGAGACAAAGTGGGAGAGAGGGGGTGGGAAGGAGAGACCTAAGAGAGTAGGAGAGAGAGGGATGGGAGAGATACAAGGAGTGAGAGAGAGAGACTTGAGAGATGGAGAGGGCATGGGATAGCGTTAACCTCTCTCTTAGCTATATAAATATATAATTCTTTTTTCATTTTGATCTAGTTAAGGTTTTGATCCATGGCTTCTATTGTAAATGCCTCTATTTTTGGTCAAAAACCAACATGTGCTAGTTTTAAGATAGATTTTTACCCATTCATCAAAACGTGAAATAAATTCATTTTTTAAAACTAGACATCCATTCTACACATGATGAAAAAAAAAATCAATTTTCGATTAGTTTGCAAAAAATCTAGGGGGGTGTGTTGGTGTTTTTTCCTGCTAGGCTTTGAAATTCTCTAAGAGGTAGCCAACCTCTACATTAAAGAACCACAAAGGCTAGTGGCCAACTAATGAAATTCAGTCAAAGACTGACATCTCCTACACTTTTGGCTCTATGAAACCCAGGTGGGTAAACCTAAGTGTGTTCATAAGAATGTTTTATGATTGGTAAGAACACTTCTTCTTATAGATTACAATCCCTACACATGCAATGAGATAGTAATTACTCTAGTATTGGTAGACCAAAGAATAATAACAATTATCTTAGAGCAACGGGACTGAAGATTTTAATATAAGATTTGCATCTCGTAAAGAGAAAGGGTTTAATATTTTGGTTTGTTCAGATCTTAGACCACCGTGTTTAGAATTATAGCCCCGTAGTAATCCTGAAGAAAATAGCCAGTGCCTCATCCATTGGGCAGGAGTCATACAAAATGTAATCCAGATATTATGGACATATCACCATAATGATTTACATCATGCAAATTTTAGTTTCAAAACAACACTCCTTAGCAAATCCTGAATGTATAATCATAAATCTGTAACTCATTTTCAAGCAATTTTATTAACTCATTGAGTTAAAGTAGGGAAATGAAGAACACATTCAAATATACCATTGAAAGTGAATGAAAATATCATTAATAGGCTCATTCACAACTTATGACATACAATTAGGAGATCAATTGTTCCAAAATGATTATCATTTATTGCTTTAATATCTGTAATTACATCAGCATAGCTTGCTTGCTTCATAGAAATCCTGACCAGAAAAGATATTAACTAAAACCTTCAAGAAAACTACAATAAACGAACTTACTGTACATATATTCAAAACCTCCTAGATCCAAAATTTGACCCTTAACAATGAGTCGTGAAATCTCCTCTATAGGATAGGAGAGGAACAAAGCATCGGGCTACATTGCTAATTTCAAAATGAATTTCATTAAGAATGAAATTCGAATTCACATTCCTCATCATTGGAAAACAAAGTGCATGATCTGAGGAATCAAAAAATGGTTAGACCCAGTAACCAGTCGGAGAGAAAAACAAAAAAGCATGTCAGGCACACGCATGTTTATATCAACAAAAACAAACCACCGAGAAAGCAACACCCACCAGCCACAATCACCACCCATGAGCAACACACCCAACACCAGCAATCAATAAGTCGACCCCAGTATAGGTGACCGCTTTGGGTTCTCACCTCAGTAAGAGGTGGAACCACCTTCTTCTTTCCATCCACATCAGCACAAAATCAAGCAACCTAGCACGATGCCATTGCAGCTATTGGTGCAACTACAAGGACCTCTTCGTTTACACCCATGAGCTCGATCAAGGCCACCAGGTAACATTGGTAGTCTGAGTCAATCTTGGACCCATTGCCATCAAAACCTGAAGAAAGCACAATAGGGGACACACAACGCTCTGGCCTTTTGCCAGTATTTTGAGTAGCAACGTCGGGTGTATTGAGAACAAGTTGCTCCTTCTCGAGCAGCGACCTCCTGGCCTTTACTCTGGCACTTCTGTGCCCCACGGATTTGTCCATTGAAGAAAAATAGCTAGCAGAATACATGAGAAATACCACCACCTGCAAACAAAACAACTCAAAATGCAATGATAACATTGGGTAACTTAGCAAGCATTTACAGAGTGAATTGGTTTGAGGGATATTAATTGCTTAAATGTAGTACAAGCATTTGAGCGATTAGTGGCTGACGTAGCCACCACAAAAGTATTCCAGGCTCATGAAGAAACGGTGTACAGCCCATCATTGCACTCAATAGGAGGGCATCGTTCGCACGCAAGAAAATTAGGAGAAGATCCTCTGGAAAACCCACACCATTAATGAAACAAGTTACAGAGCGCAAAAATTCTTCACACGGATGAACAATACCCCCTTTGAATTTGAACCATTGATGCGAAACAGACCTGGAAAATCGAACAACTTAGATCGAGTCAATGAGTGTTGAAAATCCACATCAGCGCCTGGGAAAAACCACAACCAATCACAGCTCAGGAAGATAGGAAATTGTGATCGGGCAGTAGGCCCCACCTAGCCTCTGTTGCTTCAAGAGCTAGGCCATGTGTCACCCTTTCGCAAACCTCGCAGTACTTTAGGAACATGTACTTTGATCGTGCGAGGCCTGCGAGGGACATTCATTATTAATCCTCGTCATTAAATTCCTTCGCTAGTGAAAAGATGGCCATCTGTTACCGGTGGCGCATTGGGAAAGGGTCCCATCCCTTTGTACATGACAGATGGAAGTATCTCATATACCTCGTGCCACCTGAATGACATCAGCAGGAAAAACTGCGAGGTCTACGAGGAACAGTCCAGATCACCTGTGATCGAACGGTTCACCAAGTTGAATGTGAACAGATATATAATAGTGGTGGGGCCAGCCGGAAAACCCTCGGTGACACAAATATTAAAAACCGAAGTGGTAGATAGGAAACTGGTAGGTCAGGTGAAAAGGGGCCAGTAAGAGCACAAAGGAAAGGCTCAACCGGACAACTTAAGTGACCGGTTACCCTCGATAGCAATTCAAAGTTGAAATATAACATGAGGGATTCAAAACTTGATAATTTATATTACCATGGGTAATATAAAACCTAAACCCTTAAGCCTCCCTTCTTATAAATTTTTTAGAAGTCCCACCAGGGAGCACGCTCAAATTTCAGCTTTTCAAGATGTGTCCACTTTGAAAATTCATAAAATATTATATATTCATTAAAAAAATTATCCGAAAGAATGAGGATAAACTAAATGGTGTTAGCTAATTTCTCACTATTGGGATTTTTGAAATTATAAAAAAAATTTAATCAAAAAGGGGGGAGCCCTCAGGCACTATGCTATTTTTTTTTATAAAAACAAGACCTTATTTGGGCCCCCCCCTTTTTCAAACCCTTAATCTTCACTAATTTAAAAAAAAAATAGTAGCTTAGAAACTAGACTCGGAACACTTCAACTTTTGTTCTTGTCGCACCTTGAAATTTTGAGCATAACTATCTTCATTTTCTCGTGCAAATCAGATTTTCTGATTTCAGAAAAAAAAAAAACAAAGTGGCATCTGAAGAGCCAAAATTGTCTCACATATTGGTGTACTTACCCAGTAAACAGAACACAAAGGTGGCACAGTTTCATCCTCAAGAGAAATAGTCAATAACAAAAGCATGCCACCCAATAAAGGCATCGACTAAGTCGAAGCTGAGTATCGACTCATAAATTTAATCAATTTAGATAAATTTGTTGGTTGTTCAATTTATTTAACAGTTGTTTGATTTGTTACGATAAATCATGGCAATGTTGTTGACTAGGTCCATGATACATAATGACCTTCAACTTCCTTCTCACTATCGACTTAAAGGTTTGTAGAGTTTGTAGATTCAAACTCTCTTTAGAGTTGAGAGAAAGAACATAAAAAGGGTCTCAAGAAGATTAGTCGTAACTATCTCAAAGTTTAGTCACCATGTTAAGAAGTTAAATTGACTTCTAAGTCATACGTATAAAGCATAATAATCGGTTGATTATCATTTCTTAAGATAGTCGATCTCAAAGCAGGTAATGTTTAAATATAAATACAACATATACATATTATGGAGAAGGGGGATTCACTACTCATGATTCTCTTTATTCTCAAGAGATTCTCAAGGGGTGAACTACCCTAAACTACCTCAAGGAACAACATGAGAGTTCTAGAATCTAAAGGAGCAAATCAAAAAGGTTTTCTAGACAAACTAACAAGCTCTTGGCCAAAGGACAACAACGTGGGATAAGGATGACAACATGATGTGTTGGCATCCTAGAGGTACACTAGCATCTCATACGAACCAAAAAGCGAGAATATCACAAAAAACAACTAAATGATCACTAACAATCAGATTGCTAAGGACTTATAGAATGTAGGAAAATGACAGAGTGTAATAAAACTGAAAGTAAAGTAAAGTAAATGATAAATTTAAAGAGGATGAGAGATAGAAGACACTCAATAAAACCCAAGTAATGGAGCCTCCAAAAAATGAATGTCTTCAATACTTGCATGCGTAATATCTGGAGAAAATGTTGGGGTTGTATAGGGGTTTTCCTTAGTCAAACCCCCATTTTGGTATTCCCACCTCCACGGACAACAATATAGATAGAGAGAAATGAACTGAAATGGATAAAGTATGTGGTGAAAGAAAAACCCGCTTTAGGAGTAGAACCCACACCACCAAGTATGAGTGATAAAAGTAATCCCTGCTCGAGGAGTAAAACTCATATCATGAAGGATGTAATGGAAAGGGGATATGGATGAGATAAGGGAGCTAGAGCTGTTAGATCCAAGGGAGGCAAAAATAGCTGCAAGAGCCAAGAGTGTTGTAAATGGTATACTAAGAGCTTGAGAGTGCTTGAAGCTACTATAGCAATGTGTATGGAGTTGTGTAAGCTTGACAGAGAAAGAGAGGGGAGAGAAAGTGCAAGATAGAAGCCAAGAAGTAGAAGAAGGGAAAATGAGTTGAAAAGACAACTTTTAAAGGGGGAAAAGAAATTTCTTGAGCTATTTTTTGGGTGTCCCTAGTTGTCACCACTAATAAAAGGAGGTGACAAGTGGAAAAAATGTATGAAAATGGTTGTTTGAATGTTAAAAAATCACAGGACACTAGTGTGGCATGCAAAAATCCGTGTGGTGCACTAGTGTCCAGACACATCACGTTATAAAATGACATGAATGGGAATAGCACAAGGTTCAACGCAAAGTGAACACACAAGGGTAGCTGCTGAAAAGTTAGCCTTTGAGCATCCTAAGAGGGAAACAAGCTGATGCAGGGGCTCAAATGAGCCTACACAAGATGCTAAGGGAGTGGACACTAAAGTAGATGCAAGAATGCATGTAAAATTGTAGGGGGTGCAATTTTATGATATTACATTTGGGTATGTGCGGGATCATGATGGGCCAAAAAGTGGCGATATGTAAGTGATATGATGGCCCATATGACTGACGACTTTTTTTTACCCAAAATTGATGAAATGAAAAGGGTTTTTAAAGGAGATTCTCAGCTTTCGACCAATATAAATTATTCTTTACTTTGAATTTAATAAATAATTATTATTCATTTTCTATTTGAATTACGACTAAAGTCCTAATTGATAGGCTAATTGAAAAATATCTATAGCTTTCAAACGGTGTCACATTTTTTAAATCCAAAACATGTGTCACATTATATGCTTTGTATACTATAGGATTAAAAAAAAATGAATTTCATGAAGTTTTGATACGAGTTTTTATATTTTTTAAAAGTTGTAATAAAAAATTAATAATTGATTATTTACTTGGAAAAAAATTAGAAAATAATATGCATCACATCGGGACATGAGTCCTCTACTTATATCTAAAATATTATAAAAAAATATTATCATTTTATTGTAGTTAGGGTGGTCAGATAGACACCTACTTCTTATTTTTTCCCTGAAATTTAAGTACTACTGCATTGAAATTTCAAATTTTCACCAAATAGTTTTTTTTTTAAATAAACCTAGTAGTTTAGAAACTACATTCAATTTTCTACAGATTCTATTCTTACATATTTTTGAAATAATATAGATAACTTATTCAAATTTTTACGTCAAGTTTCCTAACTCTAATTTTTTGATTTTTCATCACCACTTAAGGGCCTATTTTTTCCATGATGATCCTGCACATACCCATTTTTCCCCCCACTTTAGTAGGCATATGAATCTACACTAATATGCACGCTAAAGGAAATTTACTAAACATAAATAACATCATAATGCCCAAAAGGATATTGTAGAGGAAGTAGACAGTTCTTCGAACCAAGGAAGCATACCCCTAGGCTGAAGACCTGTAAAAAATATGCATTAGGAAAGAAAAAACCACACCAGACAACAATGTTAGAACATAAAAGACTATAGGATTTGAGTCAGCAAAGTGAAAGATACCTTGATATAGAAGGTTGTATTAGTACTATGCGTCGTCCCCAAATTAAGAACAATATCAAATAGAAGAATTCTTAAAAGAAGAGAAGAATGTAAGGATTGATCACTTCAAGAGAAGAATGCACCCAAAATTCAAGGAAGCAACCAATGTCGAAGAGAGAAAGGGCATATACTCAGGATGAAGAAGATATAGATCTTTGATCCAGCATACACAATTTGAGAAGAGAGAGATAGAAACAAAATGAATGCAAGACTGATAAAAGAAATCCCCACTTGAGGAGGAAAACTCGTATCACAAAGTATAGGTGATAAAAGCAATCCCCACTCGAGGAGGAGAACCCATATCACAAATTATAGGTGATAAAATCAATCCTCGCTCGAGGAGGAGAACTTGTATCACAAATTATAGGTGATAAAAGAAATCCCCGCTTGAGGAGGAGAACCCCTATCACAAATTATAGGTGATAAAAGAAATCCCCACTCGAGGAGGAGAACTTGTATCACAAAGTATAGGATGCAAAGGAGCTCTATAGGTTCTCGGTCCTATAGAGCAATACAAATTAGAGAAGCCTGTGGCTGTTGGAAGTTGCATTAAAGGACAATCACATAAAAGAAGGGTCTAGTCAGGCTTTCCCCAAGCTAGACCTCATAGAATTCATTAGAGAGAGAATATTTCAAAGGGGGTCCCTCAAGAACCCTTCAAAAGAAAAAGGGGTCCACTCAAGGGATGCTTCATTTGAAAGACATAGAGAAGAGAGGGAGTCCTTAGAAAGAAACACATTTCTAGAACAAGTTATCACTGCCCTAAATATACAGGGGAGGAGAACCATGCAAGATACTTGGAACATGCAGGATAGAGCTAGACCTCGATATCACTTGTCATTTAAAAAAGAGGCAGGTGCATTAGCAAATAAATGAGTGATGGCACCTGAATCACGAAGTTGTTGTATTTTATCCTTCAAGGCCTTACATTCACTAGTGGAATGGGCAAGCACTTGATGGTATGCATAGAAAGAATGTTTTTCTTTATCATGCTTATGAGTTTTCTTAGGAGGAGGAAGAGTGATTAAGCGAGCTTTGAGAATCCTCAACAAAATATGATCTTGCTCAAACAAAGAGTGAGGAGCAGGGAGCAACTCTTTCTCATGTGGAGAAAGACTTGACTATTCACAAGGAGAAGAAATGAAGATAAAAGATAATGGAGGATGAAGTTGAGTGGAAATCACATCAACATTCAATCGTGGTTTTTGTTTAGACTGTTCATTCAAGCAACCAAGCCCCAAATTATGCTTATGAGGTGCACATTCTATAGGGACCTGAATGCCTTGTTTGTTACGTTCACAACCTTTATTCCCATAGCCATATTTGGAGACAAGTTTAAAGCCAGGGCCATAATGTCTTTGTAAATCTTGAGGAGGAGGATCTTCATAGAGAGCATTATTACAGCAAGGGGGAACATACTCTTCTACAGGATCACCATCAACCTTCTTGACAAGACTACTAGCAATAACCTCTTCAATTAGAGTGTGATCATCTTCCTCAAAAGGAGGAGGATCACCATTAAGAACATTACAATTGTTGCTCACATTATTCCATGATATAGAAGAATAATCATCTTCAATAGTGGGTTTGGATGATGTTATTGGAAGGTTTGAGTGGATCAGGTCGACTTTATATTCCCCACTAAAGGAATTTATAAAGTCTAAGGAATCCCAATCATCACCAAGACATGAATTATTTTGAGAAGTAGAAGGAGCAGGCTTAATATTTCTTGCTTCAAAGGGATCTTCTTCAGGGACATCTATCTCAAGAGTATCATGTGTGATAGGTACTACAAGAGAATACATTGACACATTGGAAGACACTAAATGGATAAGAGTAGGCACAATTGAAACTTGACCAATAGCTTCCATCTCACATAAGTGCATAGCCCTAGGGTCAGCCCTAATTGTGACTACTCGATTATTACAAATGAACTTAATAGATTTATGCAAGGTAGACGAGACTGCACCCATAACATGAATCCATGGTCTACCAAGGAGAAGATTATAAGGTAATTTTTCTAACATGACATATACAAGGGTGGGTTTGGTAACGGGTCCCAACCTCAAAGGAAAGACTATCATGCCTAGGGCTTGTCAACCGATATTATCGAACCCATGAATATCAATAGAAGAAGCATTAAGAGAAGATGAATCAATATTAATTTTAGGCAATAGATCAATGCTACATACATCGAGCGTTGAACTAGCATTAATGAGAGTACATCTAATGACAATGTTGTTAATGTTAACTATAACCATTAGAGGGTTTGCTTGCCTTTGTACTTTTGAAGGTGGGAGTTCCTATGGATAGAACGTGATATTCGGTGAATCCGCACGAATATGAGCTATCAATGCATTAGCATCCACTAGCCTAGCAAAAGAAGGCAAGAGGATCTTTTGCAAGGCTTCTTGAAGCATACCAAGTGGTAAATCGGAGAAAACTGAAGCAAGTCCCACAATGAGATCTTAGCTAGAGTAACTCAAAGTTGTTTGACAAGATCATAATCAGTGGGTTCTTTAGTTGTAGGTTAAGGAGCTTAAAGAAGGATTGGTTGTTTATTCATTCTATTCTCATAAGTATCCAGGCTACCATTCTGTAAGAGGGAGCCTTGGAAAAATCAAGAGAATCACTATCAAATGTAACACCATCAATAGAACAAATCCTTTTAAGAGAAGGACTAGTTGGAGTTAGGTAAATGACTGGTGTCTTAGGCCTTTAAGGGGCAACAAAGACATAGATTACATTTACTGAATCATCACAACTAGTGGAATAACTATTCGAAGAAATATTCTCAACATCGATCCAAGGAGGATCAAATGTGGAAGGAGATTCATCATTCACTAATGCATCATCTCTAGGGGAGAGTGCATTGGAATAGAGAAGAGATTCATCACTCACTAATGCATCATCTCTAGAAGAAAGTGCATTGGAATGAAGGGAAGGTAGAGTAATGTTAAGAAAGGTATCAATGATTTCATCTTCTTGCAACAAGATATCCTTGAAAGAAAGAGGAATCTCATGGGAAGGATCAAAGACACTGAGTGACATGGGTAAAGCCAAGTCACCATCACATGCATGAAATGGAACATCATTAACAATTTTAATAAAACTAGATACTGAACTCATACAAGAGGATATTAAATTCATTTTGGTGATAAAACTAGGAAAAATCGAGAATCCAAATTTTCTAATTTTTTTTGGTATTTTCTAGGTTCTAGGAACAACACGAAAGTTCTAGAATCTGAAGGAGCAAATCATAAAGGTTTTTTGGACAAAGTGAAAAGCTCTTGACCAAAGGATGATAGTGCGGGATAAGGATGACAACATAATGTGCTAGCGTCCTAGAGGCGAACTGGCATCTCGTACAGACTAGAAAGTGAGTATATCACAGAAAAAAACTAAATGATCACTAATAATTAGATTGCTAAGGACTTACACAATATGGAAATATGACAGAGTGATAAAACTGAAAGTAAAGTAAATTAAATGATAAAGTTAAAGAGGATGAGAGATAGAAGACACTCACAAAAACCCAAGTAATGGAGCCTCCAAAAAATGAATGTCTTCAATACTTGCATGCGTAAGATCTAGAGAAAATGTTGGGGCTGTATAGGAGTTTGCTTCAATCAAACCCTTGTTTGGTGTTCCCACCTCTACGGAAAACCAGATAGATAGAGAGAAATTAACTGAAATGGATAAAGCACGTGGTGAAAGCAAAGCCCGCTTCAAGATTAGAACCCACACCACCAAGTATGAGAGATAAAAACAATCCCCGCTCGAGGACGAAAACCCGTATCATGAAGTAAGGATGTAATTGAAAGCGGATATGGAATCCTAGGATGCTCACAAGCATGAGATAAGGGAGCTAGAGCTACTAGAGCCAAGGGAGGTAAAAACAAATTCAAGAGCCAAGAGTGTTGCAAAGGGTACTAGAAGAGCTTGAGAGTGCTTGAAGCTGTTGTAGCAAGCTATATGGAGCCGTGCAAGCTTGAGAGAGCAAGAGAGGGGAGAGAAAGTGTAAGATAGAAGCGAAGAAGTAGAAGAAGGCAAAATGAGTTGAAAAGACAACTTTTAAAAAGGGAAAAGAAGTTTCTTGAGCTATTTTTTGAGCATCCCTAGTCGTTACCACCAAGAAAAGGAGGTGACAAGTGGAAAACAATCATAGAAACAGTTGTTTGAATGTTGAAACATTGTAGGACACTAGCATGGTGCAAAAAAATCTACGTGGTGTGCTAATTTCTAGACACATCACGCTACAAAATGACACGAACGAGAATATCACAAGGTTCAATGCAAAATAGACACACAAGGGTAGCTGCTAAAAAATGAGTCTTTGAGCATCTTGAGAGGGAAAAAGGTTGATGTAGGGACTCAAATGAGCCTACACAAGATGCTAAGGGAGTGGACACTAAAGTAGATGCAAGAATGTATGTGAAATTGTAGGGGGTGCAATTTTATGATATCACACACACACACACACACACATATATATATTTATGTATACATATATATGTATATGTTAGTATATATATATTTATATTTATCATAAGACGATAAAACATGTATATATAATCAATATACAAAAGAATACATCAACATAGCAATCACATTGTTATATTAATATATCGGTTGCATATACAATATATTATATATATATATATGCCTCTATGTACATGTATGCATATGTATACATGTATTGATACATTCGTATGGGCATGTCCATTTGCTACCATACACGTGTATGTATACACATATACATATGGATATATGTATATACATTATATATATATATACACATTCGATTCACTCACCAAAATTATACACAATTACCATGGTGTTGATAAGAGACTACGAGTGATATGTCTATACGTATACATATGCATGTCGTGGGTTCCATCAGATAGTTCCATGCACATAAGCAACTCGTGCATGAGTGTGCATAGGTACGCCTACTTATGTACCCTCATGTATATGTTCCTTGGTGGGTATAGTCTACCGTCGCCATGCATGTGTGTATGCATACACATGCCTTGTATACTCACTTATCAATGCAAACATGGTAACAAGAAGGAAATCATACTTAATAATGCACTCAATAGTAAACTAGACTTTTACTAAAGCAAACATAACAACAAAGGATGACTTACGAACTTCCCACTTAATAACTTGACTCAATTATTCTACTATGGTGTGTGTAAGCTCAGATAGGTTATGTTGCTGGTTACCCAACCAAGACCTTCTCTTGAGTGATACTTCCCCTCCGCTTGGAGGAATTGAACATGTACCTGGAAACACTAACACATGTACACGACAGTCAGAATATCAACACAATATTCATCCAATCACATAAATGCATTCCTTCATATAACATTAAATGAGATGACATTCATTCATAAGGCAATGATAACAAAGTGCACACATAATTTATTCATCTACTGAATTCACATTATATTCATATTTTACCCTACATAGTAATAGTAAATAGTAATTAGACGATTGGGGTGTAACATTAGGAGTGCTTTAAATCCGTTAACAAGAGAGCTAATATTAGATCATTATGTCTCATCACACAAAATGTTGACACTTATCATGATCTAATCCCTTTATCATTTAGGGTTGCTCTTATAAAGCTCTCTCTCTCTCTCTCTTTGTATTATTCATCCTGTAAGTATTTTCTTGTTGAGGAATAGAAAACCTTTGTTTTGCAAAGCTCTTGTGTGGAAGGTGTTTTGTTCATTGTTTGATCCCGTGTCTTGTGTTATTCACAAATCTAACAATCATGAGTACTCATAATTGAATGAAATGCATGCCTTAGATATAAAAAATAACAAATCATGTGCTGCCACATCAACATGCCAATAAAATATGACTTAGTGCGCAACTACCAATCAAACTTTTTTTGAGGGTTTTTTTAGATACGTTAACAAAAAGTATGTTGATGTGGTATCATATTAGATGATGTGGCCTTAAAAACTTACTTAGAAGTAAGGAACTTGTCAGGTAAGTTAACATAAAAAAAAGAAGAGAATGATTTGAAATTACAAAATAATATTTTGAGAGACTCAACTCAACTATTAGATCCTCTCCCCTAATCTCTCCATTTATAATGCACAATTCTAAAATAACATCATGCATAATTCATAATATCAATATAATAGAAAGAATCTTTTCCTATGACAATAAATTGGAAAAGAAAAAAGATTACTTATAAGTGCAAAACACCCTTAAAAAAATTACTAGAGAGTTAATATTTTTTATTATATTAAATTGGATCGACTTAATCTCGAACCCTCCCCTTGTAATTACAATTTATGACAAATTACCACTACACCAAACCCCCACAACAAATTTAAATTAATAGAAAGTTAAGTCATGTTATTTCATGATGAAAGAGATGGAGACAAACATGTTTTATCTCCCCTAGGGCCAATGAAATCCCCACTTTGTGGTGTGGAAGGTGTGGAACAAAGCACGTGTACGTGGCGAAGTTGAATGACCATTCTTATTGGTGTGCTCACCCACCATAGTGTTTCGAGTATTTAGACCTGACGAAGAACAAAACATGTCTGTTAAAGAGGGAAGGAAAGATTTTGTGCTATTTTCATGTGTGTATTAAGAGCTGTTCTGGTCTGTCTTCCACTCTGCTCTGCCCCACAAGGCAGAGGAAATCCAGGAATAAAACCAGCAGAACAGAGGGTACTTTACTGTTTTAAGGACCTCTAATCGCATGCAGCACAGGGGAGAAAAAGCAGAGCAAAAGAAGGCCCCTTTCCCCCAAATAATCTAGGGCTCTGAGGGTACTCATGGAACCAGATCCACCGATTTACAGCATCGCGTGATCGAATCCCGCCGAACCCTGGTTTCAAATCTGCCAATGGACAAATATAAGCACCTGCCCCTGCCACTGCCCCTGCTGCAAAAGGAACTGCCAGATTGTAGAAGACGAAAACCCTCCGCTGATGACGACGGTCGAAGCGGCAGAATGTCCAAGAAGATGCGACTGGACAAGGAAACGGAGAATGCTAATAATAATAACAATAATGACAGCTCAAACTCCATCTCGTCTTCCCTTCAGCAAGGGCAAGGATTCAGCCGTAGAAGCCGATCACCGCGGGCGGGGCTCGATCCTCTGACCTCTAACTCGCACAAAACCCTACTGACGAATTTACCGCCTCCTAGGGGCAAGGTTGTTAATTGGCGGCTGGCGTGCTTTATGGCGAGGGAGTATCTCTCCAGGGGAACTTTGTTGGGGAAACCCTGGCCACCGCAGGATTCGAACCCTCGTCAAGGAGATGAAACTGCAAGAGAAAAGGAACGCCTTTACTCTGTTCTTACCACCGATTTTCTCCGGTCAGATGATGTGCACATTCCTGGCATTATGAATCCTTCTCAGTTGGTTGCTTGGCTCGGATTCGAATGACAGAACCCCACATGCTACAATTAGATTCTGGCGGCCACTCATGGAAGCATGGAAATTGGCTCTGTTTTTGTGTTTTCAGGTTATCTGAGATGTTCTGGCAATCGACGGACTGAGCCTGTACTTGTATCTGGTTGGAACAAGCATTTTAATGGTGGAGTTGATAGCACGCAGAGGATGTAACGGACTGAAACAGTGTTAACTGTCTGTTGACGGTTATAATTTTAGATTCGTTGTTATCCAGTTAAGGGATGGATATGTGATGTATCAGTGAGAGGTTGGGTTGGTTTAAAATTCTGACGAATTTCTGGAAATGGATTTTGAAGTCAAATTTCTCAAATCTTCAGACCATTTCAAATCCCATGCGCGGAACTTATTTTATGTTTTCCTCTTTTTGGGAGAGTTTTTTTGTTGTCCTCTTCGATCGAGATGTATTTAAAAACTTTAAAAAGTTTTGGTCAGCTTGTTCATGAGTTGGGATTCAATCCAGTGGTTGTATTTTAAATTTGAAGTACGTATTAGTCTGCAAAAATTTCAATTTCTTAGGTAAATATTTAGAGATTAGCCCTGGTTTCTGTTTTCTAGCTTGATTAGTCTCTAAAGCGTGCGCTATTTACATTTGAAGCGAATGTTCTGTCAAGTTCGTGAAATGTACACCTTTTGTCGTCAAATATGAACGTCGCCTTTCTTCCGTCCTGGAGTTAAATATGTACACGCAATTATGTTCGTTGGATTTAATTTTTGTCTGGAATGAATAACGTGCTTTTAATTGCTTAAATTTCCATTTTGTGAGTATTTGAATTTACATATTTTCTAAAAGGATAAATTTGTTATTTATGATGGTTCAAATTTGTTTGGAGGTATAATTAGATGAGTTTTTTTCTGTTTTTTTTCTTTTTAAAGTTTTTTTCAGCTTCTATAAAATGTAATATCTTTTTTAAATATGATATTATGCATTTATAGTGGAAAAAAAAATTGTTTGGAGGTATAATTAGATGAGGTTCGATTTTTTTTATAAAAGTCATAATTTTTTTATTCATGGTAGTTTAATAAAAAGATGTTTGTATTTTAATTATAAACTCTCTTGTAATATTGTAATATGTTATATAAAGGCAAAGGTGTCTATATCTATATAATGGAGTTATATTCATTGAAAAAGACGTTAGATTTTGAGTTCGCTTTTATGTGTGTTGATTATCTTTAGTGAAATAGGATAATGTTTTTTAAATTGACTTCACCTATTTTAATCAATTGAAAAAATAATTTAAACATTAATTTTAAATAAAAATTGTTGATTTTTAATGCACATAATTAGGTTACACAAATATCAATATCTCTAACTTTAAGTGGATAAATACATGTTAAGCATGCACTTGTATTAAAAGTTTTATTCGGCTAATCTTAGTTGACTAACATGTTGTGTAGTGTAGGTCTATTCTAGAAATCTTATTTAACTAAGTAAACGATATGTTGAGTAAGTGTACATCTATACTAGAAGTTTCTTTTGGTTAAACTAAGTCAACTATTACATGTTGAATAAATGTACATCTATATTAGAAATCTCTTTCAGCTACATTAAATTGACTAATGTTAAATAAATATACATTTATATTAAAAATATCTTTCAATTAAAATGATTAAAAAATCTATTTTATAAAATTCATCTTCAAATCAAATCTCTATAAATATAACATTATCCTAATTCACATGAATTAAATGACAACCTTTATAATAATTAATTAATAAATAAAACATTCCACAACAAAATATGTTAAACTTAAAAAAATATATTCTTCTTTCATCCTACTTCATATTTTTCTTTAGCCCCATCATAACGTGTAGAGTAGCTATGAAATTATAGTGTAAAGCATCCATTTATGCTATGAAAGTATAACATGAATGTATCGTGAGTTAAAAATATATATTTTAAGTGCAACTAACTCATTTGTAAATTGCAAATGGAAAGTTTATCATTGCCTAAATAAAAAGGGACATGCTTAGTTTTTAATATGTTAATTTAGGACGTCAATTTTGTAAGTTTAAAGGTAAAAAATATATATTTGGTATTTGCAGCTTTTTTATTAGGTGATTGTTGAGATAACGATTATTATACAAGTAGTTAGGTAAATTTAAATCATTTAAAGTTAATATGATTTTTTAAATTTTAAATATTCAAATTTAATTTTTGTTTTGTATTTTGGTTCAATTTAAGTCAAAATTTTAAAAATATTAACGATTTTAAAATTATATTGATTTCTTTTTTTATTAGTTGATATTTGTTCATTTGGATGTGAAATGTATTTATTTGTGTAGGGTATTGTATAAAAAGATATATTAATTATTTATTGCATTTGTTAAACTGGACATTTGAAGGGAAAGATTTTAACATCTTGTTTGAATTTCAAATTGGATGGCAGTGCACACATTTTTTATATATATTCTTGTTGTATATTTTATTTACTTTTAAATTTTGATGTGAGATTAATTATACTTTAAACATAATTTTATTTTATAATGCATAATTATTTTTGTATGTATCCAAATTCGTTTTTTTTGTTCAAGCAAGGACATCAATATGTAGTGTGCATATATTTTTCATAATTTTTTCTCAATTTTTCAATTTTTTCATATGCATGGAATAGACCTTGATGATTGGTGAAAAATCAATGTTTACTAAAAAAATAGAAAACAAATATAATATCAAATTAAATGTATTTAAAATTATACTTTTTTGAATGCTTACTCTAAGGTCTATAATCCTACAAATTGTCTTGTCATGTTGATTCCATTTGCTAGTCTAACACAATGTTTGAAATCAAAGAATTGATAAAAATCATAGGACCAAGGTAGAAAGGCCTATCCAAGGACCTTTGTTTGAAGGTACTCAAGTTCCTTTGTTTGAAGGTACCTTTGCATGAAGGTATTTTGGTTGAATTAGGAAAAAAAAAAAACATTCCCTATATAAATAAGGCATCATAATTACCTAATATCTAGGAAAACATAAAATTTGTTCACACATTTCACATTTTAGAGATTTTATAAAGGGAAGCATATTTTTTGGAAGAATTTAACATATTTTTTATGAAGGAGGATATAAAAAAAAAAAGAATGAGAAAAAGTAAGACTATATGTTCATATTTGATTGAAAAGGACAAGAAATTAAATGAAGTGAGGATGAATTTTTTTTTCAAAGACATAGAATGTATGCGTTTTAAAACTTTTATTTTAATTTAAGTATCAAAATAGTTTAATTAGTTTTTAAATTTTAAGTGTTTATTGCAAGAAATTTTATGTAGTAAGATTCCTTAAAATAATATATTTTATAAGTTATTTATATATGTCATAGAATTGAACTAGGAAATAAAAATAAATATGTAGAGGAGGGAATTTTCTAACCTTAAGATGACGGGATCTCAAGGAGCAAATTCTCTCTCAACTACCTCAATTGACACGGCTCAAGTGAACTAGAAATCGGGGAATGCGATTTTTAACAAAGTGCATAAATTATTTGGATATTTCAGACGTCAGAAACTGAAAGTGCAGGGTATAAAGATCTTCTAGATAACTTGACAAGATTTATGTCCAAGACTAACGTGCGGTTGTCAGACGACAACACATTGCGCTAGTGTCCTGTACGAATAGAAAACATGACTCATCACAAGAAAACTCTGAATACTCCACATAAGGTTCTTGAAATGAAAGGGGTGCAAAATATAAATGTGTAACCAATATAAAATGATAAAAATAAAGATGCTAAGGAAATTTAGATGAAGATGAAAAAGAGGTCTAAGATATCACTAAAGATGTTTCCCAAAGTCCAAGTTTTCTCTAAGTAGTTCTTCTATTTGCACCAACACACACAAGAGCAAAGAGAAAGGTTTGGGCGGTTGTATAGGATTTGTCTATTGTTAAACCCCCATATTGGTGTTTCCACCTCCATGGATAGCCTTAGACGTGATAATGGTGGAACATCAGAAAATGGTATTGATTATAGTTTAGAACATAGAACAACACATTTCATAATCATTTCATTGAAGTGAAACCCTAGAGATCTCAATCTAAAGTATGCAAAGGGGAAAGAGATCTTGCAATAGGGTGTCCCAGGGTCTGATTATAAACTAAAGAGGGGTTCACCACCAAGCTAGGGCTTGGAAAGACTAATCAAATACAAGATCTAATGAAAAAACCTAATGATGTGCAAAGCTCAATTAAGTGACCTAGAAATGCAAGTAAATCAAGATAGAAAACTATAAAATCAAAAGTGTGCACCTTTAACTTGTAGAGGCTTGAATGAAGATTGAAAATTTTGATTTTAATGTTGGGTAGGACTCATATGCCATTCTGGACAATTTAGTCCCAAATTGGGTTTTTTGCACCAAAACTAAAATCTAACAGTGCTTATTTCGAATCTCTTGAAACCTTGAAAATTGACTGTACTAGGACTCATATGCCCAAGGTGGCATATCAATCCTAGTATGCTTTTTTGGAGGATTAATATATGATTCCACCCTCCAATTTCTTCTCTTTCTACCACACTTTGTTTCTGGATCCGAAACCTTGATTTTAGACCTGTAGAAGACTTTTTGTGACCTTGCAAGTGAGGAGAAAACTCTAACAACTTCCTTTGAAAGCTTGTAACCTAATCTTCAAAGATCCTTCAAGTTCCAAAACACCTAGATCTGCAGTTACACATGTAGAGAGAGAAAAACTTGTTGATTATTAGTGAATGGGGGCTTGCCTTGGTAAAACCCCTTTGAGGTAATTAAACCCAAATGACAAAATAATGAAGTTAGAACATGAAACATGAAACATGAACAATGATACCTTGAAAAATGTCTTGTAAATCTGCAATCTAACATGAAGTGCCCATGAAGAATGTAGATCTAGATCTTGAACATGGATGTGAAACAATGCTTGCAAATGGATATTCAATGCTACATCACAACACTAGCTCAACAACATGCTTGATGCTTGATAATCTTGACATGATGATGGATCTTGAATTTCTACAATAACTAATGAATAAATCTACCCTTGAATGCCTTAGAAATGCTCTTGTAAACTCTCTTGATGCTCTTGTGAAGTCTTGGAATGCTTAACTCTTGAGTGCTTGACTTGATATCATGAAGGCTTAATGAAATAGTGATTTGAGACCTTATTTATATAGGAAATCCATCCAAGTTACTATTTATTAGATCCCAGAGGCTGACATTCAAGAAATTTGAATTTAAAACCTTGATTTCTTGCTCAAAACCCTAAAAAGGGGCCAAATGGTACTCATACGCCACCTTTGGTGTACCTAGGTGGGACTCATACACCCAAGGTGGCGTATGGGTCCCACAAGACCTTTTTAGAGAGAGAAAGTGTCGGAGAGTTAAGAAATTAAATCTATCTGTTGATCTTGTCAGGATTTCAATTGAAATAAGCCTCGAGATGCATAATGTAGGGTCTTAGGGACCTATTAATGATTGTATAAAGGTCATAAATGCAAGAGGGCCCAAAATTCAATGTGAAAATGTAAATAAATATACTTTACAACATCAAATTAAGGAAAAATTAGGTCTATTTAGCTTAAAAGGGGCCTAAATCCAATGTGAATGTGTACAACACATTACAACACTAGATTAAGGAAACATTAGGTCCAAGGGCCCTAAATTGAATGTGAATGTGTAAATGAATACACTTTACAACATTAAATCAAGGAAAAGTTAGGTTTATTTAGCTCAAAAAGGGCCCAAGACCTGATGTGAATGTGTAAAAACACATTACAACACTAGATCAAGGTGACATTAAGTTCATTTTAACATTAATCATTCCAAAATCAAGCAAGGAAAAGGGGTACTTTTTTTATTGCCACATTTAGCCCCCACTTTAGTGAGAGGATGAACTTGCTTCAAACTCACACTAAAGTAGACATTCAAGAGGGGTCCAAGTGTACCAATGCAGATAGTCTAGGATGACAAAGATCAAGGGAGTGCTCAATCCCATAGGATCCAAGATCCTACATCAAATTGACATAAGCACAAAAGTACATGCACAAGGTGTATGATTTGCAGCAAAATAAAATACACAAACATGCAATGCCAATGATTGAGAGATAAAAACAAAAACAAACAAAAATAAAAAGAGGTGGATCAAGCCTTGACCATTTTTCCAATACGATGTGAATCGGATCTAACCTATTTTTCCAAAGATGCACTCTCAATCTAAGGAAATGAAACTTTAGGTTGTCCATTGGGTGAGTAATCCAAGAGAGTGAGACACATACACACACAACTGGTATGCACTCACAACACAGGCGAGTGGCTAAGGGAAAGTCATGCCTCGAATTGGCTTCCCATCCAACTAGACCAAAGTTATACCTCCTGATAACTTTGGTAAGGTTCCACACAACAATGAACTTCAAACTTCATGAGGCAAGCAAAGCTTGGTATGCTTTAAAATCATGAACAAACAAGATGGCTCCACATGCATGCAAAGTGTGTTATGCAAGGTGGCCATATAACTGATGTTGTAAATGCGAAATAGTGTAAAATATGTTCAAAGGGATTTTTATTATTTCATGTAAGGTCTCTTCTTAGGAACATCATTCCTATTATCTCTAAGAGAGGAAAAGTCAAAGAAATATCACGCTTTGAGAGTAAATCAAACCCAATGACACCACCAAGACAAGGATGCATCACAAGAATAAAGACAATCACATAATGAAACATGCATGTCAATGTATGCCCCCACTTTGAAGCGGTTGCTAACACCATTATTGTGAGAAATTTCTTTAAAGTAGAAGAAGACATGAGATCTTATCGAAAAGACCTATGCCAGGTCATATGTTTCCAATAAGCTACATCATGAAAAGGGAAAGGGTTTCCCCCAAAATGTACAACTCAGTACGTCACATGTGAGCCAACTTAAGGAACGTCATCTACATCCCAAGCTTGCTCTTATATATACATGAAAGGTGGCCAACTAGCAAAAGGAGACAATGGCAAGTGACATACGAGGACAAGGCTACCTAACCCCCTTTTCCCCACTTAGTGCAGAGCAAGGATGAGCTAAGATGATTAATGAAATATTTGAAGGTCAATATCACTTAGATGAATTAGGTGCCCTAACATAAGGAAGAGTACCACACTCCTTAAGATGTTGAATTTTATCACTTAAATCCTTACATTCATTAGTAGAATGACTGTGAACTCTTTGATATGCACAAAATGAATTCTTGTAGTAAAATTTATTTTGTGTTCTTGGAGGGAGGGATATCAAAAAATCTTGGAGGAGTCTTGACAAGATACCCTCTTGATCAATGGTAAAAGATATTCCCTTATTTTGTGACAAAGATATCTCTTTCTTAGTATAGGATGTCATACTTACAAAAGACTCTTTAGATGTCGAGATTTTGTACTCTTCTTTAAAGGAAGGTGTAAAATCTAAAAAACTCCAATCATTAGTGTTTTGCGTGATGACATTGAATTAAGCAAGGATTTCTCTGTTTCTTTCATTTCTTTCAAAGGATAATAATCAAGACGACTAGTGTCTATAAGTTCAGGATGCACTAATGTTAAAGTTGGCTTAGAGGAATTGTTTGTAATAGTGTTGATATTAAGTGAAAGTTTGTTTCTTTCTTTCGAGGGACAATAACTAAGACCAGTAGTCATTCCTTGCATGTGAGGATCTATAGGGACACGTATACCTTATTCTCTAGCACCACATCCTTTTCCACTATATCCAAGTTGTTTCATGAGTTCATAACTTTTCCATAAAGATTTTTCATTTCTTTTGGATTTGGTGGTTGTTCATAGTCAGTTTCATCAAAGTTTGTTGTATAATTTGCTTATTCTTCTAAAGTGTTTTAGGTGGATGCTTTCAAAGGGTCTTCTAGATTTTGTGTTGACATTACCACTTTTTCTTGTCCCTTTTTATATTCTTTGTTTGTGATCACATATTCGCCCATGAATGATGTGAAATCCAAGGAACTCCAATCATCTTCTAATATATTCATGACTTCCTCAATGCATTTTTCTTTGTCTTTCTGTTGCACATGTTCTACTTGTGTTGTTGGTGTTAATGTTTCCAAAGGATTTTCCTTATTTTTCTCAATGTTTAAACAAATGTTTGGTTCAGGTTCAACTTCAAGAGTGTACACTTTGTTTTTGTAGACATACTTCATTACACGATGAAGAGTAGAAGGCACCCCATTCATTACGTGAATCCATGGTCTACCTAAAAGAAGGTTGTATGAAAGATCATGAGGCATAACATGGATCATTGTTTCTAATGTGGCCTTTCTAGCTGTAATAGGCTAAGTGATCACACCAAGTAGTTGTTTTCCTACATTGTCAAATCCCTTAATAGATAGAGTCAGGTTGAATTTTTAATTTATCCATGCCAAGCCTATCCAAAATTTTCACACTGTACACACATTAAGATCAGAGCCATTGTCGACAAGGGTTTGATTTATCCCTATTCTATTATATTGAGCTACAATCACAAAGGCGTCATTTTGTTTTTACACTTCAAAAGGAGGGAGCTCAGTTTGGTAGAAAATGATGTCAACACTTATTCCTTGAATCAGGGCTGCTATGTCATTCAATTATGCATTATAAGGGATAAGAACTTGTTGTAAGAAAATTTAAATCATGTTATGATAATGAGGGGATGCTTGAATAAGGTACCACAATGATATCTTAGCAGGAGTATTCTTTAGTTTCTTGACAAGATCATACTCCTTTCCACTTTGTGTAGGAAAATGAGGAGGACTAGGCAAGATAGGATTAGGCAATGAGAGGGATGTTGAAGGTGTTTGTTGTGGTTGGAAATTATTTCTAGTGTTATATGTATGATCAACAGTATTATAACTCAACTGCTGCAAAACACTGTTCTTAGGAGGGTAAAGGATAAGTTCAAGTTTGTTTTGAGTTTGTTGTTTGTGTGATGGTAGGTAAAGAATTAGAGGATTCTTAGGATGTCCAATTGGGTATGTAGGAGGTCCATTAATCAAGGGGGATATAATAGATACTTGTGCATTCATAACCTCAGTGGTCTTGGTTTGATGTATTTCTAATAAAGGGCAGTCTAGTGTCATCGTTTTACCATCATCTAAGGAAGCCAAAAAACATTCATTTTCTCCCACCATGATATCTTCCCTAAGAGGAGATTTTTTAGGAGAACTACAAACTAGATGTTCTTGACATTCAAAGATTGGTTCTTCTAAAATGACTTCATTGAAAGTAGTGGAATGATCAATGGTTGAATTGTCTTGTTTATTAATGATGACATTCTCATGTTCAATAATGTTTTCCCTAGGGGAAGAGAGACACATAAGACTTTCATCGATTAGGTTTTCTAACATCAAAGTATCTTCTTCACAACTAGGAGAGATACTAGAAGAAGAAAAAGCATGATTATCATGATCATTATGATTTCATTCCTTTATCCCATAATCTCTTCCAAAATAGGATGGGTAGGGGAAGGATCATAAAAAGGGTTGTTATAGACCTTAAAGATTTGATCATATAACACCAACCTACAGTCCTCACTTTGAATTACATCTCCTTTCATTAAAACATTCTCACAAGAAAAAGGTGAATGGAAACTAGATAAGGTGATTTTCAGAAATATGTCTATGATCTCTGATTGGATTAAACCGTGGTCTTAAATTACTCTTAAAATGGGTTTGATTTATTCTGTGGAAATGGCTTCTTCAGTTCATCCTAAAGTGTCAATCCATGAACGTAGGATTTTTGAACTATGTTGTGGCAATATACCAAAGAGCTGCAATTAATAAACTAAGGGTTGATGAATGCAAACTAATGTAATATGCATTTGAACAAAATTCTTGATTAGTAGACTTCTTTTCACATATGTGATAGGAACCCATGAAGAAATAGTTCTGCAACATAAAATAGATTATTGGCACATGACAGAATAGAGCTAAAAATCTATATGGCAGAATGAAAATCTATCTTGACATAACATGACAGAATCAAAGTTAAACTATTGAATGTAAATAGACTTTCAACATCAATTGAATATTCAACTTCTTAGCTCATAATAACTTTATTAATCAACATTTAACTATTTTTAATACTGGTAATAAGTGATTGATAAAATATACACACTGATAGATATTAAATGAATCAACAAAGATCACACTGAAAAATATTAAGCGAATCAATACAGATTAACATAGTAATGAATTACACAGATCAGAATAGGATAAATAACATAGTAATGAAATTAATCAAATAACTATGAAATCATAACATACATTACCATATGTTTAAATCTAATGTAAAGATCACCAACAACTGAGGAAGTGGGCCCTGCCTTTGCCGGTTATTGAATGATGAAAATCATGAACACAAAACTACTCCATGCTAGTTGTCATTCATTCAAATTGTAGTAACAAAGTATAGATTTTAAATCGCCAAAGTTTGATTTCTATTATGTATATCTATATCCAGTTTTCAACATATGCACAGACATACACACACACACACATATATATCACGGCTGCCTATACTTCTAAAAGTATTACAAATAAAAGTGAATAAGCATTTTGGTTGTTTGTGGCTTTCATCCAACAACCATTAAAAGATAATCAAAAATAGTTTTGAGTCTTTTGACAATATTCTGAAAACAACATAACAACTTAAAACATAATTGCTAATCTCGACGAGTAGAACCAAAGTGACAAAATGACTTCAATGTCTTAGTCATCCCTCCACCGATGCCCTTCATGCTTTTCTATCAACCACTCAAACATTTCCTATTACCAAAATCACAAAGATAGTTAGCAACAGTCAAAGAAATCGATATTTTTACTAGTTTTTACCTTTCCTTCTATTTCATAGAATACCTTTAGTTCATTAACAAAAAAGTGACAGGAATGACAGGAAACACTAGGAAAGATGAAAAAGGTTAAATCAAATAATAGGTAAAATAATGGTATGTTTTTCCCCATCATTTCCCCCTAGCTAAAGACTTCACATGTCCTCATGCAAAGAGAGTGTACAGTACAAACCGGAAGGAGAAGGGCCAAGTTTCTGCAAAGTACTAATGACCTTTGTGACACACAACCAATAGAGTTCCTACAATTTTTTTTCATGTTCCTGAATTGTTACCACAGATGTCTCAACGACCTTTGCTTGCTCAAGTGTTGCCTTTAACTGATTGATTGTTGTTGCTTGAGATGCATTGAGTAACTCTACCATTTGAACTTGTTTCTGTAGGGTTTCATTTTCTTCAGTCAACTTGGTCACCAAACTCTACATACTATGGATTTCATCATTAGTGAGCAGGGGATGTTCTTCTTTAGACTCTTCTTCTACCTCTAATTCCTATTTTTCTTTTTGTTCTTGATGAGGGTTTACAACATTTTCCTGTTCTTGAACTTTCGACACATTCACTTCGTTTTCTACTCTTTCTTCCAATTGATGTTCTTCCTCTTGGTTAGTGGTATGTGGGATTTGATCTTTAGGGTTATCAGGGTCATTATCACTTTTAGCTAGTGCAGACTCACTCTAAACAATGTCCTTGTCAAGAATTTCTTCTTGGTTACTCGGTATCTCTTTTGAGATAGGAGAATTCTGGGGTGGTACCTCAAGGTTTTTCTTAGGTTCCTCTTAGTGTTGTGGAGAGTCCTCAGGGTCTATCATTTTCCACTTCTTCCTCTTACTTCTTAAATCTCTGGTAGTAGCTTCTATTCTCTTAGTCTTTCAAGAGACAGTTGCCACTATTGTTAACTCTCCAACATCCTCAATTTTTTGAGGACTTAAACCATTGGCTACATTAGCTAGTTTGTGAAATTAGGTGATAATTTTTTTTGTTTTGAAACAACAGCTGAGCTAGACCCACTACACCGCTTCTTCTCAACCCTAGAGCTAGGTGTAGTGATTTCAATATTTTTAAGTTTAGGTCGTTTGGTGCTAGAACTCTTACCCTTCTTGCTACTCGACCCTAGGTTTTGTACTTTTCCTTTTTTAGAACTATCAAGAGGAGCCTTAGACTCAAAACTCTTAGTGTGTTCATTACCCTCGTCTAAATTTTCATGACCAAACTCTTCTTCTTCTAAATTACTAGTATATTTTTCTTCATTGTGGGAATCTTCTTCAGTAGAGTATCCTAAAGTATTAGGAAGGGCATTCTCAAAATAATTTTCAGGGGTTTCATCTACAACAAATGAGTCCCAGTCCCTAGGAGGCGAAAATTCCTTAGTTCTTTTACAATTAATAATTATTTTACAATTAATAGTTTGATAAGCCCATGATGTGCTAATGAATTTTCACTACCTCTCTAAACTGCTTTTCGCATTTGCATTATGGAAGAATACAAAAAGAAAGGAATATTTACCAATGCACCCCATCTCAGATGTATCATAAGCTGAAATTGTTTGGCATAAATATATACATACCTTCCTTCGTAGATCAACTATTGAATAAACAATTTCACCACATCATTCCAGGGAACTGGGAGTGAAGATAACTTTGTGCCCTGACCTGACACTACTTCAATCGACTCCCCACACTTCAAGAACTTCTTACAGAGGGATTTAAGATCTCTTTCTCACATGTAATTATTAGGAAAATAACTTTCTTCTATCAATGGAAACCTTGTAACATCGCTATGTTTTCAACCAAAACAAGAATCTCCAGTCCACAAACTCGTGCCCATTTGGTATTACAGGTTGTTGCGTATTTGCGAGCCAATTTCTCATCATATCATCGTAGCCTCTTAAAATACGCATCCCATCCTACTTTATTGAATATATTTTAGGCTTCAGACATCACCGAAACCCTTAGATCATCCATTGTCGTTGGCTTATAGTGGTGCCTACGTTCTCCTACCATATCCTTACCAGGAGGTGCAAATTGAACAATTCACAGTTTGAGCCCGGTAAAGTGTATGAACAAAACTAGCTATCAAAAATGACTACCACTAGGAATAAGACAAACATAATTGACATCTATTTTAGGCGGTAAGAAATGGTTTATGGTAGGCGAGTAAGAAATGGTGGTTTTAATTTATTATTACGGGTGAATAATAATAATTTATGGCTGTATTAAGAAGGAGTGACTGGATAATGATAGTTATGATAGATCACGCTAGAAATTAGAGGATATAGATACAATGGGACAAGGTTTTTTTATGGAAAGGATGAGACATGATGGTTGATGTGAAATTTCCCCCTAGCTTAGCATGTTACCCATCCACGGGTGACATCACAATCATTAAATGAACAACTAATATTAAATTAAAAAAAAAAAAACAAGTGAATTACCAATATTGATGACCATTGATGGAAAGGAGTGGTGATGTGGTGATGCGCATGGTGAATCCGATGATGATGTAGATGCCAAATCAGCAGCAATGATAGGATGGTAAGAGTGCAGCGCAGGAGGTATGGTCATGATAGAGCCGAAACCGAAAGAAAGCAGCCAGCTGACAAATGTTGCGTGTAGAAGAAAGCATGAATATAACATCAGTCAAAAAGTTTGGTGGCTGAAAAGGTGGTGTTCAATTGGTCAAGGCACTGAAAACGATGAAGAAAGCATGAAAGTAACAATGGAGAAAGGAGTACCATTGACTAAGAAAAAGCTCTTGGCAAAGAAAATACTAGAAATTCGGCCAGGATATAATCACAGCAGTTCCTAGCACAAAGGAGACATGAACAAAGAATCGATCAGAGCAATGGTTGTTGTGTGAAAGCCATGAACAACCATTGTGAAATGAATGGTAGAAGTAGGAGTGAAGGGGCGTAGAACCTAGCTAGGAACAAGTGATAGCACCAACCAACGAAGACACTGGAGTAAAGGTTCCTGACAAGAAGATGGCAGGAACAGTGTCAAAGCAGATCGCTGGAATTCAAGAAAGGATAGGCCATGATTATAAATAGGAGGTTAAAGTATGACCCCGAAGGAATGGAACGAGGGACCCAAACACTTGCAACGCAAGTCAAATAGGCCTTGGCGGAAAAATGATAGGAAGGTGAAGTGGCAATGCAATTTTTTAATTTATTTATATATATAATCGACAATAGACCACCGGTTGCCCAGTTTTCAATAGGTCTTTCTTGTACTTCAAGATTTTCATTTAGTTTGTATTGCTTTTGTAAATGGGTACCTGATCAGGCCTAGTTTTTGAGACCCATTTTTACTTTCATGCATTGTAGTTACCTTTGCTTTCTTGCACATGTTTGTAGCTGCACTCTTGCTCACCTTAAGGGGGGGTGTTAGAGTAAAGGTTTTTAACTTAATTGTATTAATTAATTTACCTTTATTCCTCTCTTAAGATTTCACTTTAGTTTGCATAAAATTATATTAATTATTAAATGTCTACCTATTAGGGTTACTTTTAGGTTTTGCACAATCTCCTTTCTTAAGGATTGATCATTGTATTATTACAACTCTCTGATTAATACAATTTTCAGCTTTCAGAGCACCCTTGCTTTTTTGTCTCCATGTCTTCTTCTGTAATGAGTTATTTGCATGCAGGTGATCTTTGGGGTCTGTGAAGTTGGATTTCACAACTTCTATAGCCCAATCACACTTATGAAGAGCAACTGTCTTAGTAAGAATATTCTCAATCTCTCTCTATTGGTGACTTCTACCTACCCATTGGCTTGAGGGTGATAGGGTGTAGACTTGCAATGGAAAATTTCATACTCAAGAACCATGGCAGAAATAAGCTCAAATGTGAATTGTGGTCCTTGATCTGTGGTTATCTCTCACAAAACACCAAATCTTGTGAAAATATCAAAGTACAAGAAATATGCTACTTTTGTATCTCTAGCATGCTTCAGAGCTACCACTTCAACCACTTGGTTACATAATCAGTGTATACAAGGATGTATTCCTTGTTTCTTGATGGTGGGTTGATTGGGCCAACAAAATCAAGGCCCCACTTTTCAAATGGCTCTATGGAAAACTGCGGGTGTAAGGACATCTCGTTCGAGCATGTGGGTCGGCCCATACACTGACACTTGTTGTAATGATGAATATAGAATTTACAATGCTTTTGGATTGTAGGCCAGTAGGAACCTACAATGAGAATCTTCTAGGTAGTCCTCTGAGCAGCAAAGTGTCCTCCACATGGTTTTGTATGGCATGTACGAAGTATATCGAAGACATCATTTTCGGGTACACAACGTCACATGATATTGTCAATGCCGGTGTGGGAGAGAAATCCATTAATCCATGTGTATTGTCCACTGAGTCCAACTAGCTTCCATCATTCCCTCAGAGAGAAATGTGGTGGGAACTTGCATGTAATGAGATAGTTTGCAATATCAGTGAACCATGGGCTCTTTTCTAATATAGCAAAGAGGTGCTCATCTAGAAATCCATCATCAACTGGAGTAGGTTCATTGTCTGGCTGTTGTAACCTGGACAAAAAGTCTGCAACCACATTTTCTCGACCAGGCTTATCAAGTATAGTTATATCAAATTCCTAGAGTAAAAGCAACCATCTAATAACTCTACTAGTTACCACAAGTTTATTTATTAAAAAAAAAATTACCGAATGATCTGTGTGGACAAACACTTTATAACGAGTAATATAATGATGAGACTTATTGATTGCATACACAATAGCTAAAAACTCTTTTTCAGTTATCGTGTAATTTACCTCGGCCCCTGTGAAGTTCTTGCTGATGCAGTAGATGGAATAGAAGAGATTATCCTCTTTTTTTAAAAGCACAACTCCCATTGAACAATCTAAGGCATTAGTGTGAAAATGAAATGGTAGTTCCTAGTTTGGACCTCTAAGGACTAGTGTGGTTACAAGTTTTGTCTTGATGGCCTCAAAGGCTTCTTGACACTCGGGTGTCCAAGAGAAAGAAATGTCTTTGGCTAGCAAGGAAAACAAGGGAGAGACAATCTTACCAAAATTTTGGATAAATCTCCAATAATACCTTGCATGACCAAGAAAACTTCGAACATATTTTTGTCTAGAAGGTGTAGGAAAGTCTTGGATAATTTGGATCTTTTTAGGATCCACTTGAATACCTTTAGAGGAGATGTAATGGCCAAGCACTATCCCTTTGGTCATAATTATATGGCACTTTTCATGACTCAATGATAATTTGGTATCTATGCAACTCTCAAGTACCTTTTCTAAGTTTATTTTATCCTCTTCGTAAGTATTACCATGGATAGTAAAATCATCCATATACACCTCAACATAGTCATTGATAAGATCCACAAAAATGCTCAAAACTTCCCTTTGAAAAGTGGCAGGGGAATTACATAAACCAAATGGAAAGACTCTATAGGCAAAGGTGCCCCAAGGTCAAGTGAAAGTGGTCTTTTCCTAATCTTCTAAGGCTATGCAAATCTGGTTGCAACTGTTGAACCCGCCTAGAAAAGAGAAGAGCTTCTTACTTGCAAGAGTGTCCAATACTTGATCAATAAATGGTAATGGAAAATGACCTTTCTTAGTATATTTATTTAATGCTCTATAATCAACACAAATTCTCCATTTACCATTTTTCTTAAGAACCACAACTAAAGGAGAAACCCACTGACTATCTGAAATAGGATATATAAACCCAATATTTAATAGTTTTTGTAACTCCTCCTTAACTATTTCATGCAAAGCAGGGTTGAGTCAACATTGTAGTTGCCTAATTGGATGAATACCTTCTTCAATTTAGATATAGTGGGTGTAGGTATCAGGATGAATGCCACACATATCTTGGTATTCCTAGGCGAATGTATCTTTGTTTGTTCTAAGCATGGTGATAAGATCTTGGATTTGTTTAGGGGTTCACTATGGATTAATGTTAAGTGTGCGGTTAGGAAAAATTTCCATAGCTTCTGATTGTGTAGGTGAGTCGATGGCTAAGACTTGTGAGGTGGATGACATATCAATCGAATTTGCAGAAGATAAGAATGAACCATATAAGAAATTATGGGGCAACAAATGATGCAATGTGATAGAGTGCTAAATAGAACGTAAACTACCCACCAATGGAAAATTCCCAAAAGGACATTGAGTATTTATACCTGAATGGAGGACCATGCTTTCAAAAATTTCATTAAATGTATACATGTTCTGAAGAAAATTAACAAGAAAATTATCCTCTATAGGCTCCTCCATAACTAAGGCTTTATCAATTTTTTAGAATTGGAAATGACTCATCTAAGTCACTATCAATCCACACTAGGTCCTTCATTTCCAACAAAGGTTGTGCTGGCGGGTATAGAGTTAGTTGTTTCTTGTGCTCACCATTGGAAATGACCATGTTCCCTAATCAAAAATTGATAAATGCATCTGTGGCTGCCAACCAAGGTCATCCCAAAATCAGGGGGTACCCCCCCAGCTTAATTTTTGGCTGCAAAATCACAAAGTCAGTTGGGTATTCCCACAAATCAATAGAAAGGATTACATCTTCAATCACACCTTCGAGCTTGACCAAAGATCTATCTACCATTTGAAGAACTGTGGGAGTAGGCCTAATTCCATCTAGTGACAGTCTTTCCTTTGTTTCATTTTTCATTACATTAATTGCAGTTCCCAAATCCACAAGGGTATTAGGAATACTTACTTTACCAATAGTCACCTTAATGATAGGAATTCCTGGATCAAAATACTTTGGAATGGTTATGTTCCCGAGCATAAGATCTGCCAACTGTTCGATGACTTGGATAGTCTTTGGGTCTTGCTTCTTTTTTTGCTTTCGAGTACATAGATCGTGAATTTTTTTTGTATAGATAGGAATGTTCTTGATGGCCTGCAAAAAAGGAATCTTGATGTTAACATTGCACAACTCATTAAAAAAATAAAATTCAGGTTGAGAATCCTCCCTTTGTATTGGCTCAGATTGAAATCATTTGGGAAAGGGAGGTTCTTTGGTTGGCTATGTTTTGGACTCCTCATTGATTTCTATAATGGTGGACCCTTGAAGAGCCTTCCCTGAACTCAAATGAACTCCATCTATTTATAATGTATTTATGGGATAGGTGGGGTAACCTATTGCCTCATTATTATACACAAGTTGGGTTACCTTATTTTGGGGTTTGGATTTGGCAAGGCTGGCATTGATGTAGGTCTTGGTGGCTATGATGGATGGTGTGTTGGATTGACAGATTGAGTGGTTGATGATGGAAAGGCCGAAAGAAGTTGTTGTGACTATTGGTATGGGTTGATCATAGGAGGTGGAAATTGTGATTGTGCTAGAAATGGTTGTTGCTAGTATGGTGAGGTTTGTGGTGGTTGTGGCCTCCATGCCTATTGCCACGAATGTGAAGTATATTGATATTGTGGCATCCATTGAGGGTATGGGGGTTTTTGCCAACCCCCATACCATCCTGATTGATAATAATTGGGTTGGCTAGGTCTAGGGGAAAGAAAATCATTCATCATGCTAGGGTGTATTACTCGGGGTGGAAAAGGTCGCCTAGGGGCCATGTAATAGATGGGTTCCTCAAAATATTCCATTTTAGGCACACCTACAGGAAGATGTCTCAAGGTAGAACTCCTAGTGACTTCTTCTAGGGATGAAATTTTTGTCCTATTGTATGGGCAATCATCACTACTATGTCTCTTGTGACACGTTGGAAAGAACATGACCAAGGCCATCTCGGCTTCCTCTTGCTTCCTACAGGCATGAAGAGTATCTATCTGTTTCCCCATATGAATCAACAAATCTGTTTTAAGATCTTCAAGTAAATTTCCTATTTCCCACTTCATTATACCTGTTGCATTACCAACGGTATAAGGCTTACTTGGATAGCTCCTTCCCAAATGCTGAGACCTTGAATAGTTCCTACAAATATCACAGATATCATGAAATTCCATTTTGGAGATATTCCCTTTTCGTATTAAATTTAATGCTTCCATAACATCATCTCTTATCCCTATAAGAAATAAAATTTTAATAGTATCATCATTTAGTCCCTCCTGATGAGACCGTTGAAGACTAAACATAAAGAATTCAAGGTAGTCCTCTACGGACCCATCTTCCTTTTGTGTCATGCAAAAAATCTTATCCCAAAAATATTTTGTTTTGCAATATTCTTAGAACTTGTTCAGGAATAGCTCCTTCATGACTTCCCACATTCTGATGTTTCGAAGGTTCATAAACCATTGTAAGGCAACATCCTTTAATGTAACTAGAAAAAATTTGAGTTTATGTGCATCATTTTGGTAGTCATAACTGTGACACAACACATCAAATTCAAACAAAAACATGTCAGGATCCTCCATTGAAAGACCACGAAAAATGGGCAAAGTAGAATGAAATGATATTCTTCATGGGAGCATCTCGTCCGGAATGTGTGATTGGAAACTCAAAAGTAATCGGATTATTGTTGGCCAATTCCCTATTATGATTGTTGATATTTTTGTTGTTGTTGTTGTTGTCATTATTGTTGTTGGGATCCATGATGTTTAGTTCCCAAGGGGTAAAGTAGGTTTTAAATGGCTCTTGGGTTTCTGAAAATGGGCTAGCTTTATCCCCGTAAGACTCTTGGAAAAAAAATTCAACCTTTTTGTGTAATATATCAAAAGAGCTTGGTTGGGTATTTGTAGGTGTTTGAACAATATTGGTCTCAATAACACACTTCTCAAGATCAGGTTCAGGTAATTCTAATGATGGCAATTTAGATTTCAATTTCTCTTGAGTTGAGCTACTTCCTTCAATGGGTGATTTTGACTTATCTTGCAATTCCTCGGGTTGTGGAAATTCTCAATGGATGGTGTTGATTTATTTTTGGGTTTTTTGGGTTGTGAACTAATTACCTTTTCATTCCTAATGAATCTTCCTCTACTATCCCTATTACAATTCATGCACCTAAATGATCTTTGATAAAGAAAACTAAGGGTAGTTGTCTAAATGAAGTCGACTATCATGTGGAATTTCTCCTTAATGCAATGCTCCTAACTTAGTTTACTGGAAATGTAGGTCTTTAACACCATTCCTTGAAAATGACGCCAAAATGATTGGATTAAACTGTGGTCTTAAATTACTCTTAAAATGGGTTTGATTTAATCTTTGGAAATGGCTTCCTCAGTTCATCCTAAAGTGTCAATCTGGGAACGTAGGATTTTTGAACCGTGTTGTTCCAATATACTAAAGGCTGCAATTAATAAACCAAGGGTTGATGAATGCAAACTAATGTAATCTACATTTGAACAAAATTATTGATTAGCAGACTTCCTATAACAAATGTGACAGAAACCCATGAAGAAATAGTTCTGCAACATAAAATAGATTACAAAGCTGAAAATCTATATGGCAGAATGGAAATCTATCTTGACATAACATGACATAATCAAAGTTAAAACTATCAAATGTAAATAGACTTTTGACATCAATTGATTATTCAACTTCTTAGCTCATAATAAATTTATTAATCAAAATTTAACTATTCTTAATACTGGTAATAAGTGATTGATAAAATATACACACCGACAGATATTAAATGAATCAAAAAAGATCACATTGACATATATTAAGCGAGTCAATACAGATTAACATAGTAACGAATTACACAGATCAGAATTGGACAAATAACATAGTAATGAAATTAATCAAATAACTATGAAATCATAACATACATTACCATACACATAAATCTAATGTAAAGATCACCAACAACCGAGGAAGTGGGCCTTTCCTTCACTGGTTATTGAATGATGAAACTCATGAACACAAAACTACTCCACGCTAGTTATCATTCATTCAAATTGCAGTAACAGAGTATAGATTTTAAATTGCCAAAATCTGATTTCTATTATGTATATCTATATCTAGTTTTCAGCATACAAACACACACACACACACATATATATATCGCGGCTACCTATACTTCTAATAGTCTTACAAATGAAAGTGAATAAGAGTTTTGGTTGTTTGTGGCTTTCAACCAACAACCATTAAAATATAATCAAAAATAGTTTGGAGTCTTTTGACAGTATTCTACAAATAACATAACAACTTAAAATGAAATTGCTAATCTTGACGAGTAGAACCATAATGAAAAAATAACTTCAACAACTTAGTCATCCCTCCACTGACGCCCTTCATGCTTTGCTATCAACCACTCAAAAATTGGTTGTTACCAAAATCACAAAGATAGTTAGCAACAGTCAAAGAAATTAGTATTTTCACTAGTTTTTACCTTTCCTTCTATTTCATAGAATACCTTTAGTTCATTAATGAAAAGTGATAGGAACAACAGGAAACACTAAGAAAGATGAAAAAGGTTAAAGAAAATAATAGGTAAAATAATGGCATGTTTTTCCCCCATCAATCTCATTCTCTTGTGCTATAATATCTTCCAAAGGGGGAGGAGAAGGAAAAGCAAGACTTTCATGATTCTGAACGATTACATCTTCTTTCACCAAGATACCTTCGTCACTGAAAGGAGAGGTATCGAGAGAAGAAAAATTATGATCATCATGGTTATCTATGCTTGTATCCTCTTCTATCATATCATTCCCACAAATAGAAGATATAAGAGGAGGTGTAGGTTCAAGGAAAGCATCAAAATTTTCACTCTCTTGGACTAAAAGACTCTCATAACTCGAACATGTATTTAATGAATGACTACCATGCTTATTGACTAATTTTTTCTTTGCAAACATGGAAAAGACGTAGACTAACATTTGTGAACAATAAAAAATGAAATGTAAAGACCTAGAATGAAATGAAATTTTTAGAAGGTAATTTACTTATTACACTATGTAAGAATCTAAAAATGAGATGTTCTAAATGCAAAATTGGAATTATGCAATGCATGAAATGAACCACTTTAAGCTAGATTTAGTGAAATGCATGTAACAAAAACTCAACCAACTGAAACAAATAACTAATGACAACAAACAAAAGTGAAAAAACAAGGTTTTCAATCTTGTAAAAGGTGGTTTCTAATCTGCACTTGGACTAAATTTCCTAGAGGGGCGTATGAGTCCTAGTGAGGGCTTTTTGCACAATTTTAAAAAAAAATTCAAAAGAATTTAAGTGATTTTTATGCTTTCTAGTTTGAGTGATGTCTAGGCTAAGTGAAAATGCATAGTTCAGATGAAATTCAGTGATGCAAGATGCAAAAATTCAACCTATATGCATTTTCACTAATGCAAGATTTAAAAACCCTAGAATGCCAATTAACAAATGCAAACCCTAATGCAAAGTTAATGAAATCTAGATCTAGGATGATGATGCACTCCAAATCAAAATATGAAATGTTCAAAATGTAGGTTCACCAAAATTTAAGATAGAAAATTGTCATTACCATGGTTTAGGACCTTTAACAACAATCTTCTACACTCCACATTCAAGGAAACCCTAAAGATCTCAATCTAAAGTATGCATAGGGGAAAGTGATCTTGCAATAGGGTTTCCTAGGGTATGATTATAAACTAAAGAGGGGTTCACAACCAAGCTAGGGCTTGGAAAGAATAATGAAATGAAAGATCTAATGAAAAAACCTAATGATGTGCAACGCTCAATTAAGCGACCTAGAAATGCAAGTAAATCAGGACAAAAAACTATAAAATCAAAAGTGTACACCTAGAAACCTATAGAGACTTGAATGAGGATTGAAAATTCTAGAAATGTTGATTTTAATGTTGAGTGGGACTCATACACCAGTCTAGGTGATTTAGTCCTAGACTGAGTTTTCTACACCAAAATTGGAATCTGACAGTGGTTATTTTGAATCTCATAAAACCCCAAAAATTGACTGTATAGGGACTCATATTCCCAAGGTGGCATATCAATCCCAGTATGGTTTTTTGGAGGATTAAGATATGATTTTTCTCTCTATTCTCTTCTCTTTCTGCCACACTTTGTTTTTGAATCTAAAACCATGATTTTGGACTTGTAGAAGACTTTTCGTGACCTTGCAAGTGAGGAGGCAACTCTAACAGCTTCCTTCAAGCTTGTAACCTAATCTTCAAAGATCCTTCAATCTTCAAGACACCTAGATTTGCAATTACACATTTAGAGAGAGAAAAAATTATTGATTGTTAGTGAATGGGGGTTTGCCTTAGTCAAATCCCTTTGAGGTAATTAAACGCAAATGGTGAGACAATGAAGTAAGGACATGAAACATGAAACATGAAAAATTATACCTTGAACAATGTCTTGTAAACCTGCAATCTAAGATGAAGTGGCCGTGAAGAATGTAGATGTAGATCTTGAACATGGATATGAAACAATGCTTGCAAATGGACCTTCAATGCTACATCACAACACTAGCTCAATAACATGCTTGATGCTTGATAATATTGAGATGATGATGGATCTTGAATTACTACAATAATTGATGAAGAAATCTACCCTTGAATGCCTTAGAAATGCTCTTGTAAGCTCTCTTGATGCTCTTGTGAAGTCTTGGAATACTTAACTCTTGAGTGCTTGACTTGATATCATGAAGGCTTAATGAAATAGTGATTTGAGACCTTGTTTATATAGTAAATCCATCCAAGTTATCATTTATTAGATCCTAGAGGCTGACATTCAATAAATTTGAATTTAAAACCTTGATTTCCTGCTCAAAATCCTAAAAAGGGGCCAAATGGGACTCATAGTCCACCTCTGGCATATGTTCATATGCCCAAGGTGGTGTATGGGTCCCACAAGACCTTTTTAGAGAGAGAAAGTATTAGGGAGTCAATGAATTAAGTCTATTTGTTCATCTTGTCAGGATTTCAGTTGAAATAAGCCTCAAGATGCATAATATATGGTCTTAGGGGCCTATTAATGATGTTATAAAGGTCATAAATGAAAGAGGGCCTAAAATTAAATGTTAAAGTGTAAATAAATATACTTTATAACATCAAATTAAGGAAAAAATAGGTCTATTTAGCTTAAAAGGGGCCTAAATCTAATGTGAATGTTTAAGGCAACATTAGGTCCAAGGGTCCTAAATTTAATGTGAAGGTGTAAATGAATACACTTTACAACATTAAATCAAGGAAAAGTTAGGTTTATTTAGCTCAAAAAGGGCCCAAGACCTAATGTGAATGTGTAAAACACATTACAACACTAGATCAAGGTGACATTAAGTTCATTTTAACATTAATCATTCCAAAATCAAGTAAGTAAAATGGGTAGTTTTTCCATTTCCACAAATTGAAATAGACATGAAAGAATAAAGAGAACAATATGCTAACAAGTAAAGATAATATGATTTAATAAAAAGAATTGAATAGTTATGACTCCCAAGCATAAAAGCTAAGTAGCTTTCTAGTGTAGTGAGGAAGTAAGGAGAACCTCTAAGATGACAATGGCCTCTTTGCAAGATAAGATCATGTTTACAACAATGGAGTATACCCAGGAAGTTGTAGAAGAGTTTTTTGAAAGATATGCATAAAAAGAGATGGATAATATTTTGAATGCTCAAGAAGTGTTACACAGAATGGTAGAGAATGAGAAAAAAGAGAGAGTTGCGTGTAATTTCTAAGAGAGGAAGAATGAATGAATTCAAATCCTTAAGAAAGAGGGACTTTTTAGTCTAAGAATCCTATCCAAGTGATTCTCGATGAGGTTGTAGGTTGGTAAAGGTGTTACACTACCAAAATGTTATTGGTGTAACATTCCAATGACCAAATTAGTAATGTATTTTTGTGGGACACAATTGCTGCTCACATACATCTTCACGAAACACATAGGTTAATGAGAAAATCAAACTCAATAGTCGAGAAGCTACACATGCCAAGTGGTGAGAGATGGTTTTAGGTTGAAAGTAAGCATAATTATCTAAATTTATCTAAATAGGAAGGTGTATGTAATGCAAAATTACATAGGATATGTGAACAATGACATAGTGAAGGTTAACTACACCTGATCCATATGAATTTGAGGCATATTTAACCCACTAAGCATCAATCTCAATAGGATCATTCACTGTAAACAAAGAAAAAGAATCCATTAGAGCTAATATTCTAAATCATTAAATCTTGAAAAAACTCTAATATAAGACATTGAAACTTATCCTATTGGGGGAGTGGTGTCGCATTGATGTGGAATGATGACCCTTTCCCAATCCCTTAGATAATGAGCTTGTTTCAATCGATCCTATTGAAGATAATCGACGAAACTGATGAAAGATGTGTATGAAAACATGATTTAAAGCTAAATGAACATGATGCAAGATATTTTAAAATGATTTATGCTAAGATGATTGATACGTGTGTATGAAAATCTACTCTAAATATATGCAAGCTTCAAAAGATTAAAATCCTAATTAACAAATAAACTAAATGTATGCATCTATGTTATCATGTAAGCCATTAATGGAAGCTAAGCTAATATGCAAGTAAATAAAGCTAAAATGATGTAAAATGTGAGTGCAAGTGCAAATGAGTTTAAAATCATAAGTTTGATGTTAAAGATGAATCCGTTTGTCTCCAAAAAGTGACCTATTTATAGGAGAGAAAATGAGAAATGGAGGGTTGAGATTAAAAAACTAATGAATGGTCAAGGATGGAGGAAATTGGAGACATGGATCATGGATTCTCATCAATAGGTGAGAATGAAAGATGTGATTTAATCAAGGGTTCTCATTCCTTCAAACAAACACACTTTTAACCTGTATAAGAGGTCACAAGTTAACTTACACATGAAATTTTGAGTTAACTTGCACATGAAGTTTTGTAAGAATATTCCCTTTTTAAAATGAGTGAGAAAAGAGAATATTCTTTGGAATATTCTCATGGGTGAAGGAAATAGATATTTAGCAAATTAAAATAAAGTTTAATTATTTAAAAGGGGAAGGAATATTCCTTTTGGAGGAATGTGCAAAGGAGGAATATTCCCTTTGAATATTCCTTTGCAAGTGGGGGGAATTAGATTTATTAGTAATTGATAATCAAAACAAAATTTTAATTATGTCAATTAGGGGAATTTCATGATATTCATTAATATAAATGATTTAATGAAAAGGGGGAAAGTGAAATGATATTTAATTAAATAACTTAAGGTTATTTAATTAAATAAGAGGACTTTAGCGGATTAAATTAAATAGTTTGATTGATTCAATTTAATAGGATGAAATGCTAACATGAAAGGGGGTGAATTAACTTAATTAGGTCAATTAGATTAATGGATGAAAATGACATAATTAATTAATTAATTATCTAGGCTAATTTAATCAATTAAGTGAAATGAGGATGGGTTTCAAGATGAAATGATGTTAGTTAGCCAATGTGATCCATCAAGAAATTTTTAGGTGTCTACATTTTACCCCTCTTTGAAGCAATGTACTCATTGCATTGGTTCAAAGACTAATGCTGATGATGATGCATAAACATATATCGATGATCTCTTTGAGATGTTGATAGCCAAGATAAAGTTGATTGATCTGATTGATTGATTGATGAAATTTTTGAGGATTCACAATAATGCAAGGATTGTGTTGAATAACACAAGGATTGATAGGGAATGATATATCCCAATGATGGTTGATTTGATAGATTTGATCAAGATTTGTTAGCAAGAATAGGAACAAAATTCATTAGATGATTTGATATTGATATAAACATGGTTGGTTGCCCACTCGAGAGATCGATCTTAGAATAAAGTGTTATGATCAAGCTCACGATAGGTGAAAATCAAACTTATGCTTGAAATGTTGATATTTCAGGTTGCTTTTGAGTTGAAGAGCTACAATTTTTCAGATTGTTGAGCTGAAGATGATATAAATGCCCCATTGTGCCCCATTGGAAGAGGGATTGGTGTTGTGCTAGCTCAAATATTGATGTAGATGGATTTTAGGATGTATAGACAGTCATCATCCATGGATACACTCATGTATATTTTGATATATCACACATATTCGATACTTGGATAGAAATGTTAGTAAAGATAGAAGAATAAGAAGAATAAGATGGATGGATTAACCATTGATTTTGAGATTGATTTAGAAGTCTAACAAGCCTATGATCCATCAAGACTTTATTAGATATGGTGATGAGAAATGGGTGATGATGATGATGATGATTTTATCATATCTTGGGATTGGGATTTTCCATCATTCCTTATTTTTGATATAACACATAGACACGATGCATCAAGGTATTGATAACTAGGATGGCATTGTATCTAGTGTAATGGACTTTGAATCTACAAATAGATAGGATCGTTCTTGTTCACACCTTGAAATACATAAAAATCATTGGAATGTAAGTTAGAAGCTTAGAATATATTAGACCAAAGAATATGCAATATTCAACAATGTATTCCAAACAACCTCCCTACACACAACTAAGCAAGTATGCGCCAAGATTATTTTACAAGAGTATCCATAAGCACAAAAAAATAAAGATAATGATCGATGCCCCATTATTTTCTCTCTAAATCATTTTGATAGACATCATCAAGAGGTCCTCAGAATGGGTCAATAAGATAAATCATAAGAAAATATCAAAGAAAATAGTCACTATTATCTATATCTCTTTCCAGTTTAATATAGCTAAGGTGATTTTTGATACGAATATCCATCACAAGAAGGATGCATCCTAAGACATGTTGATCAGATATTTTGATTTGGATGAGTTGTATGATAATTCATTGATATAAACTCTACTGACGCATTCACCTATGATCTAGACTTTAGATTTTGACACTTGAGTTTTCACTTTACGACTTGCGACACTTTCTTCCTACTTATTTTTCCAAAGGTTGAAGGTGACGATCGATTTATTAGGGATGGAGGTTTTATTGTGGGTGAAAGTGAAATGGGATTGATGGTTTTGGGATTTTTTGGAATATTTCAATGTTTTTGGTATTTTGAATATGTTTTGAGGCTGTTTTTAGTCTTTTTGAAAGTTTATGTGAATGTTTTGGTTTTAATTATTTGAGGTTGTTTAGGGTTTTTTTAAAGGTTTTCCAATGTTTAGGGGTTTTCAAAATTTTGAATGTTTTTGGAGTTTTCTAAGTTTTCAAATGTTTAAGGCTTTTCCAATATTTGAATGTTTAGGGGTTTTCTGAGAGTTTCGACCAAGAACCTAACCTAAAATACCTATCCTAGGGGCCTTGTGGATTGATCAAAGATAAGCCTTGCCTACGTTATACATGCAAAGAAAACATAGTTTGACTGACTTGACTTATTGAAAGGTGAAGATATTAATAGTTGAGGAAATTCTGGTTTATTATGACAGTCTCCTAAAGGACTGACCTAGGGTGTCTTGGGGGCACATCAATGATGGCCTTGCCTAAGTTCAAGCTCAGAGACCCGTAGTTCAAAAAGGGTACTATTTTTTGGATTTTTGATGTTTGATCTTTTTAGAGATTTTGATGTGTTTTGGATGTTTTTGGATATTAACCAATTTTGCAAGTATTTTTGGATTTTGATGGATTTTGCAAGTGTTTTTGGATTTTTCAAATGATCTTGACAAGTGTATGGATATGTGATGATTATAGTGATCTATTTTGGGATTTTTTTGAAAACCAAGCTAGGATTGATTGATTTTATTGATGGATTGATGATGATAACATTGTTGAGGATACACAACAATGCATGGATAGTGTGAAGAAACATGAGGATTGGGAAGGATATCCTGAGATGATGGTGGATTGATTGGATAAATTTGATCAAGATTTTGAAGCTCAGTTTGGAACAAAGTTTGTTGGAATGAGTTGATGTGACATTGAAGTGCAAGGTAGATTCAACTGAAATTGATTGTTTGGATTGATGTTTGATAAAGGATAAAGCTTGATAAGGAACATATTCTTGTCAAAATTATCAAATGCTCATCATTTATTTCCCATGGGCCTTGGGGACGTTTTTTTTGCAAAATAGGAGCTAGGTTTGGTTAAAGCTCAAGAAGCCTAGAAATCATCATCATATGGATCATCTTCTCTTGGAATCTGTTTCTGCAATGGTTCATCATCTTCAGAATTAAAGTATGCATGTCCCCATAATTTTGTTTAAACTGGAGAATTTGTCTCACCATCATCAGAGTATTCTATACCTATAGCTACAAGAAGATCTTGGCCATTTTTTGCATCATCTTATGCCTTATCACTCATATAATTTCCCTCATCTTCCATGGAAACATCAGGTTCCTCCATATAAGAATCATAAGTCTTGTGGTCCTTATCCTTCTTATTTTTCTTCTTTTGTTTCTTCTTAGACTGACTAGCCTCATCATCGTCATCCTCCCTATCCTTATGATTACTCATATATAATTCCTTCAAACATTCAAATTCCTCCTCTTGTTGCATCACCCACTGAAGTTCTTCCTCTTGCTTTCTCCTTTCCATATAAATCCTTCATTCTTCACCAACTTTTCATTTTTCTTCATTAGCTAAGACAAGTTGGCATGCTAATTTAATCATTTCTTTTGCTTTAAGCCATTCATCTATTTTTAGTTCCATGTTTCCAAGCACACATAAATCATTTGATGATTTTTTATCCACCTTAAGTGCATCCCCAATCAATTCTAGGCTTATTTGGATCTCATTTTGAGCCTGAGCCATGGTTGTAAGACGTAGATATGCATCCATATAATCAAGAAACTTGAACAATTTTGGCTTGTATAAAAGATTTTCTTTTTTAGTATCATGTAGTTGTTCAGACAACCTAGCAAGATTAAATATTGTTGTGACTTTATCCCATGGTAACTCAAGTGAAACACCACCTTCTTCTAGTCAATGGAAGAATTCCATATCCTTAAAGCGCACAAAAAAAACTACATAATTGACACTGGGGCTTTTATTTATGAATTCAACCCAAATGCCATTTCCTAATGCCTCCATATAAGTTTTTTGAGCCAAATCTAGTTCATCATGCTCAAAACAAAGAAACCAAATGTTGTTTAATATTTTAAAGGTTACTTCTTCTCTACTCTTTTTCAGAAGAGACTTTGTTGTCTTAAGAGAATCTAAGGCTATACCGAGGTCTATCAATATTAATAACTCACCCATCTTGATAAATGCATGGGCACCAAGTGGATCTATGGGAGTTTCCTTTCTTAAAATTTCCAAAGCCTTCTCTGCATACCCTTGTTGAGCATATATATGGCCTACAAATTTTAAGCTCTCACACTTCTGAGGGTGGACCTCTAAAACCTTTACAAATTTTGAGAGAGAACCCTTAAGATCTCCTAGCTTCAATTGAACCTATCCACAAAATCCTGTGGCCTTTGACTTTCCTTGAATGATGCCATGTAGTAGCAGCCAGTGGTTTCATAATCACCTTTACTATGATAAGAACATGCAATATTATAATATGAATGATATTTCATGAGAGGGTGGTCATTTGAAACAAGATCTATCTCAGTCAACTGTTCCACAAGAAAATGCTGCCATGTGAAGAAAAAATGGTTTGCTAAATGATTCAATGTCATTGCATAGTACAATTATAATTCAAAGGCTCTATGGATCTTTTCCATTCATTCATGAAAACTACCCTTTTCACTAACTATGAGAATCCTACAATTAAAAAATGCATAAAACTGACCACAGATATTTTTCCCCATTTCAAGCAACAAAATTTCCAAAAAAATGCATTTAAAACCTGCAAATAAAATCACACTAATTTTTGCACCAAAAAAAAACCATGAGACCATAGCTTGTTGCTTACTATTATACTTTGATATATTTTTTCCAAGAATCTGTAGCTTTTTTGAAATCTCTTGTTTTAGGCTTTTAGCCATAGCATCAAGGTAGCATTCTATTTGATAAAATGTTTTGGTAGACATGTATGAAAAATATGGTAGCATAGACAAGGTTATGAAATTTGGAAAAAATGCTACAAAGAAATGTGGTCTCATGGTGATGGAATTCCATGACAAATTCCATTACAAGAGAATTTTTATGGATTTTCATGGCATTCCATCACCATGTGACCACATTTCTTTGAGGCATTTTTTCAACCAGTTCACTACCTTGTCTATGCTATTGCTTTCTATTATGCTTTGATATACTTTTTCCAAGCATTCATAGCTTATTTGAAAGAACTTGTTTTAGGATTTTAGCCATAACAATAAGGCAATGAACTGTGTTGATAAAATGCTTTGGTTGACAATATGTATGAAAAATGTAGTAGCATAGACAAGGTAGTGAACTTTTTGTAAAAAATCCTCAAATAAACGTGGTCTCATGGAATGTCATGAAAAAAAAATATAATTGGCGGCTACTTCTAGTTATTAGTTACGCAATGTGAATTAATTGCATAATTGCTTAGGTTGATTTTGTAAAAACTATATTGTAATTGAAATTTTGTCATCTATCAACATCTAGTTATTAGTTATATAATGTGAAGTAATGATTTGAGTTTGAAAGATGTGCAATGGAATGTAACCATTAATGCAGATGATTATTAAAAACTAATTGATATCAATTCATAATATACCCCTATTTTCCAACCTAAAATATAAAAAAAAATCCAATCATACACAATACTATCAACAAATATATGAGACCAGAATTCAAGCACTAGATTAAATCTTCTTGTCCATTGATTGCTTCAAATCGATATTACAATATAACATAAGTCTCCCCATATATGTTTCTATAAATGCCTATGATGATGATATCAAAATTCGTTCTTGGTTTCTCTTTTATAAGAGAAGCAACAAGCTTTAGATTGTGACAAAATATGACATCTTTTCAAGATTCATGCCTCTTCATATAAACTAAACAAAACATTAGTTTTTCTTAAAACATAAAATAGAGAAAGTAGATAACTAATGAGGTCTACAACACTCATGACACCATAGTCTGTTAATCTCTTTAAGGCACCCATAATCATTGAAAATTTGTTCAAGGTCCTTTCTCCATATTAGTGTATTTGAATGTGTGGTTATTCCACTATGATAGCTCCAAGGCCCAGTGTTTGGGGGGAGGACCCATATACCTCTGATCCCACTCATATGCTATATAATCATGTGGCCATTTGTATTCTTGAATTTTCAATATATTTGCATGGTGAATCTTCCATCGACTGTCTAGTAATGCCCTGCCATCCATGATAAACTTAGAATATCTAACATCCAACGCTATTACTCCATCCATGATTAAGTTTAATCTATCAAGACTCAACTCACCATCCTTTTGTATGTGAGAGATGCACTGTGAAATAATATGGCCAAAATTCACTCTTCCATTTGTTGAGGTCCTTCAAGTGGTCATCATATTTCAATAGTTTTGGCACAAACCATTAATTCAGAGTATGAAATGAATCTATTTCTGTTATGATATTTTGGTCCTCTCCTTGCATATATTGGAATTCATCTATAACTATTTTGGCCATCTACTCTGTAGGTTTTAATGTTGTAGTAGCCTCAGTGCTCCTCTGTGAGATTCTACACAAGGTTACCAATGTGTGGTGTATGGGTTGCTAGTTCTTAAAAAGGGGATCCAGTATGGGTAGATGTGTTTTCATCTGATCAATTTCATGTGCCAGTGAGCTGTAGCAATCATACACACTTTCCAACTTATCCAAAATTGTCTTTATCCTATGCTCAAGGACCTTCTCTAAAACCTTGAATATTTACTTATTCACTCCTTCCTTACCCTCATTGTTTTCTTTCTTTAAATGTTGAATATCTTATCTAATAATGCTCACTTTTTCAATAGAATCACTTTCTATATCAATTGGTGGAGTAGGAGGACACTCGTATAACATTATTTCCTTGTTTTGTGAGGGGCCTCCTCCTTTAAATTATTCCTTCAACTTCTCATTTTCCATAAACAATTTATTGAATTCATCATTTGAAAATTTGTTCCTTTTCATAATTTCTCAATCTAGCTTCCATCTCCTTAACTACAACTCAGGTGAACATAGTTGATTGCATTGTCATGGTTGCAACTTCTAGAGGAGATGTATCATTTAATATTTTCACCATAGTTTTCCCTTTCATTTCTTGCACTACATCTAGTAACCTTGTTTTTTGTGTACTCTTTTGTTTGGCCAAGAATGCCAAGGTTTCATCTAAGTCAAACTCAACAATCAACATTGGGTCCTCTTGTGTTCTCACTTGATCAAGTAAAAATATTTTCTTTAATTCCATGCCAGGGACAATAAGTATATTAATTTTCAAAACCATCTCTTTAGCCTCTTGTGGGTTGACATCGATATTATCAATCCTTAATTCATTAAAAGTTTGGGCTACTATCTGGTCATGCTAGGATTCCTCAACTCCCATCTTATTTATTTCAACCCTCACTTCAAACTCTATCATTTTCATCTTAATCCAAAAGTCTTTCAATTCAGGGGTTTTGATAAATTCATCATATTCCAAGAACTTGCGAGCTGCAACTACCCTATCATCCTCATGCATTTCTCTTTCTCCTTGTACCTCAATATCGGCTCTAGCTTTAGGCCTGTGGCCTTCAGTTTCAAGCATAGGTTGGTCCACTTCAACATCATCCTTTGTATTAACACATTAATTGCTTCTTCTATATCTCCAACCTCCTCACTTATTTCATAGGAAACAAGTGGCTCTATCTCTTGTGTCTTTTATTTTTTAGAAGGTGGTTGTTCAGGAGGTGATCCTAGAGAAGCATGACATATTGAAACATTATCTAGAGTTGGTTCTATAATTACAGTACCACTCTACCTTTTAAGAGATAATTTGGAAAGTCTCCCAATATTTGCTATAGTCTTAATTAATTTGTGAAACTTATCAATTATCATATCAATCCTCTTGACAGGATCTCCTTCCTCTATGAAATAACCCAAGAAATCATTGTGCTTCATCTTTCTTTCTTCCTCAAGCCTTTTCATAAGCTCCCATTTTCTGCTCGTATCATATACCTGTTGAGGAGTGAGACAATTTCTAATTACATCTTCTTCATATTCAATCTGGTGAGTAACCATAGCCTTGTTAAGGATGGTGTGTCTTACAAAATTCATGTGACCTTCAGGGTCAAAATATCTTTCCTTTCCAGATTGTAAAGAGTACCTTGATTTTAGATAATTCTGCAACTCTTCAAGTGTATCGAATCCCACTAATAGTTCCCAACATGTCAAATTGGGTAGAAATGTACCCTTTGTTTAGTCATGACATCCTTTTCCATCCATAAAATCTACCACATGAACTCTAAAAAGGCTAATCAAAGGGGGACAAACTCTGGTAGTATATGTGGGGCATGTGGGCATCCATAAATCATAATTATTATGGTATTTGGTTGAAAAAACCAATCACTAAAGTTATGAGTATGGCCTTTCTCAGGTTTCAAATCCAAAGGTTTTAATTATTGTAGCACAAGTGTGTGTAGTCTTGGTGGTTGGTGGCCAAGAAATCTCATATTTTTGTACACAAAATCATCATGGAATATCACATAATTTGAATTCTTACATCTACTATCCCATATATAACACCATAGTTGCACTGGCAACAAATTCCCTTGTAAATCTGACCCAAACACATCCTTTTTTTCCATCTATCTCTATTTTGGTATAATATAAGGTGACACAACAAAGAATATTGCTTGAATGCTATGGGGGCTCTATTTTCCCTGACTTGCATAAATGCTTCATGCAATGCTTTCTCAATATATGAGGCAAAATCATATTCAATGTTCATCTCAAGGTTTTGGATCCTCATAGCCATCATCATTAAACTAACTATTGGGAATAAGATGCCATTTAATTAAAATCCTAAACATATTTTATGTATCCCCTAAGTCCTTGGAAAGTGTTCTTCAACACTAGGATTAGAAAGATATTAAATTCAAATGAAATGAACATGTAAATTGACATTTGTAATTATTCATAAATGATAGGAACATGAGAGGGCATCCATTTTGAGTTCCTAAATAATAGGAGCACATGGGGAACCCACATGGAAGGTGGAACCTACCTTGCTTCAGTTAACTATTTGGAGGTTTTGATAGAACTTCAGTAATGCATTTCTAGGTTCCTAAAAACTAGGGATTGATAATTACAAGAGTGGAGTGGCACTATTAGTTCAGTTCAATTCAGTTCAGTTTAGTTCAATTTAGTTCAGTTATGGCTCAGTTATCTTCAATTACATGTAGTTACTTTGAGTTGCATGTTAGTTGACTTGAGTTGCATGTTAGCTGAATTGAGTTGCATGGCTAATAACTTCAGTTGCATGATAGATAACATGTGGATACTTTTAGTTAAGTGGAGGTGATCAAGCATGCACATTGTTTGCATAAATTGATGGAGAGATATGTTTCACTTCGCTCATATTGACTTGGACCCACCTTGGGTGCCCAAGTTGGCATCTTTTAGTTAACAACTTTTGCATGAAAAGATATTTACAAGGTTCAGTTAAGTGGGTCCATCTTGGGCACAAAATTTGAGGTGAAGCTATTAAGATATCTTTGAGACCAGAGTTCAGTTAAGTACTCAGTTTGGGGCACCAACTTTGAGGAAGACTTTGGTTTGACTTCTATTTAGGAGGTGGAACTCTACTTTCCAATTCTAGACATAGTTTTTTGAGAGAGGCTTTAATGCTTTGTAATTGTCAACTCTTAGGAGTTTACAAAGCTCATAATTTCCTATTTATTGCAGCAAGTTGTAGAGAGTTTCATATGAGTTTATTGCACGTTGTGAAGAAGCGTTGTTGAAGAAAAAGGAAGCATATCAATCAAGGATTGATACACTGTTATTTTAATCTTATTCTAAGGTTAAATAATACAAGCAATACTGGTTTTGGTGGAGTTTTTCCCCAAGAGGGTTTCTCCACGTATATACTGTGTCATTTCTATCTTCTGTCTAATTTCTTCTACAATCTTCTGTCTAATTCTACAAAAGTTAAAATTGATTTAAATAGAATAAATCATTGAAAAAGAATTGATCTAAATAGATTAATCATGCATTATTAATTGTGAAAAAGAACACTTAATTAGATCTATAGTCACACAGTTTTACAAGTTTTAAGCAGCAAATTTACCATCGTTTTCAACACTAACTCACATTCGCTCTTCTATATCTATCTCAAGTACTTGATAGAGAGAAAAATAGGTTTTCTTGAAATAGAATTGGAAATTTGAGACTTCAAATGGTTCAGTAGCAGAAGGAGATATAGGAATCACCCTATTATTCATACCCATTTTCATGTAAATGGGGACTTCATCACTTCTATGGGTTTTCCTCAATCTAGTATATTCTTCTTTACTTCTTTGAAAATCAATTTTAGTCAAGGCTTGTTTGTTTAGGTCAAAACCTTCAATGATGGCTGATTTAGTCAACACAACTAATGGTGAAGCATCTGGAAATCTCACAGACCTAGTAGTAGGATGATAACTCTGACCCAATACTTTGATGAACTCTACATCTATAAAAATGTTTGGGACAATTAACTTGGCCAAATCTAATGCCCATGGATTTGACACCAGAATATTTTCCTCCTTTTTGTCATAAAAGTACCAAAATAGTTCCCACCCAGAGATAGGGATAAGTGCATCTCTACAACCATGAGCCACATCATTAAAAAAATTCTTAAATCCTCTCTCAATTGATTTAGGGAGTATATCCATGATAGACTGGTGTAAGGACCTCTTTTTAACCTTAGATTCTTCATTTTTAGTTTTAGGTTGTTTCTTCTTGGGTGGCATAATGTCCTTTTTAGTTTTAGGTTATTTATTCTTGGGTGGCATGATGTTTAACTATCTTACTTCTCCTAGTGTATCTGAAATGAAAAATTCCAAACAATCTTGTACTCGTAAAACTTAATTCACAGTTTAACTACCTTACTTCTCCTATACTTCTGAAATGCAGAATTTTAAACAATATTGTACTCATAAAACTTAATTTAAAAGAGTTCTATGCACTTACCCAGGTTACAATAGTGGCAGAGCTTAACCCCCTTGAACTCCCAACTCCCCGCATGATAATTTTTGTAAGTGAGTGCAAAGAGGATGTCAAATTCTTGGTTTAATGGATTTTGAGCTCAGTCATGTCAACATTAATATCAACCTTACATCAAATATTTTTCTTGTAGTTCGAGTTTGAACATGCACCATTATTTTTACAAGATCAGATGGTTGATGTGATTAGTGCATTTAATAAAGATTTATTTCCACCACTTTCTATAACTGCAATAGGATAGAGGGGTATAAACCACTATATTGCATGCTTTGCATTTCACCATGGTGTAGAGGGATCCTTACCTCTATACCGCAAGCTTGACTTATTTAATCCATGGTACTACAATTTACATTAATAGTCACATATGGCTTACTACCACACCACATGCTTCATCACATCCTTCTATGGTATAGCTGTTCATACTGCCCTATTGCATGCCTTTATGATCTTCCTCATGGGATGGTGGGTTATTCCTCACTATACCACAACCTTCATTTTCCTTCTCATGGTATGTCGGTTTATGATGTATTTAAATTTTCTCATACTACCCAGCCATGTCCCCATCATAATACTTCTGCGGTATGGTGGTAAATATCTTCATGTTGTCTGTTACACACCGCCAGCCTGCCAAGGGTTCAAATTATTGCTGAGGGATGATGGTAATAGACTGTTAAGGGGTTTGGAATGTTTTTAGTTGGAATTTTTTTTGATTAAGTATATATATGATGAATTTTTGGCTTTGGATTTGTATAGGTCTTTCAATGTTAGTCAAACCTAAAAAAATTATATGTTCAGTTAAAAAAAAAAAGGAATATAAGGGTCAAGGCTCGGGTCATGGAGCACAAGGTTAATTATGATGATGGAACTAGGAATTTTTTTAAGGTTCTAACAAACCTCATGATGAAGTAGACTATGTTTTTCCTTCATCCTACTTGTGTTATGTTTTTATGAGTTCTTCTCTTGTGAATAAATCCCTAAGGAAAATTTGTCTGATACCTATAATTGTAAATTTTAATCTGTAAACTGAATTCTATTTTAACTTTCCATTTTTACTTATCAGTGGATTGGAAAGTCAATAGTTATCAACTTATGAAATCAATAAAGTTTTACTGATTCACATTGCTGATTTATACATTATTGTTTATTTGGACTTTAGGAAATGAAGACAAGGATTGTAAGGTGCAAATTAGATGATAGTGATCATAATGTTAAAATTATAGAGACATAATATGAGCGTGCACGTACTGAATTTTTTTCCAAGAATAACGAATATTTTTTGAGTCTTGGTTTGAAAAGGAAAGTTGTAAATCCATTAAGTAGTATATTATTTGTTTAATAGTGTTTAATCAAAATTTATAGGCAATAGCTTTATGTATATAAGACATAATATGATATTTTTATTTATTTTATAGGCAAGAAAAAGAGTGCAAAGAAAATGTGGAGAAAAAACAAAAGGAAAAAAAAGATATAGTGTCATAAGATCCTATAAAAGCCAACATTTTTGTGATTCGACAAATATAGTTGGTGAAAAAAATAGTTGTGATGATGTGAAACCTGGTATATCACATGGTGATGTGCAACCTAATATAGAACATGGTGATGTGCAACCTGATATAGCACATGGTGATGTGCAACTTGATATAGAACATGGTGATGTGCAATGTTGTGATGATCTCTTAGGACTAATTCTAAGAGAGATTTTTGAAAACCATCAGGGCAAAGGAACAATAGGTCTATAGATGCTTTTTTCAACATTAAAGAATGTGTTTAATAATATGGAATCTATGGAGATAGATATTGACCTACCTAGTTATGCCACACATGATGTGTCCAAGGAGCATGAAGTTCTGGTTAATGAAAATCATGAAGAGAGATTGTTTGCATTTGTTGTGCCTCAGAGTGCACCTGTTGTATCTCAAACTTTTGATGGAACTAGTGGATCAACCAGAAATATTGGTAGTGGTAAATTTTAATAGAAGATGTGGATGCTTTTGTAAAAAGACAAAGATTGAGTCAAGATCTATACAGATCTACTGAGAGGAATACAAAAGAAAGAAAATTAAAAGGAAATAAGCCATTATTTCTTGAGGTATCAAGAGATGGTGAGCCCATTGGGCCAAATGCTGCAAAGTGGGCCACCAAGTTGGGTATAAGATGTAGGGCCCATTTGGGTATTTGTAAATCAAAATTTGCAAAGCAAGATCCACGAGTTATGGAAAATTCTTTTGAGACTACTGATGGACAAATCTCGAGAAAATATTACAAGAAAAGGATGAGAGTTTTGATGAACAATTATTGATATAGTTGTAGAAAAATGATCATGTTGGGAAAAGAGAGGTTAGAATGCAGCTATCTCCCAAAGAGGGAGGCATTGAGAGAAAGTATGCATTCTAAAGAATATTTGGTAAAGAGTAACAAAGGCAAGAGAGCAAGAGATAATGTGAGGGCTGGATTTACATTTGGCTAAGGCGAGTTGCACGCCAAAATGAACAAATTTTTAGTAAGTGTATGGATTTTTGGTTCAATTTACATTGTGTTATTTATTTTTATTTTTTATTGAATTGACTATAGGTTGAAATTAAAATTGTATTTTAGGTGGAAAATAATAATAGAGAAGTAGGTGTAGAATATATTGTCAATTATATGGTAGCACTAGATGCTAGTAAATCTAAGAGTAGGATGAAGTTGAAATCTAGTTTGTTGACAGAGATTTCACAATCATCTATTCAATTCCCAGTAGGAGCCTCTATAGATCATGTAAAATTATATGAACTAGGGTACCAAAAGGTAATGAGTTGCATGTTAGGTCTCAGCCAACAAGTTATGTAGTTGGTTGAAATCATTAACCCTATGGTTTTTGCATGGAATGAGCATAAATCCATGGATTCAGATGAGGTAAGAGGCTTTATTGATCTCATTTATTCTTGTTTGGAAGTTCTATATACAAATGCCTCTTAATATGTAGATTATTGAAATATAAGCATAGGAGAATCCAACCTAGTTTTTTATTGTTGGAGTGATCCAAAAAATATTATTTTGGACAAATTTATAGCTTGCACTCTTTACTTGACTATTGAATGCTTTGTATATTTTTTGCATGATGGTTAAACCACATGCAAAGATTTTTTTTCAAAGAAATAGGAAAACAAAAAATCCTTGATGGTGTCAATAGAGCTGCTGATATTGATAGTGATGAAGTGGAAAAGAATGCACAACACAATCATCTTAGTTGTCCTGAAGTTGAGGTAATTAATATAATAGTTGTCAGTTATTTGTCCCAATGTTTTTTCATTCTTCATTCTTAAAATGTTCTTTTGGACAAAAAATTATAGCTTTTGCATTCTTTACTTGAATTATATTAATTTTTGCATGATGGTTAAGCCACATGATGCAGAGCAATTATATGAAAGAAGGATAAAAAGAAAAAGGCCCTGCTAATAGAACTCTCTGCAAAGATGTACAACTTAATGTCTGCAATGAAATTGATAGTGGTTATGATGATGAACTCAATGAGCATGCACATTATTTTCATAGTGATATTTGTGATGAACTTGAGGTGAGTGATATGAAATCACATGCAAGTAAGAAATGGTTATTTTATTATGTAAATAAGGATAATCATTACCTATTTGATAGAAGTTGGACATTAGAATAGTAGTGAAGTGTAATTAGCTAGTATACATAGATTATGGAATTAAGGGAGAACAAATAACTTACATATGAAAGCTTAGAGCTTAGTTATAATAGAGTGTTTATAAAAGAACATACAAAAATTGATTTGTTCCAAGACATAAGACATTACACACAATTGTCAAAAACAATATAATGTGTATTTTTTTTTATTTTTCTAGAAATTTATTGATAAAATCCAAGAAGGGGATACAGTTGAGGTGTTCCATCCTCATGATGGTGCTGCTATGGTCATTAGGAAGATTCACTCACTATCTATTATACATGGAGTCAAATTGAAAGGAACATGAGATGCAAATGTATGTATTTTACAGATCTCAAGTAACATACCCCTTCCTCATCCATAATAAATAGATGGGGTTGTCCGTTTGAAAGAGAAACAAGGGACCTTCACATGGTGGCCACTAAAATATTTGGAAAAAATCACAGAGAGTTAGCTATAAGTGCATAAGAGAAAAGGAAGGGTTAGCAGAAACAAAGTGTGGAGAGTGAAGTTGCAAACCTAGAACGTACTGAGCCTGAATAAGTTAAACCCCCAAAAACCAGAAAATATGTGTTGGGTGTACATTCTGTGAGTAAAATAGAGAATTTTCTATCTTACTACACTTGTAATGTAAAACCCCTTGATTATTTTTTTCTCTTTTTGTTTGAATTCCGCTCATTCAAACTAGTGCATTATGGAAGAGGGGATATGTTATTGTGTAAGAAATAGACACAAAGAATAGGGGTGCAAAAAAAAAGTAAATGCAAAGAAGATAAAGAGGTGTATAGAAGAGGAAAAGTTGTAGAGAGTGCAACATACATGTATGTGCAGTTGCAAATACGTTGCAACATAGAATTGTCATCAAAATTGTAATATCTTGCATAACCAAAAAAAGGCATTGTAACTTAGTTTTCTTAGTCACAACATTGAGAAACACACTTTGTAACAATACATTTTTCAAAGAAAAGACACATTTATGTCTTGTATCTGATGTAAGAACATGTTTTCTCAATAAAATTTTAGTATTTTTCCTTCTTAATAGCAGTTTCATTATGTGTAAATGAATGATTGATTATGTTTTTAAATATTTTTATATGTTTAAACTCTAATTAAAGCATTGTCTCATTTACAACACTTATAGGTAGAAATAAATGAACAAAAATAATTAAATAAATATACTACCAATGAACATAAATCAATGCTAATAAATATGACTAAATATAATGATTATGCAATTAATAAACATTGTATCAATATACCTATTAGTTGACATAAATCAATGAGCAAAAACATAAAAATAAACTACCAAATTGATCAAAATAATGATTAAAATTAATGACTAAATGCACTACCAATGGACGGAAATTAGTGAATAAAAATGACTAAATAAGTGACCAGTTAACATTAATCAATGACTAAATTAATGAAAAAATATCCTAGTGAATAAAAAATGTCTGAATAAGCGATTGATTTAAAAAATTCAATGACTAAATTAATGACTAAATTATACACTACCAAATCAATCAAATTAACTACATCAACAATGAAATCGATCAATCAAAGGAATAAATTAACGAGAAAGTTGATCACTTAGAAGACTAAACCAACAACCAAATCGATCAATCAATAGACTAAATTATCAACCAAAATGATCAACCGAATGACTAAAAATGGTTTAGTCATCAATTCGACCGCATTATAAATAACTGGCAATAAACTACTACTGGTCACACGACCATGTTCAGTCATTTATAAGCAGTTTTTAGTAGTTTTTCAGTCACATATTGTTGTTTCTTTACTAGTGTAACCTAGTATAAGAATATTTAGGCTCTAAAATAGTAGAAAATATTAATTGATGCCTTTCTAGTTGTAATATAACGTATCATTATATGTTCAAGAGGTGTCTACCTAACAATAAATTGGATTAAGATGGTGGGTGAGAGGTTGAAAAGTCTTAACCTTGATGAATCCATTATGTAATAATCCTTAAAATTTTCCCATTATTGTTTAATCGTCTCTTAAGCCTATATTAGAATATGAGATGAATTTTGAAGGGCGAATAGAAAGATGCTTATATATTAGTTGTACAATAGAAACCATCATACATATGGATATGGTTGGTTGCATGACTTGATGATGATATGTTCTAACCCTTACTTGAGGAAATGAGGATTTATGTTATTTTTCTTTCGATATAAGAAAGGTAATGCTTGTTCATAGATTCATCAAACATGTTTCCTCATGATAATCAGATAGGAGGAAATGTGGTAGTGAAATTTATTTGTTTAAGAATGTATACTCATATATATTCCCATATATATGTATATACATACATACATGAGCTATACCTTCTTTATTTAATATTGCATTTTATTTAATTTCATGTTTGTACTTGCATACTCATATATTATAACCTCTACATTTCTTGATATGCACATATGAAAGGAATTTTGAAAGGGTTTCTTGCATGCTCACAAACTAGTTATCATGATTAGCATACTTGTACTTGCAAAGATTTACTTGTTGCTTTAAGAGATGTTGGATTGAGTAACGTTGATGGTAAAATTTTATGTTGTACTCATGAATGAATATGTGAATGGCCAATACACATGGTTTAATTTAGGTGTATTCTATGTGATGAACATGATATGATTAGACGAAGATATGTTTTATTGCACATATTCCATTACTCCTATTTAGTATTGTATTTCTAGTTTTCCTTGTGCTGGGTCAGGTATTCTTCGATGCAATGAAGAATTCTAGGGAAGTGTTTCACTTCATGGTAGGGTAGAACAGTGATCTAACAATGTTCTCACCCTTGAGGTGGTCGAAAGAGTTTCAAGGTCGGAAGGATCCTATCAAGAAGCCTCTAGTTTCAGTTTATTGTATAGTCCCGTTATCGACCAAGAGGTCTTTTGTAAGGGAAATATTCCCACATGTATTTCCTTGTAAATGGAACATGTAATCCAAATTATTAATTTAATATAATTATTTTTATCTTCTTCTTATGCATGGGATAGATGTCTATCTATGTGCGTTATGATGTGCAATTTTTGTTTTTACTTAAAATGAATTTACGAAGGTTATTACACATTGGGGCAATCAAAAATTGCATTATTATATTCAAATATTTCCTTTACATATCCTTACAATAGTGGTATCATTCCTTCCCGCAATTCCATTTGCACATCCATCAATTTCCTTATCATGATTTTTGAGCCACACCTATTTTAGTGAGGGAAACTTATCCTTCCAATTCATATCTTATGATATCATTATATATATCCTTTTTAGATTTGGGGGAGAGCATGAATTCCATCTTTATAAATATCTTGACATCACATTCCTAGACCTACATCACCATGCTAGGGCCCTATTGACTGACATATACTAATGGAGTATGCACCTATATTGTAGCCTTATGTAGCTACATAGGTGTTTTTCACCACACCGTTCCATTCATATTTTCCCATGCTAGGGTAAACCTTCTACCTTGATATTTATGTTCAACTCAGATGTGGTTTCCATTTTTTATTATGTTACACTTAATTATTACACTTAGATTTCATGTGTTATTAATTAAAATTGAACATGCACAATGAACAATTGTGCTTGTTGAATTCACACATGCCCATACACCAATCTTAACCTATAAAAATAATAAACATGAAATAACCCCCATCATAATATCCTTAAAATGACACTAAACATGTAGAAATTTTTCCCATACATGAGGTTTGCCTACCACCCATCACCCATTTTTACCCCCGAGCCCTATTTCTCTTATCAAAATCCCATCTAGGCTCCATAACCATACTTTCCCTCTTGAATGAGCATCCTCACCTATATTTTAGCCTTATGTACCTACATGGGTACTTTTGACCACACTGTTGTTGGTTTTTTTTTAGTACACAATAGGAAAACTCTAGAGGGTAGCCAACCTTTGTCATCAAGAATCCTAAAGATGAATGGAAAACTCGACGGATAAAGGTTTTCAAGCCCTTCACTCCTACACTTTAGGCTCTGTGGAACTAGGGAGGGTATTTCCAAATTGTGTTCATAAGGAGAACACTTCTACATAGATGAGTTCCTTTCTCATGCAAACAAATATCACTCATCAAAAGTGTGGCTGACCATTACACAAATAACCATTCATTTGCTAGAAAAAAGGGTACATTTTAGACTCATAACTCAGAATTAATAAAATTTGATTCAACATTGTCATTATTGTGAATCCATGGCTAAGTATTTTAGCTAATACATCAGATTACAAGAATTCACGACAAATAGGCTAGTGTCTCATCAATTGGGAATGGAGTCAAATATGCAATAGTCATTAATACATGAATTAATTAACCCTAAAATAAGTGGACCATCTTCATAATGCCTTACATTATGGAAATTCACAGTATCTAAAACATTACTTCTTATTAGAATCTTGTGCAAGTTCTTACAGACCTACAACTCCCTTTAGGTATTTAATTAACCCCTTGAGTTAAAACAAGAGCAGAGCCATACATTCAATTAACCATTGAAGACAAATGAAAAGACACTTGATATTTTCATTTATAATATGAAACAATTGAATACAAGAGAGTACATGCTCTAGTCTTGTAGATTTGTTTCGATATCATGAATCCATGCAAAACTATTTAAGAATATTACTTACAAAACTTGTACCCAAGTTAGTTTTCTGGCATATTCATCATGTGTTTTCTATTACATTGGTTTACTATATTCTACCTAAGCCATTTTAGACTCAAAATTCTGACCCCTGTAATGAGCCTTGAAATCCCTTTTATAAAACAAGGGAGCAACAAGAAACGGGCTCATTATAGTTACATTTTTTGATAATTTCAATGTTAATTTCATTTCATGGGGTCCCATTCCTAAACTGTTACATTTAGTCATTCATACACCATGAGAAAGAAAAAAGGAAAAAAGAGCACCAAGCCATTTGTCGAAGGTGCCACACAAGCCTTCCAAAAGGTTCTATCACCAAAATTTGCATGTCACTCAATACCAGGTAGAGTCACCATCACCACCAGCAACAAAAAACAACCAAACCTACCATGTAAGAGTGGAAATCACCACCACACCAAAAAAAAATACACCAACGAGAAGAGAAACATGGGTGTCACCTAGCCTTGTCAGCCGCCAAGTAGACACCCCTACTAGGCTCACTGACACAGAGTGCAATTGCAACGACCACATCATCGTTCGAGTCACTATATGGTACTAGGGAGATAGGGCAATGGCCAACACCAAGGATGAATCCTTCTTCCTCTTCTGAAGAACTATCAAAAATTACAACCAGAGCACTGGGCTTTCCCGAGGAAACCCTAGGACCTATACTGGTCCTCATTAATTCTTTTTCAAACGTAGTAACCCTCTTCCCCTTAGGTTCCACCAATTCCACAAGGCCAACCCTACTCCTAAGATTGTAGGAGCTTTTGACAGTGGTTCTCTTAGCCCTCTTGCGCATAGTCCTCTTAGCCCTTGGAATAATTTGCATTTTCACTACTATGGGTTTTACTTCGGGCTCATATACCAGTGGTTCCTGTAAACTTAATCTCCTTGACCTATGAATTGGTGTAGCAGAGGAACTTGGCTGACTCATTTTTACAACCAACACCTACCTAATGCCAATTACAGAAGGAAAACACTAGCTACAATCCCCATAATGCTCCTATATGCAGACAATGAGAGCCCTACAAGCACCAAACACATAAAAATTTACCAAACCACAACAAGAACACCATATGCATTCATATTAACATATCGGTAAACACTAGTCAGACACCTTTGTGAGAACTCCTCAAGAATTTTTAATTTACTACTCCAACACCTGTGATAATTAACTATAGGCTTTGATAAATGTAGATGAGCAAACGAACTACTGAAAATCCTCATTAAATAGAGGAATTGAAAGCATGTTGTAATTAATGGCCATCCTGGTTCACTCATGTGAGGAAACAATTAGTCACTGCATGTCAAATCTTAGCCATTGATTGTCGAGGACTTAAAACAAGATCAACAAGGCTCATTAAGGATTGCTTCTTGCATTATTGATCACACTTAGAAACAATGAGGAGATGCTTTAAAATTGGCATGTACCTATCTGTATCCTTGCTCCATCATCCTTAACATGCACGTCACCAATCCTAACAATCAAAGGTAAATCTGGGCCAGAAACTAAATCACATCAGCCATCATGTGCTCATCCTTCCCTTTGGAGTCCCATCAAGCGATGGCAGTGAGGCCAACAATGAGATGTTAGCCATCGATGTTCATCTTAGAAGGATCCTGACCAAAAATAGCCACTTTCATCACCCATCGCATCTCTACATTTGGCCGAACAACCCTAACCCGCGATAAACGAAATTCGTGCAATGGGGAGGAACTCAACCCATTAATGGTTGCAGGTTCCATTTAGAAACAAAGAAGAAAACAAGTGATAATGGGGAATCCAGTGATGTTAATCATAGAAACCTCTTAGTTGCTAGATACATTTTCATCGCTCATCATGCGTTGTCCCTCTTTGGTCGATGTCAATTGGTGAAGCTTCATCTCCCAATGATGGGAAATAACCCACACATCGACAGTCATGGGTTCACCTAAAATCTGCACAAGACAACTAGTGATAGTTAAAGGGGAAGTGATGAGTTAAAATATTAAATGCATCGCTCATCAGGTGTTGCTTCCTAGCAGTGGTAAATGAACAAATGAGGTATGATGGATGAATGATTGAAGGAAAATAAGGAACATCACTCATTGCGGGTTGCACATGGATATTTTCAAATGAACATGTGATGAGCAATATAACATTCAGGGCTTGACTTAAGATGTGTTTAAAGCATGTGGGCTTAAAGTTGTTTTACAAGGGGGCCTCTTAGCTATGATGGGGAAACTAATGAAGTGGTCAGTAAAACAATGGGACGAGAGGCCATGAAGGATTATGAAATGACCAGGAACTAGATAGAGCCGATCAACCCAAAATTAGAAGCTCAAAGACCAAATAAGGGTATGAACATGAATAGAACTTATAAAACCCCAACCCTAGTGACAAATGAGACTATGGTTATTAGGATTTAATCATGAAATTCAGTGGAACCATGAAAATTTTAGGGGTTCCACCAGTGGCTCCGACTAGGGATGTATGCCCCCTACAAGCACAACAAGATCTCAAAATCTTAGGTAGAGATACACTGCATGCCAGATCGATTAGGTGGCCTCAAATAGCTCCTGTACACAATTCACCTTCCCATTTTTGATTTGGTTTGGTGGGCCCAAGCCACCAAATGGAAAGGGACAATCAATTCTTACCTCTATCAAAAACCTTGTCCTATTTCACTTGTAATGGGTACACATGTGAGTTGAGAATTTTAGGAAAATCAACATTACAATTGACATTCACAATCCCATCCAGCATATTGCTCTCCCTTTCACCAACCTCCTACACCTAGAGCCCAACAAATTGAACTAGATCAGTAAAACATTCATAGTCTTTCTGGTCACAAATTTGGACATCACATTCCACTTGCAAATCAAATTGGAAACCCTCATACACACATTGTTGCAGACTAGACTCAACCTCTGAAGAATCAAAGAGAAAATATTCATATTCGTTAACATCCTCCTTGTACTTGAGTTGAGTGTTATCATCATTAGATGGGAGAAATTATGTGATAAGATCCAAAAGTTGAGCGGTATCTGCAAAATATTCAAGTGCATATTCATACTGGCTAACACCATATGTCATGAAATTCACACCCTTTAGTTTCTCTTCACCTAAGTTAAGCAACCCTGTAATATCCATGTAATCTGAGGGTTCATCAACATGCTCTTTCTTGTTATCAGATAACAACACTAGTTCAGGATCCACAACCTAATTACCCAAAAGTGGGATTCTCTCTTTGCTAGGGTGTGTATCATCTTCTTCATCATGGAAGGTTAACAATTCAATCATTGCTTTATTGTAATTATCATGGACCACATGAGTAGGAGTATATTCACCAACTCTTGCCTCACCACAGTGGATATTCATTACTTCACCTTGGACATCTTTACCAATAGTGGTATTACATCTAGTATCATCATCACAAGAGACACTATTCCCAAATTTAGTCCATTCATTACACAAATCACCCTCATGATCCCTTGATATCATACTTGGATTTCATTTTTGGCCATCATCAGAAATATCCAGCTTACTCACTTGTGAGCAAGTGATGGTACCAACACTCTTATCACTGCATCCCTTTGGTGTTTGGGAAGCTGGTAAATCTAGGTCAACATTTGTGAGGATAGAATTAAAAAAATTGATACCATTCTGACCTTTAATTTTTTTTTGTCTCATTCACATTATCTCCAATACTTTTACAAGACATATTTGTCAAGAAATCATCAAAATTTGAAACAAATAATGGATTATTCCTACACCAATAAAGATTACTTCCTATCACCTCATTTGCTGGTGAAGGTTCATCATACAGGGGATTCTTCCATATCCTCATTGTAGTCACATTCATCCCTACCTCCTTAGTCTATGGATCACAACCCTCCATGCATTGAAAATCATCATAATCCTTTGAAGAACAAAAAGAAGCACTCTCAAAGTCATCTTCATTACTTATACTCAAAATTATAGATCCACACTATGAAAAATCTTCACTTGAATAAAATTGTTCATCCCCAATCAAGTACACCCTCTCAAGACTATCAACATATCCTCTACTCAAGGCCATGGATTCCACTTCCATTTCATAAGATGAGTTATAACCAATAGAAGACCATTCTAACTCGACTTCATCACCACTATCACTGGTTTGTGTATCATGATCTCTAATCAAACCAAAATGTGGTGCTTCCATTTGCTTTTTGTCACAATCCATAACATCCCAAGGGTGGAGATCATGCACCACCTCTTCATCTTCATGTTTTTCATCTTTAGCTATATTACTTGTAAAACAACAACAATCATCAACTAGTTGTTTATGCTCTAACACATCATCTTGACCCAATTGTACATATTCTTGATCCTCTTGAAAATGGGCATAATTGGTAATAGTCTGAGGTGACACTTGTCTAGTGTATTCATCATGAGATCCCTTAAAAAACCTTATCCAATCAATGAATTTGCTCAAGGCATAAGGCTTAAATTCCTCTAGTAGAGCACTCAATCCAGACTAATACAATTCACAAAAAAAATCAATGCATATTGGAATATTAGGTCTAATACTTTCAGGTATTTTAAAAAAGGCATCCTTGAATCTAGAGAAAATATGGTTAGGAGATTCCCCTTCATCCCTTTGCATATCATACTATATAGGAGAAAATTTGCACCCTTAACACAAATTCCCCTTTTACTCCCTTCCACTTTAGAAAACTAATGGAGAAGGCTTAATTCCACATAAGACCACTGTTCACATCACACTTGGCATCTATTTTGAGTGTCGATGGAGGCATTTTTTTTGGGGACGCCTGTGCGACATGTAGATTTCAGCATGGTGTGTTTACACCCCTAGTAGATTCCTGTGGATGGATTTTGTAGAGACATTACACTTAATACTAGAAGTCAAAGTGTAACGCCTCCCTTCAGCTGGCTGACTTGAATATGGCTGTTTCTTGACCTTCTTCCTTCATATTCTCCATTATTTCATCCATTTTCATCTCTTTGAAGGCTTAGACAATCACTTTACTATCCATTCACTCATCCACAAGCTTTGTAGCAGCACTTCACACTTCATAGCAGCAATCTATCACTCTATCACTCCAATAGAGCAAGCACATGATGACTCCATTGCAGCAAAGGCTTGAGTCCCTCTCATATTTCTCCTCCACTAGCCTTGAGCACTTTGGATAGAGGTGCTAAGCTCCTCACTCATCTTCTCTATTTCTTGGTTGAGTTAGCACATTACTGTTTTTTAGTGTCTTTATGTACTTTGCTTGTATTTCCTTCTTTATCGCTTTATTTCTATATCGTTGCAAACTTGGCTATCTATGGAGGTGGAAACACCAAAATAGGGGTCTGACTGAGGCAGACCCCTAAATAGCCCCCCAACATTTTCCCTCTTTTCTGTGTGGAGGTGGAGAGATCTTGGAGCAAGCTAGCAAAAAATTATTGTGTGAGATCTTCTTCATCACCCTTGTGGTAATATACTTCCTTTATCACATTCATCTTTATGTTTCCTATTTCATAGTATTATTTTGTACCTTTAGAAAATCTTAACTAGGCTATTAGTCTATCTTTAGAGGTTGAATCTTGTCTCCCTAGTTTTCTATCCATACGGACGCCAACGCAGCTAAGAGATGCCACCATGCCATGTTGTCATCCTAGAACTGTGCTTATATCCTTTGATAGAGAGCTACTTGAGACATAGAGTTGACCCTAAAAACTGACTCGCCTAGTCTCCTTTCAGCTCTCAAGTTTGCAGAGTGATCGAAGGACCCCACAATCCTCATCATTCTCATCCCACCTATCCTAACACTCCTTTAAACTAAGGTAAGTTAGGGCAACCATACTACTCTCAGCCTTTCGTGACCTGGGGCCTTGTAGTGGTTGGTCCCCCTCTCTTACATTTATGGTGAACCTGCCATGAACCATTTTGGTTCCATTTTATGATACTGAAATTCCCTTTCCTCGTTTCCTAGGAGCATTGTAGGTATGAGTGTTGTGAGGATTTCACCTTGCAACCCAACCTACGACCCCCAGTAGGCATAGTTGGAAGGTTCCGACGGTGTTGTATAACGAAACCTTAATTGAGTCACTGCCTTATCCCGTAAAATTTAGGAGGCTCTGTAGAGGTACTATTTAGTGTGTTTGATGGCCTCTTTCTTAAATCAACCTATTCCCTTTGTGTAGCCTGTGAGTAGTGGTACTAGCATAACCTTCACTTAACAGCACCTGCCGATGGGCTTTAATAGGGAACCATCTCCTCTTTATATTCCTACAAGGATAAATGGGAATACCATAGTAGGTGTTCTCGTTGATCTGACATCTCAAGTAAAAATTATAACTGAGGAGATCATGTTAATCAACTTCCTGGATAAGGATGGATATGATACGCCTGAAAGTATTGTTCGCACACACGATAGACTTTTCATACCTCCTATAGGGAGTATTGTCTTAGCGGTCCTTGTTGGACCTAAATTTGTGAACCTTAAGTTTGACATCATCCTAGGGTCTGAACTCTTTAGAGTGAAGCTAGGTATCCTTTAGCTAGTAGCTATGAATGCAGTTCCCTCAGTTGTCTACAAGTGTCTAAAATTCATTTATGGGGATTTGGTACACTTCGTCTATGACACCGGTTATAGACCATTAGTTGCACATGGTAGCTATACCTTAGATTAAATTTGGACTATACCTATTGGTCCTCTCCCACCTAGGAAGGACCTCCTATACTGCACATACCAAAACTATAAGAAAGGACATTCTAGGCCAAAAGTGAGATACCATCCTTCACCTTATGTTGTTTCACATAAAACTTGCCTGAAAGCTGACAGTGATACCCCCAAGGCACGTAGAAGAGAAGAAGAGAAGTGGTCCCAAGATCCTCCTTCTTTTTCTTCCACTGTTCATCCCAACAATTCCTCTCACTCTACTGTGGTACCATCTACTTTTGTCTCGCATTTGTGAGAGAATCCCATGGTACCCGCTTGGCAAAAGGCCAAGCATCCTACATTTGAGCTTCCTGTCTTACCCACAAAGCCTAGGCCCATTACATATGGTAGACAGAAATCCCCCCATGGAGAGTCCTCTATGTCTCAGCCTCCGTAGCCCCCTACTATTCTTGCTCCTAAGGTGGTGAATGGGAAGAGGCCCATTGTCGAGGTGCTAGAGTCAATTCCCCCTACCATTTCTGAACCTGCTCCTCCTTCTACCATCCAAGAGTCTATCCTTCTGCTAGAAATAGATGTGGAGGAAACTCCCATGGCCGAGCAAGAGTCATCCGTCCCTTCGTAAACTTCGGCTTCTAGTTTGAAGAGTCATAGAAACTACCTTGCATGGAAGCACAAGCACCAGTGAAAGGCTCTTCTAGATGAGAAAGCCTCCTTACAGAAGAAGGAAGGGGAGATGACCACTCCTCCTACCATGTCCTCCTCTCTCCTCCCTTTAGTTTCTATCCAAACTAGCTCTGTATCACTTTTAGCTTCCACTGTGAGTGCACATACACTTGGAAAGGTGCAGGTGTTTATCCCTCCTTCCATGGATCCACCTCTGTTGACTTCCATTCTGGATGTCTCACCTTTCTCAAAGCCTATAGATATGATTAACACTTCGGTTGTATCTACTATAGTTCTTTCCTCCTCTCTCTTGACCATTCTTGCTTCGTCTATGGGGAGTTCATGTCCTTCGATGAAGAAGAAGGTAGAGAGTGGTCCTCGAGCAATGGAGGATGTAAGAGGATCCCACCTTCACTAAAAGTTGGCCCCGCTGAATTGTTCTATCCTAGTGAAGAAACTAGTTCGAGCCTCTCCTGAGTTTTTCACCTCTCTCGAGTCTCTCGATGATCTTAGTGGTGAACCTTGGGTGAAAACTCCTTTGTCTGTCGAGGTGAAACATGGCACTCTCATCAAGTGCATGTTTAACTCAGTGGATGAAGTTTTGACCTTGTTAGCAATCTTCGTGAATTCGCTGACCTTGGACCTACAAGAGTTGAATGATGGGGACCTCATAGGTCCTTCTTCCTTGGCCCTTGTTGTTGGAGGATCAGAGGCTCCTCCCTTTAACATTACACCCTATAGTCTCACCGTCCTCCCCACTACGCTGATCTAGAGTGGGAAGTTGATGACCTCTTGTTTGACCAGTGTTAGGGAGAGATCGTCTTCTTGATCTTTAGATTAGATGTGTGTGTGTTGTGATGTGTTTCCCCATAGTTGTGCTATGTGCACCTAGATGACCCTTGTCACCCTTGTGATGAGGCCTAGTACAAACCTCATAATCATTAAGTTTTTACCTTTTTAATAATTTATATTTGGCTTTAAAACTCATAATATTTTCCTTTATGTATGAATTTATGAACTTATTTAGGTATAGAGACTTAGATTATGAATGGTTGTGTGAATGCTTATTTTTATTATATGCATGATTAAATATGGTGATTAAACCTATGTTTTTTTTTATAATATGTGCACCTTTATCAAGCATTTGGAGCTAATCTTTATTTCTCAAACAAATAATAACTTTTTCTGTTTAAAAGTGATGAATGGCTGGATTGTTGTGACTCATCCTTAAATGGGTTATTATCCATTGATCTCCTTTTTGACTCATCATGTTGAATGAAGACTCTACCAACTACAACTCAAGCTCCAACAAAGCATGTCCAGTTCACAAATCTTAAATTCAATGCAACTAAAGGCAGTTACAAGGATCCACACCAATTATGTTCCTACGTGCCAGGATATCTTTTAGACTAGGAATAGATTAAGTTTCATGCTTATCTATTATTTTTTAAAATAAAGATGGATAATTATATACAGACCCAACAAAATTGGATGTTAGATCGTATCAAGTTTTTGATCTTTCTCATGTAATTTCCCTTATGTTTTTAAGTTAGAATCATTTATGTATCTCATCCCTATCTGGGCACATTCTCTGGAAATAAGAAAGAAGTTGATCTCAAATCTGTGTTAAGATTCTTTTAGCATGCTTTCTGAATGAGGTGATCTTGTTAGTTGTTAAGATTCATTTATCACTGCTATGTTTCATTTTCTGCATTATTTCAAGTTCAAATCATTTCATATGTTGTGAGTTGAAAGATATTATAGATCAAAGTTACAATCCATTACTATTTTTACATTGTTCTATTAAAATCAAATGACCTATTGCTTTCTATAGTTTATTTCTTAGTTTAAAAATCATTTGCATATCTGAGATAGTCTAAATCATCATCTTAAATGGATTCTATGCAAAGAGGAATAGTTACTTGTCGATTTAGTAAATGAGGAATGGAATAGTTTATTTTTAAAGAAATTAATTAAACTTTCAAATAGATTTCAAAATTCAATAGGTTAGACTAAGTTAATCTTCCATTCTCTCATAAACTAAGTTTTCATGAAACAAAACCTCTTTGTTTAAATTCAAATTTAAATGTTATTTAGAATTGATTAGGAAATAGAAGGTTAGTACAAAAATACTCCCAAAAAAGTAAAAATAACTCTAAAACGCTCCTAATCGAGCCAAAACCAACAAAACTACCCAAAAAACTGATCCAACTCTTAGCGCAAATAGCTTTAGACACCCATGGGTTGAAATTAAAGAAATTAAATGAGTAGGAATTGTGACAACAATGACTCCCTACCATCATTTTTGGTGTTGTTTTTGAGGAAGATCTGGCTTCAAAAGAAAATCTAAGCCTTAAGTGTCGGTAAGATCAGTTAATGAACAGGTATAGAGACCAGTCTAGAAGAATTTTAAGAGGAGATTTAGAGAACTATCAAGAAGGATCCCAGTCTAGTGCTACTAGCTCACCCTCTGCTAGGAAAAAATCCACCCAGTCAAAAAATATGGGTGATAGAGAGCAAGAGGAGGAGGTTCCTAACAATTTTTTTTCCTTTCCCATTTCCATAAATTTCTGAGAAAATGAGCCACCAATGAAAAACATCTCACCCTCAGTTTTGCCTACATTTCATGGGAAAACTTTGGAAGATCCTAATCAGTTTTTATTCGAGTTCAAAGTGCTATGTCAGACTTATGATTATACATCTGACAATCAAAAGTTATAACTATTTCCATCCACTATTAAAGAATCAAGTTTATGATGGTTTATGGGACTGACTGATGTTGAGAAATTGTGTCTCAACTTCCAGTTTGAAGCCTCAAAATTCAAGACTTGGCAAATAAAATATTGAAATTCTCATCCTTTACCACCATACCGTGCCTGGCTTATTTCTACCTTTACTACTTTACCACGGTAATCTGACTTGACCCTGGTGGTACCATGGTGACGGGCTTCGTGGTTACCGCCTTACCATGCGTGGTGAGTTTACTCACCATAGTGGTCATGGTAGGTAGCTTGCTGCCTGCCTCGCTCATCACCGCCTTACCGCAATCGACAAAGGCCTTCACCGCAGTGGCCATAGTGAAGCCGCCAGTGGTGGCCTAGTGGTTACCGCTCCACTGCGAGCAATGAGCTTGCTCACCGTGGTGGTTGTGGTAAGACTGCCAGTGGTCTGGCCAGTGGTCACTACCCTACTACGGGGTGGCCTGGCGGCCCCCGCAGTAGCATGGTATGACTGCTAGTGGATTGCCTGGCGGCTACCGCCACACCATGGGTCGACTCAAACCTGGTAGTGGTAGCACGGTGGTGGTAAATGGGACAGAGCTCAGAGCTCGGATGGCTTACCACCATACCGTGAGGTGAGATGGCTTGGGAAAGGGTAGCACGGTGTAGCCTTGGGTGAGCTCAAACGAGCTCACCACCCTACCACGACTGGTTCGTATGGACTCGGCAATAGCACGGTAGAAGGAAAATGAGCTCGGAGCTCGGTTGAAAAAGCTTGATTGAGCTAGACCAAAATGGTCAAAGCACACAATGAATGAAAGCTGGACATGTGGTTTTTTAACATCAACTTGATTAGCTAAAGGCCAATGTAGTAAAAGCCATTATTGCTGGCCGACTTTAGTTGATGACAGGAAGCTGATTGTGGCAAAGATTAATTGCCTGGGTGGGTCGATGAAATCAGATCGGATCGACTCCATGATTGGGCAATCGGTACATGAACCTATGACTGTGACTAGTTGGGGATGTTAGTCGAATACATTATTTTATGTTAACTAGAAAGGCGATAGTTTGAATAAGAAGGTTGCAAGCCAATGTAAAGATATATCAAATTCATTGTATACTTCAAGAGAAGTATTGTAATAGAGAGTGTAATAATCAGAGTGTTGTCATGAGCTGATCAGAGAATGATATTTCATGTAATATTCTTATTGCTAATACAATTGTCTTTGCTTGGTGTGGTGGATTTTTTACTTGAAAATGTTTTCCCACGTAAATACTATCATCTGTGAATGCTTACTATTCTGTTATCTCATTTATCCTACTTTTATTCATCTCAGTAATTTTAGAAGTTATTAGAACCAGTTTTTTTTTCTCCTCTATTGTATTAGTGTTAAGGGAATGTATTCCACACTGTTGGGTCATTAGATCCATCCCTATTTTCCCTTCAACTGCAAGTTCAATAAACACATGGGATGAAATGGAAACATTACTCCTAAATAAATATCAAGATTATTGTAGAGTTAGGGATAGGAAGGAAGAATTATTTAAAATGAAGCAGTTGGAAGATGAGAGTCTGGAGGACTATGCAGATAGATATCAATTTTTTCTAAAAATGTGTGGAAATGGATTAGATCAAGAAATTAGTAAATCTATCTTTCTAAAAGGAATTGATTATGATTCCAGAGATGCCCTGAATTTGATAGGAAAATGGGATATTAATAAACAAACCTTTGAGGAAATTATTGAAATATGTAGGAATTACTTGAAAACAAGACCAGGTTATAGGAGAAAGAACAAAGGTTTTTCATTTGATGTCTCTAAAGTTATAGAATAAATTGCAAACTTAAAAATAAACATTCTCCTTCATCTCAATTCTTAGCCTGATAAAATAATAGTTGAACCTTTGGCAATATATTGTCCTAAATGTAGGGATAAGCATCCATTGAGAGAATTTCCTCTGAATCAAGTAGATCTATGTGAGATATGTGAAAAGAAACACTCTACTGGTAAATGTAGTCTTCTACCAGAAATTAGGAACCAGTTGAAGAAACCAACACCAATAGAAGAGGAACTGAATTTTGTTGGACAAAGATAGTTTAACTCTACCTTTGGACACCCTAGAAATAATTCTAACTTGGGTTCAAATAAGTGGAATAAATAATGGAACCCCTAGTCTTAGTGGAAACCTCAACAAATGCAAAATACACTTCCACCCATGACAAACCCTTGGGTACCAACATGGGGACAAACTGAATATCCATAATGGAACCAACCTCAGTGGTAGCCAAACCAATCTCAATGGTAGTAGAATCTGACCCAATGGCAGCCTAACTAGTGGTAGCCTAATCAAGGAAACAACCAATGGAAGAATCAGGGGCCAAAGAGACTCTGGAATCAGAATCGGTTAGCTGGACAAAACTAATCTTCAAGTTCTGAACCAATCAATCAGCCTCAGATACCTTCTCAACCAGTTCCTAATCCTAAGAATGTTAAGCCTCAACAACCTACCTATAATTTTGATCCTAACATAGTTAATCTAAATAATATTAAAATAGGGGATATCCATTTAAGGAATAGGTTGTACCATCAAAACTTGATGAAACTAAGAAAGATCAACAAGAAAACTTAATGAAAGATATAGAATATAAATCAAGGAATATCATACTAAACAAGTACCATTTCCTTCATGATTTCATCAGGAACCATTAGTTGAACAAGTTGATAAAAATGATGATTTGATTGATCCTCAAATTATTGATGAGCTTAAGAAAATAAAAATTGAAATTCCCCTGTTAAATGCTATTTGTGATATACCAGAGATCAACTAGGTAGTTAAATCCTTGTGTGTTAAGACACCAGGGAGGAAAAATAAATTTCCCCCTACAATTCAAGTTGGAGGAAAGTTATTTGATGTCTTATCTGGGAAGTTAATTCCACTGAAGTATGATGATCCAGGAATTCCTTTGGTTGCCCTTTGCATTAATGGTATTGAAATTTAGAATGTTCTTATTGATTTGGGAGCTGCCATTAATTTTATTACTACCGAAACAACTGAAAAGATAGGGTTATGAATGTTAAACCAACAACTACAGTTCTACAATTAGTTGACCAATCAATTGCAAAACGTGAAGGAATTCTTCAAGATGTCATTATCAATATTGACACTTGGGATTACACTATTGATCTCCTTATTTTACAAACTAAATAGAGAAAGAGAGGTTATCCTATTATTTTAGGGAGACCTTGGTTAGCAACAACTGCTGCACTCATTAATTGTAGCTATGGTAGTATGACTATTTATAATGGGATGAAACAAAAAGAAGTGACTTTGTATCCACCAACCAAACCATCTTTAACATCTGAGAATCAAATATGGATTGATGATCCCGATTTAGAAGATGAGGAAATAAGGGGCCTTGTAATGATGACCTTGGTAGAGCATGCTGATGAATATCAAGATTTTGTAAACCTAAAAGAAGAAGATCTAGGAGAATGCAGTAATTCCAAAAATCCACCATGTTGTCCTTTTGCTAATATCACAAAACTTGAGAAGAATCAGTTACTTCATCAACTTCTACCACATCCTTGTCCTTTGAACACTTTAATTGGCGGCCCCTCAAATCTTTAGGAATATATAAAACAAATCCTAGTTCAAGCCGATAAACCTCTACTTATCAACAGTTCTCTAACAATGAAACAAGAGGAAGGATTAAAAGGAATTTTGGAGGAAAATATAGAAGCCTTCACTTGGGATTATAAGGATATGAGAGGAATACATCCAAAAATATGTACACACCACACCTATACTAAGGATGTCAAACTTGTAAGACAACCTCAAAGAAGAATCAACCCTACTCTAAGAGACTTTGTGAAATTAGAGATATAAAAATTACTCCAGGTAGGATTCATTTATACTATTTCAAATAGCAAATGGGTTTCTCCATTAGTCATTGTACCTAAGAAAAATGGGAAATGGAGGGTGTGTGTGGACTACAGAGAACTAAATAAGGCTACAAAGAGAGATTATTTTGCATTACCCTTCATAAATCAGGTATTGGATAATTTATCTGGAAGTAGTTATTTTTCCTTTCTTGATGGGTTTAGTGGCTACAACCAAATTTAGGTAGCTTTGAAGGATCAAGATAAAATGACATTTACATGTCCATGGGGTACTTTTTCTTATAGGGTCTTACCCTTTGGAGACCTAACAACAAGAAGTGTAGAATTTTATATGGAAGATTTCACAATCCATGGAAAAACTTATGAGAAGTCTTTGGAAAGCCCAGAAAAAGTCCTAAACAGATGTAAAGAACATAGAATGTCATTAAACCATGAGAAGAGTTTGCTAATGATGACAAAAGAAATTATCTTGGTTCATCATGTATCAAAAGAAGGAATCAAAGTTGACCCAAATAAAGTTGAAATAATTTTGCAAATACCTATACCTCGGAGTCAAACAAATGTAAAGAGTTTTTTAGGACACTCTGGCTATTACAAAAGGTTTATAGAGGGATTCAATAAAATTGGAGGTCCACTCTTTACTTTGTTGAAGAAAGACTCTGAATTTTTGTGGACTTCATCTTGTCAGGAGTCATTTGATCAAATCAAACAAGCCTTAACAACTTCACCCATTATTGTTGGTCTAATTTGGGGTGAACCATTTCACATTAATATAGATGCCTCTAACTTTGAAATTGGAGCAATTCTTGGGCAGAAGGATGAATCTGGAACAATGCATGCTATATATTATATAAGAGAAAACCTCAATCCAACAGAACTAAACTACACTACTACTGAGAAGGAATTCTTAGCGGTTGTGTTTTCTATAAATAAATTCAGACATTATATCACTGGATATAAAAATTTTGTGCATACTGACCATGCAGCTATTCGTTTTCTTATGAATAAAGTTGTTGTGGGAGGACGTATAATTAGATGGTTGTTATTACTACACGAATTTGATATAACTACCATTGATAAGCCAGGTAGAGATAATGTTGTAGCTGATGTTTTGTCAAGAATGGTTTTGCAAGGTAATAATGAGCCTGTGGAAGATGCGTTTCCCATTGAACATCTATTTGCAATATCTATTCAGTCACCATGGTTTTCTGATATTGCAAATTACTTAGTAACTGGGAAATGTCATTATTTTTTAGAAAAATAGAAAAAAAGGTTGATTAGAGAAAGCTCTCGTTTTGAATGGATTAATGGTTGTTTGTTTAAAATGTGCCCAAATCATGTAATGCGGAGATGTGTGCAGGAAATTGATGTGTATGATATATTGAGAGCATGTCATGGTGAACCAGGAGCACGACATTATTCCACCCTAAGAACAATGCATAAAATCTTGGGAGCAGGCTATTTCTAGCCTACTATGACTAAGGATACATCTCATTACATTAGACATTGTGATCAATGTGAAATAATGGGGAGACCTACAAGATCAATAGAGATGCCATTATAGACACAAGTGTCACTTGAACCATTTGAAAAATGGGGTATTGATTTCATTGGCCCCATAGATCCTCCATCGAAGGGAAATCATTACATACTTGTATGTACTGATTATGTTACAAAATGGGCACAAGTCAAAGTATTGCCAACTACTAAGGAGGATAAAGTTGCAGATTTTATATACAATAATATTCTACAAAGATATGGAGCACCTAAAGAAATTGTATTAGATCAAGGGCCACAATTCATGTTTTTGATGCTTCAAGAATTTCTAGAAAGATACCAGGTTCAACATAGGAAATCATCACCCTCTCACCCTCAAGCAAATGGACAGGTAGAGGTGACAAATAGAGAACTAGAAAATATTCTCACAAAAAAAGTCTCATATAGGAAAAATAATTGGTCTGATAGGTTAACCAAAGCTGTATGGGCATACAATACAACATGGAAGACAACTACTAGATTCTCACCCTATGAGCTAGTTTATTAAAAAACTCCTATCTTTCCTATTGAGTTTGAGCTAGAAACACTTAGAACAATTGTGAATGTTGGGATAGATCTTACTGAAGCACAAAAGAATAAGATAATGTAGTTAAACAAGTTGGTGAGATGAGAACTAAATATTTGCACTAAACTAAAATCATTCAAGGCCAGAGGAAACAATGGCATGATAAAAATATCGGCAGTAAGCAATTTACTACAGGTGATTGGGCTTTGTTGTTTGATTCAAGGTTTCTGGGCAAGTTACATACAAGATGGCTTGGGCCATATGAAATTGGACAAGTATTTGACAATGGAGTTGTTTAGTTAATACCCATAGATGGGGAAAGAAAAACAATGCTAGTAAATGGGCATAGGCTCAAGATTTATCATAAACTAGCATCAAACGAGGAATTTGTCATAGAGCTTCAAGCAAGAATTGAACATTTTACTAAGGAAGATTTTTATTCTTTAGGTGAAATGATCAGTCCTTAGATCCATTATTGATGGCTATAAATAAAAATAGTAAATTGAAAACCAGAAATGGCGGTTTACTTTACAAAAAGTAAAAAAAATAGAAGGAAAAAGAAAAAAAAAGATCTCCTGATCATGCTTGATCAGAATGAAAAGTAAAGCATGGGTTCCTAATAGCTCATAATAGCTCCTAATCATGCTCGATCAAAATGGAAACAAAGTGTTAGTTCTTGATAATTTAAAAATAGATCTTGATCATACTTGATCAAAGGGAAGTCGAAATGATTGAAGTTTTCATACTAACCCTTGATCGCTCCTGATCTCTTCAGATTGGTTGTTATTGATGAATCAGGATGGAAAATATTTTCAAATGTTAACTATGATAATTCATAACAATCAAGAATTCCAAGAAATGATCATGTGTTGTTAGAAGCTTTTCAGCTTCATTTTTATTACTAATGTGTTTCTATAAATGTGCAAGTACAGGGTTAACTAAAAAATTCAAAATTAATGACTTAACACATGGAAACAAGTGGGCTCCCACAAGGGTTGAGCTCAGCATGTCATGCATTAATTAATGCTGATTTTTTTTATTAAGATCAATTTTTGTTGTAGATTGTATGGCTTAAGCAAACACATATTATCATGATTCACCATCATTTGAAATTTCTATCACTGATAGGTACGCATTTATATCACTAGGAATTTTTCAGAATCTAAAGTACATTCATTATAGTTTACAAAGTATACTTAAATGGATTAAATTATGATTTTTTGAAAATCCAAATATAATTTGTTTTAAATTTACAAATGAAAGCCGCATTACTTAATTGGGTAGTAAATATGACAAGATGGTTTTCAAGGTGAGGTGATGGGCAATAAGATTGAGACATACATGAAATGCTGTTGTTAGTACATTGATGAGACATAATAGGCATGCAAAGTACATGCAATTAATACTGAATTCAGTATGATAGCTCATCAGTCATTATTAAGGGAATTAATGCTGCCATTTCAAGAAATTGGTTGTCGACATTGTTGATAAACTCTTGAGCTTCTAGAAATTTCAGAGTCCTTTGAAATGGGGTACAAAATAATGGAAGAACCAAAGGGGATAACCTTGGATGTTGAATCAAGGAGGTATTTACATCAAGCTATATGGTTAGATTTCATCCTAAAATATGAAGAGTGTTGGAGTTTATCAAAAACTTCCACATCAATTTCATTGTGGTTAGAGGAGAACCCATTGAGGTATCCATAGCTATAATCAATGCTTTATTTGGCATTCCGGTGAAAGGTGATATTATTCAACCTCGACTTTCAAATTTGCAAGAGCTACTTGAAATATTTCATGTTCTAGGTGAGCCTTTTCTAGTCTTTCACATACACAAAGGGAAGAATAAGGGCATTGAGCATGAAATTTTGTAGGAACCATGGGAATCCATTGCCCTCTGCATTATGAAATTTTCCACTTTCCTAGGGCTGCCACTCAAATTGTTGAATCATGTTCAACACGGTGCAACTAAACCTGAAGTAAGGGTTAATCTACCTGCTTTTATTTTCTCTCGACTTACTAAAATGGCTGTTAAATGCAAGGAAAAAGAAAATAGAGTGACACATCATGGTCTAATGCATTTAATAGTTAAGCATAATTTCATGCAAAAGCCTAACTGGGAAGAGGAATAGATAAAATTTCTATTAAATTCTGGCAAAGAAGAAGAAAAACCTAGAATCTTTGAGAGAATGTCACTTAAAATTGAAAAAAATGAAGTTTTAACAAAAAACCTAGTTAAACCTATTGGGAGACCTAAAAAGAAAAAACCAGAGAGTTCTACTCTAACAAAGAAAAGGAAAATAGAATTTTTGATAGAGAAACTAGTAGGGAAAACTAGGAAGCACAAATCACAAAGCTCTGTTTCAATAAAGAAGAGAAAAATAGAGGAAAAGAAAACCTCAAAGGGTTTTCATACTAAGAGTAAAAGTTCTAAGAAGAGGAAAATTGAAAAGATTGAAAAATCCAAGAGAAAAACCAGGTCACAAACACAAAAGATTGAACAAGAAAAGATAGAATCTGAGAAGAATCCTCCAACCATCAATCTTGATGAATCTGGGGGAGAAGAAATTGAAAAAGAGGAACCTGAAAAGGAGGTGTTGAAAGAAATGGAGCTCGAAAAGGAGGAATCAGAGAAAGAAGGAGGGTCACAACCTCCAATGCAAAGTCCAGAATGTACTCCGCTGGAAGAGCATTTGTCAGCTTCTAATTCCCCTTTTCAGGATGTTAATTTTTGAACTCCTAATTCTCCTTTTCAGGATGTTGATATGTCAAATATGGGAATTGAACATGAAGTTGAGATACCAAGTATATAAATTTTTCAGGTAAGTGAAATGCCAAATATTGAAATTGAACAGGAAGAGAGAATTCAACTCAATGAAGAAGCATTTATTGATTGTGAAGGGAAGAAACCCATAGAGGAAGAAGAAACACATTATGAGAGTGAAAATTTGGAGGAAAAAGAAGAGGAAAAAATTCAAACTGCTCTTAGAATGTCTAGGTTAGAAAAAGAGTTAGAAGAGTTTAAAATGCAGAATTTGATATTAGAGGAGAAATTAAGGAAAAGAGATAAGGAGACATTAAAATTTCAGGGAGAAACAAATGAGTTGAAGGAACAGTTTGAAAATAAATTTAATGATTTTTTTTCACGGTTAGAGGAAACAAAGGAAAATCTAACTGAAATGACCAATCAAAATGAACAAAAAGATAAGGATATCCAAAGGTTGAAAACAAAGCTAGAAACAAGGACTGAGACAAAAGAAAAGGTAAAACCACAACAACTAAATAACATGTTGTTACTTCTACCTCCACCTAAAGAAGAACATAAGGAGAAAAGTATAGGACCTAGATACCTTTCCCTTATAGGTATGAAGTATAAGCAACTTAATAAGGAACTCCAAGAAAAATTGGATAAAGTTACAAAGGAAAAGAAAGAAGTTGAGGAAAGGGTAATCAAAACTATAGATATTGCATATGCCTTAGTTTGCACCAGGAAACCTTTTGGACTATATGGATTGTTTCTTAGGGAGTTGTTCTTGAAATATAAATTGAATCAAATTGTGCTAAAAAGACCTACTAACTTTTGGATAGATTATGACTTCATGGATTATTATTTCAATAGTTATCCAGATATTCAAAATCAAATGTGTGAATTTTTCCAACATGGATTCTTCATGGGAAACATTGATGAATCATTACTCAATGTCTATTTAGGTGAACCTCAAATCAAATCCTTTGTTTCATTATTGAAGAATCATGTTGAATGGCCTAAAAAAATGGAGGAATACAAAAAACTTCAATAGACATATGGGTTACCAATGAGACCAAAGTATCCAAAATCAATTTATTACATCAAAAGATTTAGGTCTATTGCAAGGCTTAATGATGAGACTCCTCTTTATTTGAGTAATTTGTTAAAAATCATTGCAACTTTTCAGGACATTGAAGGAAATATTCGTCCTATAGCTTTGCAGGAATGTGAAGAAAGATTCAGATAACTTCCAGAACCATTAAAAAGGAGAGAGACAATACCACCAAATAATATCAAATGGAGCTTAGCACGGGTGAGGCATGTTATCAATATAATACATTTGCAATAGGAATTTTGGGTTGGTATGAGATTTAGGATGCCTATAATCATCATGCCTGCCCCTAAGATAAATGCACCTTCTTAGATACCATCTAAAGTTCTCAAAGCCTGGTATGATAAATTGGAGAAGAATAATGGATTTTCTATGTCTGAAAGAACTGTAATGGAGTACAGAGGAGGAGTTTTTGACTATTCCCTATGGATGTAAGCACTCAATAGGGGAATTCATATTCCATCTAATTCATAAAACATGAGGGCATGGTTAAATGGAGGGGGAAAATGATGGGGCCCAATACATACCTCATAATCATTAAGTTTTTACCTTTTTAATACTTTATATTTGGCTTTAAAACTCATAATATTTTCCTTTATGTATGCATTTATGAACTTATTGAGGTATAAAGACTTAGATTATGAATGGTTATGTGAATGATTATTTATGTTATATGCATGATTAAATATGGTGATTAAACCTATGAATGTCTTACAATATGTGCACCTTTATCATGAATTTGGAGCTAATATTTATCTCTCAGCCAAATAATAACTATTTCTATTTAAAAGTGATGAATGGTTGGATTGTTGTGACTCATCCTTAAATGAGTTAATATTCGCTAATCTCATCTTTCACTCATCATGCTGAATGAAGACTCTGCCAGCTTTAACTCAAGATCCAACAAAGAATGTCCAATTCACAAATCTTGAATTCAATGCAAACTAAAGGCAGTTATAAGGATCCACACCAATTATGTTCTTGCACGCCAGGATATCTTTTAGACTAGGAATAGATTAAGTTTCCTGTGTATCTGTTATTTTTAAAAATAAAGATATATATTTATATCCAGACCCAATGAAGTTGGATGTTAGATCATATCAAGTTTTTGATCTTTCTCATGTAATTTCCCTTCTTTTTTCAAGTTAAAATCATTTGCATATCTGAGATAGTCTAAATCATCATCTGAAATAGATTCTATGCAAAGAGGGACAATTACTTGTCGATTTAGTAAATGAGGAATGGAATAGTTTACTTTTAAAGAAATTAATTAAAGTTTCAAATAGATTTCAAAATTCAATAGGTTAGACTAAGTTAATCTTCCATTCTCTCATAAAATAAGTTGTCATGAAACAAAACCTCTTTGTTTAAATTCCATTTTAAAGGTTATTTAGAATTGATTAGGAAATAGAAGGTTAGTACAGAAACACTACTGAAAAAGTAAAAATAACTCTGAAATGCTCCTAATCGAGCTGAAACCAACAAAACCCCCCCAAAAACCGATCCAACTCTTACCACAAATAGCTTTAGACACCCCTGGGTTGACATTAAAGAAATTAAATGATTAGGAATTGTGACAACAACAACTCCTTACCATCAACTTGTTGGTGCTTGGATACAGGTGTGGTGTTTGTGTTGTAAACTATCCTCTATGTGTATCATCATTCTTGCATGTTTGTGATTGGTTTTCAAAAAATTGGGGACGATGCAAAGCATTGGGAGCATTTATGCTTCCTTCCATGTTGACCCAATTTTTTTTATTTTCTTTGTCTTCTCGTGCATTCCTCACATGGCCTGATATAGTAGGGGGCTGATGATAGCTCATTTATATATTATTACTATACTTATACATATATATTTATGAGTAGTTCTAACCCTAAAATATCAGGTTACCCCTGTGCCCTTTGTTCATGTTTTCTTTTTCTTTTTCTTTATCTTTCTCTCTTCTTTTCTTGAGTTGTCCCTTCCATGTGTGAAAATGCCATTTCTACATTACATGGCCTTTAGAAAATGCATTCGTTGCCAATGAATATTTTCTCAAGACCCTTCACATTTCTTTGTTAGAATTATGTTCTCAACTTGAAACCCTATCAGAACATGTTTTGTTCATCATGGGTTCATAAAGAAAGGGCTTGGGAACCTTCCTTCGAAGCAGGAAAATTCTTGATCTTCCCCTCGCATGGGGAAATATCCTTCCTTTTGAATTCCTTGATGAAGTGAACATCTTTCAGAAGGACTCCTTGATGATGAATTTATTTGAGAAAGAAGACATTAGCTTTTGAAAAGTGTGTCCCTTGAGTGGACCCTTTCCTTTCATGTTGGGTTCCCAAGGGATCGCTTCAAAAGTTTTCAATGAATTCTATAGCATCTAGCTTGGGGGCAGCCTAACTAGAGCAATTTGAAATCTTTGCTTCTAGCTTGGGGGCAGCCTAACTAGACTTATTTCACATCCTTATGTCTAGCTTGGGGGCAACCTAACTAGACTTTACTTTTCAAACAACGCATCCCTTGAGTGGACCCCTTTTCCTTTTGAAGGGTTCCTGAGGGACCCATTTGAAATTCTTCCAAATTAGCAATGGTTTGCGTGACTATCCGTTCACTGGCCTATGCGGCCACTTCATAATGTGTTCTATCTATGCGTAAAAATTTTGTTGTTTCTGACTTTGCAGAGTTCCCTTTACTCGGGCTCCCTCATGTGAGAGTTATTTGGTGATAACTTCCTTGCAGGCCTGTGGGTCTGTAAGGTGTTCTTCTTGGTTTCCTTCAAGTGAGAGTTCTTGAAGGATACCTCCCTTGTAGGTCCGTAGGCCTGTAAGGCACTTTTTTTCTTCAGCTTCATAGTTATACAAAACTATGAAGTCCTTTCCTACACTTTTAGGTTCACCAGACCATGCTCTGCTTCCTCGATGGTTTAGGTATACATCTCTATCCTTACTACTATACTTTACTGAAGAACTCACCAATATTTGTGCTTTCTAAAATGGGGGAAAAATGTATAGGAGAAAATTTGTACCCCTAGCACAAATTCCCGTGTTACCCCCTTCCACTTTTGAAAACCAAAGGAAGAGGCTTAATTCGACATAAGCCCATTGTTCACATAACACTTGGCACCTATTTTGAGTGTCAATGGAGGCATTTCTATTGGGGATGCCCTTGCGACATGTAGATGTCCATGCGACATGCTTACATTCCTGGTAGATTCCTGCAGCTGGAGTTTGCAGACACGTTACACTTCCTATTGGAAATTGAATTGTAACACCTCCCTTCAGCTGTCCGACCCAAATATGGCTATTTCTTGACCTTCTTCCTTCATATTCTCCATTCTTTCATCCATTTTCATCTCTTTGAAGGCTTAGATAATCACTTGAGCATCCATTCACTCATCCACAAGATTTGTAGCAAAATTTCACACTTCATAGCAGCAATCTATCAGTTCATCACTCCAATAGAGCAAGCACAAGAAAACTCCATTGCAATAGAGGCTTGAGTCCCTCTCATCTTTCTCCCCCACTAGCCTTGAGTGCTTTGGATAAAGGTGGTAAGCTCCTCACTCATCTTCTCTATTGTTTGGTTAAGTTAGCACATTACTATTTTGTAGTGTCTTTGTGAACTTTTCTTGTATTTCATTCTTTATCACTTTATTTCTATATCATTGCAAACTTGGCTATCTGTGGAGGTGGAAAAACCAAAATGGGGGTCTGACTGAGGCAGACCCCTAAATAGACCCCCACTATTTTCCCTCTTTTCTATATGCAGGTGGAGAGATCTTGGAGTGAGCTGGCGAACGCATTATTGTGTGAGATCATCTTTTTCACCCTTGCGGTAATATACTTCATTTATCACATTCATCTTTATGCTTCCTATTTCATAGTATTATTCTATACCTTTAAAAACTCTTAACTAGGCTATTAGTTTGTCATTTTGAGGTCAGACCTTGTCTCCTTGGTTTTCTAGCCGTATGGATGCCAGTGCACCTGAGAGACACCAACGTGCTGTACTGTCATCCCAGAACCACACTTCTTTCCTCTAATAGAGAGCTACTTGAGACATAGAGTTGACCCTTAAAACTAACTCGCCTAGTCTCCTTTCAACTCTTGGGTTCACAGAGTGATCGAAGGACCCCACAGTCCTCATAATTGTCATATCACCTATCCTAACACTCCTTTAAAATATGGTAAGTAAGGGCATCCATACAACTCTCAGACTTTCATGAATTGGGGCCTTGCAGTAGTTGGTCCCCCTCTCTTACACATACAACCTTTTGATTGCAATTACTTGATCAACTTTGCTATGCATAGGCACACATTCCCTTTCAGGTTCATCATGATCCTCATGTTATGTTAATGAAGAACTTGGAACCGTAGGAATTTCATCCCCCCAATTTAATCCTCTATTGATTGATCTACTAACTATAGTAGCATGGGTAGTGCTAGGATATCCAACACAAATATTGAAGCATCCCTTCATCATTGAGTACTTCAAATTATTCTCAATGTCTATGGCAATGTGATATGCTTGTTGCAATGTTGTAGGCTCTTTATCTCTCAATAAATAACTCATATTATTATCAAACGCACCCAAGTATACCACTAAAAATTCAACATCATTCAGTCTTATGTTTGTAGGGATCTCTCTTATTACTTTTGAGAACCTAAGATTAAAACAAAGGGACCAACTCATTCTCCCCTTTCTCCATATCCATAAATTTTTTATCCTAACCAGGACTGGATCAATCCTTTCTCCAAATTGTTCCATGAACACTAGATTAAACTCACTCCATGAGTGTATTGAATATGTTGGTAGGTAAGAGATCCAATCTCTTGCATCTCCCTTTAAGGATTGAACACACAATTTCATAACAACATCTTCAAAGACTACCTCACAATCTCCCATCACATCAAAAAACTCTTGCAGATGTTGATTTGTTGATTCAGTGTGTTCACCTTTAAATCTTGGTATCTTATCCCTAATCTTGTGTGGTACAACATTTGGGTAACCATGAATGCCATTGAAATCTAGGGAATTGTACCTTTCACTATTAAACCCCCTTGATGTGACAAGGGGTACCGATTATTTAAATCTTCATCAAAAAGAATAATCTAAAAAGACATCTTGTCATACCTTTGCCAGCTTTGTCAAATGTTTCACAAGGGATGTTAAAATCCTTCTCATAAATGAGATCTCAAGCCATTTTCACCACAACCTTTGTGTATAATTGTCTTAAGATAAAAAATACACATGTTCATTCTAGAATAATCTATAATTTCACATTATACCTCTAGAAACATGTAAAATTTTAACTAATCTTCCCTTAACTAGTGCCATTTCACTTAATTGGGAACCATTTATATCCTAAACTAGAAGAATTCTTACAATCTACTTACAAATATCATTAAATTTTCTTTAATATCATGAAAATACCTAGCCCCCCTGCAACATTCATCTAGACTTATCTTCAATCCCATGGATCTGGAACTTTGGTATATCCTTTGTCAGGTTCTTTAGTTAGAGTCACCACCTCTAGTTGTGAGGAACAAAATTCAAATGAGATGAAGTTTCTTGAAACACATTCTGGGTTTGGCTTCGCAACAGAGTCACTTTCAGATCCTTTGAGTTTTACTGCAATCAAATATTTGACCAGGCTCAAGAATTCTTCAAAGTATGAACAAAATGCTCATACTATTTACACCACTTGACTTTGTGATACAGGGATCTACGTCTGGAGAATTCAATTTGTCTCTAGCAGAGTTGCCATTTTGTTGGTGTTTTTTTTTTAGTACACCTTAAGAAAATTCTAGAGGGTAGCCAACCTTCATCATCAAGAATCCTAAAGATGAATGGCCAAATCGATGGGTAAAGGTTTTCAAGCCCTTCACCCTTGAAATTTAGGCTCTGTGGAAACATGGAGGGTATTTACCAATTATGTTGATAAGGATTTTTCTAAAATGGAGAGCACTTCTACACAAATGAGTTCCTTTCTCATGCAAACAAATATCACTCATCAAAATTGTGGCCAAAATTTACACAAATAACCATTCATTTTCAAGGAACAAGGGTACATTTCAAACTCATAACTCAAAATTGATAAAATTTTATTCAACATTGTCATTATTGTGAATCCATGGCTAGGTATTTTAGCTAATACATCAGATTACAAGAATTCACAAAAAATAGGCCAGTGTCTCATCAATTGGGAACATAGTCAAATATGCAATAGTTAGTAATACATGAATTACTTAACCCTAAAATAAGTGGACCGTATTCATAATGCCTTACATTATGAAAATTTATAGTATCTAAAACATTACTTCTTATCAAAATCATGTGCAAGTTCTTAGAGGCCTATAAGTCCCTTCAAGTATTTAATTAAGCCCTTGAGTTAAAACAAGAACAACTCATCATACATTCAATTAACCATTGAAGACAAATGAAAATAAACTTGATATTTTCATTTATAATATGTAACAATTGCATACAATAGAGTACATGCTCTAGTCTTGTAGATTTGTTTTGATATCAGGAATCCATGCAAAACTATTTAAGAATATTACATACAAAACTTGTACCCAAGACAATTTTTTGGCATATTCATCATGCATTCTATATTTTATTGGTTTACTATATTCTACCTAAGTCATTCTGGAATCAAAATTTTGACCCCTATAATGTTCCTTGAAATCCCTTTTATAAACCAAGGGAGCAACAAGCAACACGCTCATTATAGTTACATTTTTTGATAATTTCAATGTTAATTTCATTTCATGGGGTCTTGTTCTTGAACCATTATATTTAGTCATTCATACACCATGGGAAAGAAAAAAGGAAAAAGGGAAAAAAAGTGCCAAGCTATTTGTCGAAGGTACCACACAAGACTTCCAAACGACGCTATCACCAAAATCTACACGTCGCTCAATACTTGGTAGAGTCACTATCACCACTAGTAGCGAAAAACCACAGAACAAACCATGTAAGACTAGAAATCACCACCACACTAGAAAAAGACACCAACAAGAAGAGAAACATGTGTGTCACCCAACCTTGTTAGCCACTGAGTAGACACCCCTACCAGGCTCATTGACAGAGATTGGATTTGCAAGGACCACATCATCATCTGAGTCACTATATGGTACTAGGGAGACAGGGCAATGGACAACACCAAGGTCAAACCCTTCTTCCTCTTCTGAAGAACTATTAGAAATTACAACCACTGCACTAGGCTTTCCTGATCAAACCCTAGGACCTATACTGGTCCTCATTAATTCTTTCACAAATGTAGCATCCCTCTTCCCCTTCGATTTCACCAATTCCACAAGGCCAACCATACTCCTAATATTGTAGGAGCTTTTGATAGTGGTTCTCTCAGCCCTCCTACACACAGTCTTCTTAGCCCTTGGAATAATTGGCGTTTCTACCACTATGGGTTTTACTTCAGGCTCATATACCAAAGGTTTCTACAAAGTGAATCTCCTTGACCTAAGAACTTGTGTAGCAGAGGAACTTGGTTGACTCATTTTTACAAACAACACCTACCTAGTGCCAATTACGCAAGGAAAACACTAGTTACAATCCCCAAAATGCTCATATATGTAGAAAATGAGAGCCCCACAAGCACGAGACACAAAAAACATTACCGAACCACAATAAGAATTGTTAGATGCTGAAGTTGTATTGCTGATATGTGGTTGTCATTGATGTCAACACTATTAGCATTGGTGATTCTGAAGGTTGTATATGTTGAGGAGATTGAGAAAATTTTAATAAATATATTGCAGGTGGCTAGTGAAGCTGAGAAGGTTAGAGTGTTGGAAAGTGTTGTAAGTTGATAATCAGAAGGTGCACATTAAAGGGTTTGTTGCTGAGTCTATCTAGTATGTTGTCTCAAAGTTTTAGCGGTACGCATTAAGATTTGAGAAAGTTATGAAGTTTTGTGTTCCTACAGTCATTCTGTTACTGTAGAAGGTGTTCTTGGAAGAAGAGGATGAAATTCTAGAAATTTTAGTTGTTGCGCATGTTCTTGTGATGTTCATGGATGAGTTTAGATCATTCTCTATCCTTGTTCTATGTCCACATTGTTTTGTGTGATCATGATAGGAGTTTTTTCCGATGTGTGCTCGAGTTTTCATGTTCTTGGCCGACATGATGGTGGTAGTGTGTTGCGGATCCATGAGGATTAATATTTTATTATTTGGCATGTTCGAAGGTGTTTATCTAGGTCCTCACTATGTTGTGACTAACTTGTGTTGGTGCACATTAAGATTTATTTATGTATTGAGGCTGATAGTTGCAATTTATTCTTTATTTGTGGCCATAAGAGTTGTTGATGTAAATCCGTGTAGCAGATACATAAGAGTGGTTATTTTTATCATTTTGATGTATGCTCGGTATGTGTATGTGAAGTACACAAGTGAATAAAGATCAAATAATTCTAGAAAAGAGCATAGTGTGAAAAAGAATGAGCAGAGTGTGGAAGAGTTTGACCAGAGTGTGTAGAAGTTTTTTCTGTGCCTAACCAGAATTATCATCAGGATTTTAAAGAAGCTAACTTCTCAGTTCAACCTCATTAGATGGATTTAATCTGATTATTGTATGTAAGGAAGTGAGCCTTCCTCTGCGCAGTGAGCTCTAGGTAGTGTGCCTGAATACATGTGCATTCCCTATTTACTCTTCATTATACTTTTAACAGGGTATAATCTTGTGGACTAACATCCACTATGGTTTTTCCCCTAACAGGGTTTCCACATATAAAATCTTGGTGTTCATATGTCTCTAATGTGTTATTGATTTATGCTTGCACTGTTAATTATCAGATTTGAGATTAAAGGTTGATTAATGTTGAATAAGTTTGATTTTGGTAACAACTGATTCACCCCCCCCTCTCAGTTGTCTATCCTTGTTTTTCAACCAATTGGTATCAGAGCTAGTTCCTTTGAAGAAGCTTAACAACTTGAGGTGATATGAGATGGAATCATACAAGAAGGAAAGTCCTAGATTCGATGGTACAAAATACTCTCTATGGAAAGTCAGAATGGAGTGTCATTTGAAGTGCATTGGTGATCCCTTCTGGAAGATCACATAGAGTGCATATACTATTCCTCAAAATGGTCCCTCCTCTGAAGATGAGATCAAGAAAGTAGAAGTTAATACTAGGGCTATACAAGCATTGTTGAGTTCTTTGAAAGATTCAAAGATGAAAAATGTGATAGGATTGAAGATTGCACATGAGATATGGAAAAAGTTGGAGACATTGTATGAAGGAGATGCACTAGTGAAAAGTGCTAAGCTACAAAGTTTGAAAGGAAAGTGGGAGAACATGAAGATGAGTGAAGATGAAAACATATTTTCTTTCTTGCAAAAGATAAATGAATTAGTGATGGACATTAGATGTGTTGGTGGAACCTTGGATGAAGAAGAGATTATGGCTAAGATACTTAGATCTGTGCCTCCCTCCTACAAAACAAAAGCTCATGCTACTAATGAACTCAGGACAGTGAAAAATGTGACAAGAGATATGCTGATTGGAAAACTTGTTTCCTTTGAGTTAAGTGAATTTCGTGAATCTACTCCTAAGACAAAGTCTGCATTTAAAGCTACTGTATCAAGAAAAAGCCAACAAAGATACAATTTGGGAGAGAGTTACAAGAAGATATTCAAGTATGAAGAAGAAATGAAACTGATTGAAGATGAAGAAAGAGAACTAGAAGAATTGGAAGCACTAATTGTGAAAACATAAGCCAAAGGACAAGGTAAGTACAAAGGAAAGCTACCTATGAAATGTTTTTCTTGTAGTAAGATAGGTCATTTTGCATCAAGATGTCCTGAAAGAGTTTCTAAGAATAAACCTAAGAAGACTAGATTTCAAAAGAAATGTTATTATGTTAAAGAAGGTGTAACTAATGATAAATCCAATAAAGAAACTAGAAATGAGGATGAATGGGTATTCATTGCTATCAAGGAAAATAGTCCGGTGTCCACTAAATCTACTAGTAATGTGATTGTTGAGAAAGCTCTTGCAATAAAAATTGAAGAAAAGGATGAGTGGGTAATTGACAGCAGATGTTCACATCATATGATTGGTGACAAAAGAAAGTTTGTAAGCTTGGAAAACTATGATGGTGGTGTTGTAAGATTTGGAGACAACACTTCTGGTGTGATTCATGGTAGAGGCGCTATTAATTTTGGTGGTAAGCACAATATTGATGATGTTCTTTATGTAGATGGTTTAAAGCATAAGTTGTTGAGTGTTGGATAGATGGTAGACAAGGGTTACAATCTTTAGTTCAAGGATGGTAAGTGTAAAATAAGGGGAAGTTCTAGAAATGTGATTGCTTCAAGTACAAAAACAAGAGGTAATATTTTTCACTTGAGTGTTGCTAGTGAAAGTTGTTTAATTGCTCAAGTTGATGTGAGCTAGTTATGGAATAGGAGGTTGTGTCATGTGAACTTTGATAACATTGTCAAGATAAGCTCTACTCAAGCAGTCAAAGATCTTCCTAAGTTATTGAAGCCTACTAACACTATGAATAAGCAATTTCAGATGGGAAAATAGACTAGAAATTGTTTTCGGAGAAAAAAGTATAACTCTAATGGAGTACTGGACTTGATGCATACTGATTTATGTGGTCCATCCAGAATCAAAAGTTATCAAGGTGAAAGGTACTTTATGTTGCTTATTGATGATTACTCTAGAATGATATGGGTTTCTTTCTTAAGAGAAAAAATATGAAGCATTAGAAAAGTTCAAAAGCTTCAAATCTATGGAAGAGAATGAGACATGCCAAAAGATCAAATGCTTAAGGTCAGACAGAGGTGGTGAATTCACTTCTTAGGAATTCAATTCTTTCTGTGAAGAACATGGAATCCAAAGACAATTATCTACTCCCCCGACCCCTCAATAGAATGGAGTTGTTGAAAGAAAGAACATAACCATTTTAGACACTGCTAGAACCATGATGCTGGAAGAAAATGTTCCTCATTTCTACTAGAGAGAAGCTATAAGTATTCCTATGTATACCATTAATTGGGTAAGTGTCAACAATAATTTTGGTAAGACCCCTTTTGAGCTATGGTTTGGTTATAAGCCTACTGTCAAGTATTTCAATTTTTTTGGAAGAAAATGCTACATTAAGAGAGATGATGATATAGGAAAGTTTGATGCTAGAAGTGATGAAGGAATCTTTCTAGGTCACTCTACTAAGAGCAAAGCTTACCAGTGCTTTAATAGAAGGTTGAAGAAAATGGTTGAAAGTGCAAATCTCAAAGTCAATGAAGGTATTGATAAACCATCCAAATGTAATGGATATGATTCAGATGATCAACATGATAGTACCAAAAATGGAAATAATGTTCAGACACAGAATCAACTTCAAATTGTTTCGATGAACCAAGGGAATCAAGAAATAGAAACTAGCAAAAGTGCAGAAGAAAGAACACAAGAACAAGAAGTCAGAGAAAATCATAAAACTCGCAAGTATGTAAGGCAAAATCATTCTGACAATCAGATCATAGGAGATAAGAGAAAAGGTGTGAAAACTAAAAGAATAATTTTAGAAGAGTATTGTGTAATTTCCAAAACTGAGCCTAGCAATATCAATAAAGCATGCAAAGATGAATATTGGATGGAAGCCATGAAAGAAGAACTAATGTAGATAGAGAAAAATGATACATGGGATCTTGTTCCTAGACCTCAGAACAAAAATCTGATTGGAACCAAATGGGTGTTTCAGAATAAGTTGAATGGACAAGGTTAAGTGGTCAGAAATAAAGTAAGAGTGGTTTGCAAAGGGTACTCACAGATTGAAGGTATTGATTTTGAAGAAACTTTTACCCCTATTGCTAGAATTGAAGCTATAAGATTATTTCTTGCTTATGCTGCTTTCAAGAATTATAAAGTCTATCAGATGGATGTAAAGTCAACATTTCTAAATGGTGAGCTAGAAGAGGAAGTCTATGTTGAGCAACTAGATGGATTTCAACTAATTGATGTAAAAGACATGGTATGCTGATTGAAGAAAGCTCTATATGGACTTAAGAAAGATCCTAGAGCTTGGCATGATAGAATGGATAAATACTTATTGAAACTTGGATTCAATAAAGGTACTACTGACAACAATCTATATTTCAAGTTGGATCAGAATAAAGAATTAATCATTGAAGTCTTTGTTGATGAAATTATTTTTGAAGGTGATTATGATTTGTGTATGAAGTTTGCTGATGAAATGAAAAGTGAGTTTGAAATTTCAATGATTGGAGAATTGAAATTCTTCTTAGGATTACAAATCACTTAGTTAGATGATGGAATCTTTATATCCCAGTCTAAATATGTAAAAGAGTTACTAGATTTTTTTGGCATGGAAGACTCAAAGCTAGTTGGAACACCTATGGTAACCGGATGCAAACTTACATAGAATGATGATCCTCCTAAAGAAAATAAAACAAGATACAGGTCAATGATTGGTGGATTACTCTACTTGATTTAGACCAGGCTAGATATAATGAATGTTGTATGCATGGTTGCTAGATATCAAGCTGATCCTAAAGAGTCTCATGTGAGTGCTACGAAAAGAATCTTTAGATACCTGAAAGGGATAGTTCATCTTGGTCTTTGGTATCCTAAGGATGATGATCTTATCCTGAGCACTTTCACTGATGTTGATTGGGAAGGAGATGTGAATGCCAAGAAAAGTACAAGTTGTGGTGCATTCTTCTTAGGGGAGAAGCTGGTATCTTGGTGAAGCAAAAAGCATAATTATGTTTCATTATCTACTGCTGAGGTAGAATATATTGCTATTGCAAACAATTGTACTCAAGTATTGTGGATGAAGAAAATGCTAAGAGATGTCAGAATTGAGTATGAAGAACCCATTTCCATATTATATGACAATTCAAGTGCCATAAACATTTCTAAGAATCCAGTACTGCATTCAAAGACAAAGCATATATCCATCAAATATCACTTCTTGAGAGATAAAGTAAGTGACAAAGAATTTATATTAGAGTATATACCTACCAAGGAGAAATTTGCAGACATCTTTACTAAGCCATTATTTAAGGATACTTTTGAGTACCTCAAAAGCAAGTTAGGGGTGATTTCCCCTCCTAATTTGAACTAAGATGCAAGTCTTTGCATCAGTCTGTGAACTCATAGCCATATCTTATTTCAGATTGATGTTGTGGTGACTGCTACTTAGGGGGAGTAGTCAGATGTGCTAAATATGAGGATCAGAGCATGTGTACCTTTGCCACTAATGTCAAAGGGGGAGAGGAGCAATGTGAAAAACATGGGAGAAGAATCTAGAGAGGCTATTTGATGCTTAAGCTAGCTATTAGCTTACACTATTCGGCACTTAAGCTAGCTATTAGCTTAGGATAGCTTAAAATAGCTTAGTGAGGTAGTGAATGTGTGCCTTCTATTTCTCGGATGTGCTAGGATGTGTCCAAAGATAGGTGGATCGGAGGCATTTCTCATTTCCTCTAGTGATTAGGTACTCCTATCCCCTTATTCTCCATGGCCCCCCTCATTTATCCTTCCCCCATTCATTCTCCCTAGTTAGGGTACTATGGTATGTGAAACACCCGATCCCCTTTGGGTGACATCGATATGTGAAATCATCTTACTCACACTCCACCCACCATAGATCCCACCCGAGACTCCCACCGGGCACTATGGTATGTGGAACACCCGCTGAATGGATGCAGAGGCGAATGGGTCAGGTGGGAGGGCCCCCCCAACTGAGTGGGAGGGAATCATATTGGTTCTTTGGTAGCTCGGTCAGTAGCAAAGCGTTAGATGATGGGGTTGGCCCATCTCTATATCAGATTGGTACCAAAGGAATATATGGTCACTAGGGTTGGTGCCAGGGGGTGGGATATAGGTGGGGCCCTTGGGACTGACCATATATTCCTTTAACCCCCACTATACCGATCCTCCTCCTAGTTGTGGGGTGGGTGAGAGAACTAGGTGGGTTGAAGAACCGCTTCAAATAGTAGGGGCTCCCACCAACTAAGGCTTATAGGGTGGGCGCGAGGATCGGGTGGGGACCTATTTTTCCTTAGTTGGGTTGGTTATTATACATGGATAGGGGTCGGGTCACCATTGGCCCCCAAACCCACCACCCATGCTCTCCAAAGGTTGGTGGGGTTGGGGCCCACCTTAGGTGGGGTTGGGGCCCTAGGTAGGGGGTTTCTCCACCTACCCCCAATGGATAATTGAAGGTAACAACGACAAAAAAATGGATAATTATTGGTGAAACAATGGCAAAAAAACACGAGTAGTGGATGTGCGATCTATTCCCAGTTCTTTTATGTGCCCCACCCCCCAACAACCTTCCTTCTTTCTCGGTATTAAAGGTGGGGTGGTTTTCCCTATAGTTCCCACCCACCCATGTTACGTATAGAATCTTTCCCTACTGCCCCATGAACATGACTACCCCTACCAGACAACTATAGTGTGGGGGCCCCCACCCGGGAACTTTCTATTCCTCCCATTCATTTTCGATAGGTACCATGCTATAGATGTTGGGTAGATGTTGGGTGAAGAAAGATATTTAGGAAAATTTCCTGGGTGGGGGGGAATTCTAGTTGTATTATAAGGAGTTTCCGTCTGGACCCAAATTTTGAGAAACCAATAATTCGGGTTACCAATGGTAAACCCCACCGCCCTATTTGAATGGTAAAACTCAATTGACCATTGGAGCAAAGGAAGGACAGAAAGGATGGAGTGATGGGACGAATGGTAAAACCCAACTTGGGGCCCCTTACCCTTTATCAGGCCTTTAGTCCCTTGACCTTATAAAAATCAATGAGAGGAATGGGAGATCAGGGTAGGTGTATAATGCAAGGGCCTTTGGGTAAAATACAAGAAGGAGAGGGATATCCATTTGACTAAACCCGCCTCTAGAATAAATAACAAGGCAATAGTTTCGAGGAGGTGGGAGATAGGCAGGGCCCTTGGTACCATCCCATTTGACTTTGGGTGGGAGGATATATATATGGGCCTTGGATGGTGGGGTCGGCCACCAACCCCACTGACCTAAGGCGAATGGGTCAGTCCCAAAGGTCCAAGTGGGAGGCCCCATCTATCTCCCCCCACCCAAGGCATACCCCACCAACCATATTTTCCAAACTTAAATTTTGACCAGGGCTTCGCCCACCACAAACCCCACTTATGCTAGTAGGATAATGCCACAAACCCCACCTAAGGCCAATATGGTCAGCTGTCGAAGGCATGCCTTAGGTGGGAGCCCTAACCCCCTTACTTCCCTATGAAGAAAATTTGTTGCCAGTTGAACAGTCGACAACCGAGGGAGCGCTTCTCATCCAACTTTATAAGCCAAAAGATGCCTACCTAGACCTACCGGCTAGAAATCAATTAGAATTCCCCCCCCCCCCCACCCACCCCCCCATTCTAGTTGAATAGTTCTATTCCACCCCGAATCATAGTTCCTCGATGGAGTGGTAAAGACATCTATGTGAAAGGAGAAAATAGGAAAAGAGTGCACAATCTAAGGGGGATATTGTCGGAGAAGAGCTAGTTGGGTTGATGGTATTTTTTTTTTTCACATCATGTGTTGCTATCAATGCCAAAGGGGGAGATTTTTAGATGCTGAAGTTGTATTTCTGATATGTGGTTGTCATTGATGTCAACACTATTAGCATTGGTGATTATGAAGGCTGTATATGTTGAGGAGATTGAGAAAATTGTGATAAATATATTGCAGGAAGCTAGTGAAGCTAAGAAGTTCAGAGTGTTGGAAAGTGTTGTAAGTTGATAATAAGAAGGTGCACATTAAAGAGTATTTTGTCGAGTCTATCTAATATGTTCTTTGAAAGTTTCAGTGGTACACATCAATATTTGAGAAAGTTATGAAGTTTTGTGTTCCTACAGCCATTTTGTTATTATAGTAGGTGTTCTTGGAAGAAGAGGATGAAATTATGGAAATTTCAGTTATTGAGCATGTTCTTGTGACATTCATGGATCAGTCTAGATCGTTCTATATCCTTGTTGTATGTCCACATTGTTATAATTAATGGCCATCTTGGTTTACTCACATGAGCAAAAATTCAATCACTGCATGTCAAATCTCAGCTGTTGATCACCCAAGACTTAAAACTCGATCAACGAGGCTCGTTAAGGATTTCACCTTTCTTTATCGATCATACTTAGAAACAATGAGGAGATGCTTTAAAACTACCACGTACCCATCTGCATCCTTAACACATGCACCTTCGATCTTGACAATCGTAGGTAAATCTAGGCCACAAACTATATCACATCGCCCATCGTGTGTTCATCCTTCCCTTCAGAGCCCCATTAAGCAATGGCAACGAGGCCAACAATGAGACATCGGCCATTGATGTCGATCTTAGAAGGATGTTGACCATAGATAGCTGCTTGCATCACCCATCACGTCTCTACATTTGGCTGAAAAACCCTAACCCATGATAAACCAAATCCATGTGATGGGGAGGAACTCAACCCATCGGGAGTCATGGGTTCCATTTAGAAATGTAGAAGATAACAAGCAATAATGGAGAATCTAGTGATGTTAATCGCAAAAACCTCTCGCTCGCTAGATACACTTTTGTCGCTCATCACGTGTTTTCCCTCCTTGGCCGATGTCAATTGGCAAGCTTCATCTCCCAACGATGGGAAATAACCCACACATCGGTGGTCATGGGTTCACCTAAAATCTGCACAAGACAACTAGCAATAGTTAAAGGGGAAACTATGAGTTAAAAGATTAACCACATTGCTCATCAAGTGTTGCTTCTGAGCAATAGTGAACGAAAACATGAGGGATGATGGACAACTGATCAAAGGAAAAGAAGGAACATCACTCATCACGGGTTGTAAATGGATATTTTCAAATGAACATGCGATGAGCGATATAACATTCGTGGCCTGACTTAAGATGTGTTTAAAGCAAGTGGGCTTAAAGTTGTTTTAAAAGGGGGCCTCCTAGCCACAATGGGAAAACTAATGAAGGGGTTGGTAAAATGATGGGACGAGAGGCCATGAAGGATTATGAAATGACCAGGAATCAGATAGAGTCGGTGAACTCAGAATTAGAAGCTCAAAGACCAAACAAGGGTATGAACATGAATAGAACTTATAAAACCCCAACCCTAGTGACAAATGAGACTATGGTTATCAGGATTTAATCATGAAATTCAGTCGATCCATGAAAATTTTAGGGGTTCCACAACACACCACCATTTATATTTTCCCATGCTAGGGTAAACCTTCTACCTTGAACATTTAATTATTACACATAGATTCCATGTGTTATTAATTAAACTTGCACATGCACAATGTAGGATTATGCTTGCTCCATTGACACATTCCCATGCATAAATTCCATTAGCTACCCTTTTTCTCATATTTCAACATAGAGTGTGTCACTATCATCTTATAGACATTATACAACCTAATTATATGATTATTTTCATATTTGCGTATGATATTGCACATCCTAATTTAATGATTATTTTCATATTTGTGTAAGAGTTTTCTTTACTCTATCATACCATGATGGAACTAATCTTTATCTCTTTTTCATGCTACATATATAATTCTTTATAATTCCAAGGAAATTATCAAAGAGTCTAACACTGGATGAGAGTGAAGCTAATAATGCAAATAAAAGAGAAGGAATGATGCAACTTTGTGAAAGTAGAAAATTGAAGACCATAGAAGAATACATGCCAATTCAAGATGAACATGAGCCGTACACTCTATATAAGAGAGATATGGACTTGGTAGCACAAAGGAAATGAATGCAAAAAATTTGTGCTATGAGAAATTTGAATCCCGTAGTTGGAGACACATCATCTACCGTAAGTCAAGATGGAGACACACCATCTACCACATATAAACTTGAAAGTAAATCACCACTCACATATGAAGATGGAGGTATGCCATCTTTCCCATCTCAACTTCAAGGTATATCATCTTTTTCATCTTTGATTGAAGGTATTCCATCTATCCCATATCATTTAAATATTGATGAAATTCCTAATGTTGAGGTAAATTTACCTTGTAGAACAACTCCTAGATTTTTATGTAGAAAGCCTAAGTTTTTGATTGACGGTAATGAGAATATTTTGTAGATCCCAAATTGTACTTGTGTAAGATATGATAATAAGATTTGGAGATTTAAAAAAAAAATGAAATTAGAAGATATCAACTATTTATTGAAATGATGAGAAATATAAAATTTAGGCCCATTACGAATATTCTTGGGCTAAGAACATTGAAAGCTTCAAGTGAGAAATCTATTGTCAAGAATCTAATGAGTGCATATGAGAGTGTGGGTAGCACCTCACACACCAAAGATAGTAATGTCACACAATGTGTCATTAAATCAACAATAGTATGTATTCAAATCAAGAAATCTCATCTCATTAGAAAGACAAGTCAATCATTGAGAATAAATAGAAATTTTTTTATTGAAAGATGTCAAAATATGCCAAAGAGTTGACGACACAAATAAAAAAGAATTATGGGAATTCTTTGGTAGACTACCATAGAAAGATAAACTGAATATTGAAGCCTTTAGATCCTTAATTGAATAATTTTAGAAGAATAACACAAGGGTATCTCCCAATCAAAGAGATGTTGTAAGAAGGAGTTCTAATTTGTGGTGAGAACCATGAGCCACATCCAAAGCATTTTTTGGATATGAATCAAACATAATTTTTTGCTAAATTTCTAGAGATATACCCTCAAGTTAAAAATTTTCAAAGAGTTTTTGAAATGCTAAAGCCTTCTTATGTCAAAATAAATCACACATGCACTACTTGATGTTGTAGAGTACATATTGAGTTTTCTAACCATTATGATGTTTATCAACATATATGTTTAGATTTTCATACTAGAAATGTTTTGTAGGAGTGTAACATACACACCCTACCTACATATTCAAGATATTTCATATCAATAATTTATGTGAAAGAGTGGATGGTCAATTATTCTACAATAAATTGTGTTTGGATGGATGATGAGTGCCACACCACCCGGAACCCACACAAATCACAAAAATAGATACCAACACAAAAGATGCAAGATAGAAAATAACTCACTTTCGATTATTTTAAGATAATGAAATTATAGATTCAAAAATTACAATGCTACAACCTCATGGGCTTGATTCATTACCACAAAATCAACTCTAAAAAATATATAATATTCAGAGCCACAATCTGCACTAATGGATCCACCTTCTATAACCCCCACTTAACCCTTTTTATTTTACACAATAAGTTCCCTAGAATGCTCTAGATAGTGTAACTTTCCCTTTTGTTTTGGCACTAAAAGTTCTGCCATTTGATTTCTTGCTTAGGAAGAAATTTTAATAAAATTCACTTTTTAGTGGGGTAACTTTGTGGGGCCATAAATTTTGATATGTTTGTCCAATTTTCTATTATAACATATCATTAGAAAGCTCTTGAAGAGATCTACAACACCAAACCCATCAGAGATCAGTTCATCAACTTTTTGAGTTGTTTCAGGGCCTCTAAGGTTTTCATATTTGAATTTGAAGCTACATTGGAGAAATTTCTCTAGACAAAAACTTTAATATCTCCCAAGCTATGTAGAGTATTGAGACGATTCTTTTGTGACTGGAAATTTTTTTCAGTTCCCCTCCTAGGGGTAAATTTTTAGGTCCATATGAGACTGTTTAGGCCATCATTTTTAAGTCCATATGAGACTGTTTAGGCCATCTTACTAAAACTAGTAAGTGATTTTTTTTTTTCTTTTTTGACATCTAACTATCTCACACCCCTTAAGTACCATCATGGGACTCAAAACAACAAAATAAAATAAGAATTTTTTATTTTTTTTGGGTGATGCAAGATTTCCCTACACCACTGGATGCTCCTACATCGGACATACAGGGTAATTTAAAAAGTGTCCTTGTCACTTCTCAAGAGTTATGGTGAAACCAAGATGGCTAAACTCAACCTCAGATAGCCACGGTGAATCTTCAACATGCCTTCCTTTTCATTTCACCAAGTACTCTGTGTATTACATTTTTCTTGTGCTTCTACCCACACGATTATCTAAAATTTATTCTATCTCCTCCTTTTCTAAAGGAGGTGCTGGAATACTCCATTATGCTTCTATTTTTCTTCATCAATTCACCCTTCATGATATTCTATCAAATTTGAAATGTTAAACATAGGTGAAATATAAATTTCATCAGGAAACTCTACCTCATATGCGTTTACTCAATCATGCTTCTTCAAGATATTTCATGGTCCAAACTTCTTCATCTTTAACTTGTTGTATGTACCAATTGGAAACCTCTCCTTTCGTAAACGAACCATGACTTCATCTCCTATCTAGAACTCCTTATACCTCCTTTTTTGATCTTCCATAGCCTTGTATTTTGATTTTATCTTATTGATACACTTCTTTACCTCTAAATACAAATTCTTTAGGTGCTCAATAAATTATTCAGCCTTAGCACTACCCTTCTCCCCCTTATCCATATTTCTTAGTTCAAAAGTAGGTCTTGGAATACTCCCATACACAATCTAAAATGGTGATTTACTAGTGCTCTTGTTGATAGAATTGTTGTAAGAAAATTATGCTTGTGGTTAATCAAATCCCATACCTTGGGATTATCTCCTACTAAGCATGGTAGTAGGTTACCCAAAATCCTATTCACCACCTTCATTTTTCCATCAGTCTATGGATGGTGTGCATAACTAAATTTCAAATCTATCTCTAACTTATTCCATTATGTCCTCCAGAAATAATCAACATATTTGGTATCTTTATCTAAAACTATACTCTTTGGTAGACCATGTAGTCTCACCACCTCTTTGAAAAAAAAATCTGCAACATGAACAACATCATTGGTCTTATAACACTGAATGAAATGTGGCATATTTGAAAATATATCCACCACCATAGATATGGAATCATGCCCTCTTTGTGTCCATGGTAAGACAAGAACAAAATCCATGCTAATTTCCTCCCATGGCCTCTTAGGTATAGGTAATGGATGATACAATCCAGTATTATGACTTGTTCTTTTCACCATCTAACATACTCTAAAATTTTGTACAAACTTCTTCACATCTTGTTGTAACTATGGCTAATAATAATTATCACTAACAAGGGAAATGGTCTTATCTCTCCTGAAATGTCCAATCAATCCTCCACTATTCTTTTGCTTGATTATATTCTCTCTCATAGAAATCCTAGGAATGTACAATTGGCTGCCTTTAAACAACATTCCATACAAGCCTTCCATGCTTCTACAAATTTTGGATCTTAGGATACAAACTCTTGAGCTCATTGAACCCAACAACCTCTATATTCATCTCTATCAAGAAATTTTTCCTTCTACTCAAGGAATCTACAACTCTGTTTGACCTTCCACTCCTATGCTTCAAAATAAAAGTATAACTCTGCAAAAACTCAACCCACTTGAAGTGCCTTTGGTTTAACTTTCCTTGACTATTGAGATACTACAAGGCCTAGTGATCAATATATAAAATAAATTCTTTTGGAAACAAATAGTGTCTCCATTTCTTTAAATCTTGAACCATAGCATAAAAATCCCGACAAAAAACAAAATGTTTCTTCTTAGCATCATTCAACCTCTCACCAAAATAGGCAACAGGCTTACTTTCTTGACTCAAAACAACTCCTATGGCAGTGCCACTAGCATCACAATCTACCTAAAAGACCTTATTGAAATCTAGAAGTTCCAAAACAAGTTTCTCTGTGACTTTCTTCTTCAACATATCAATTTTTTTGCTGCTCCTATAGTCCATTTAAAATACTTTCGATCGCCTCTCATTGCTTTAGTTAGAGGTGCACAAATACTACTAAAATTCTTAATAAAATTTCTATAAAAACTTTCTAGACCATGAAATGATCTTACCTCTGTAAGAATCCTGAGGGTAGGCCATTCAATCATAGCTTTGACCTTCTTTGGATCCATTTTAAGACCCTCTACTGAGACAATAAATCCTAGATACACCAACTCCCTCTTCACAAAACTAAATTTCTTCAAATTAATCAACAAGTTCTCCTCATTTATCTTCTCAAAAACTCTTTGAATATGCATTAGGTGCTCGTCCAATGTCTTCCTGAAAATCAGAATATCATCCAAATAAACAATAACAAATTTTCCTAAGAAATATTTCAATACCTCATTCATAAGCCGCATAAATGTGCTCAATGCATTGGTTAGCCCAAAAGGAATAACTAATCAGTCGTACAAGGCCTCGGTTTTGAAGGTTGTCTTCCATTCATCTCCTTCTCTAACTCTGATCTGGTTATATCCGCTCTTCAAATCTATCTTTGTGAAGTACTCATCTCGACTTAAACAATCCATAATGTCATCCATTCTCGATAAGGGAAATATATACTTGGTGGTGATCTTGTTGATGGGTCTAGAATTTGTAAACATTTTTCATTCCCCATCCTCCTCTGGTGCTAGTACTATAGGTATTGCACATGGACTCAAACTCTCTTTGATCAATCCCTTCCACAACAAATCTTTCACTTGTTTGTTCAACTCTTCACTCTCTATTGGAGTCATACATTGAGCTAACTTATTTGGAAAGCTAGCTCCAGGAATCAGGTCCATCTAATGACTAATATTTCTTACTAGAGGAAAACCTTTAGGTACATTATCATAAAAAATATCTTGAAACTCATTCAACATATTTGAAACCTCTATAGGTACCTCATTAGTATCTTCTTTATCAACTCTAGGGATCAATGCAAAAAAATATATGCTCATACTTCATACCTTCTAGGAAATATTTTACATCAACCAAACAAATTATTGCTTTATTGCATACCTTTTCTTTTTCCTCTTTCAAGGGCTTCAACTTATGAAAAACTCCATCCTTTGTCAAAGAATAGGTGTTGGCATGTCCATCATGTACTGCTCACTGATCAAACTGCAACGGTCTTCCTAACAACATATGACAAACATCCATAGGCATAATATCACACAATACCTCATGATGGTCTTTTCCAATCTTGAACTTTACTAGACATTGTTCATTTACCAAAGCTTTATGTTCCTTCTAAAACCAAGCAATCCGATATGGATTCAAATGCCTTCTTCTCTCCAACTGAAACTTACTAACCATCTCTTCTAAAATAAGGTTATCAGTACTACCTGCATCAATAATAACATTGAAAACTTTACCTTCACACTTATATATGGTGCAAAACAAATTCTTCCTTTGATTTGGCTCTTTCTCCTCATTCATCAAGGCTCTTCTAGTAAAAATAACCTCTCCTCTTTCTGTATCCTTAGAATGTGAATACTGAACATCTTCATCTACATGTGAAACTTGTGAATTACCCTTAGGTCTTCTATTTGTCCTTCCTTTATGTTGAGGAAACTAATAGGATCTATGTCCTTCTTCTGTGCACTGGAAAGGGGTTCCATGAGAGCCTCCTCTCCCTGGTCCCCATCCACATCTTCCTCGTCCTCTTTGATCTCCATTATTTTGATGATGAAGATGGTAGGTGTTATCTCCTTTTTGGTTTTGGATGCTATTGGATCTTCACCCTTCTTTTGATCTTCATTTTGACCTCCATATGAGCATCCACTAGTCTTTCCAAAATGACCCCCATCTCTTTTCTTTCTTTCAAACCTTCTACTCAAATTTTCTTCTACCTTCACAAAAAATTGATATGCATCTTCAATGGTAGACATTCTTACCAGATCCAATTCTTCTTGAATACTCAGCTTCAACCCATATATGTAATGAGAAAAATTTTGCTTGTTGACCTCAGAATGGCTTGTTATAATTAGGACACAATAGAATTCTTCTATATACTCCTTGATAAATTTTCTCACTTGTTTCAACCCTTGCATTTTCTTCAACAAATCCAACTCATAGTCCATAGGAATGAATTATCTTTTTAATTTTTCCACCACCCAATCCCATCTAGTTTTTTTCTCTTTTCCTCTTTGATTTATTTCTAGTTAAACCTCTTTTCACCAAATATTCACACGATCCTTGAGCTTGGTCTTATCAAATTTGACCTTCTTAGGATCTTCCACTTCCTCATACTCAAAGTATTCCATATCATTGATCCAATCAATCAACTTTTCTGGGCTAAGATTTCTAGAAAATGTAGAAGCATCAATCTTTGGCCTTTTCCCAATCTTAGAGATGACCTTAAATAATCTTAATTCCTCTGGATCTACTGCATCTTGTTCTTCTTTTAACTGTTCCTCATTTTCAGGTTCATCTTCACTTTCATCTCCTCTTCTTGGCTCAAACCCTCAATGCAACTCCTCTTGCAGTGCTTCAATTTGTCTCTATAGGGCTCTAAAACCTTCTTTTGGTACAACAACATTTCTTCCACTACCACGATTTCTTCATGGAGGCATTTTGATCACCTTTCTTAGAAACCCACAACCACAAATCCTGGTGCAAATTGCCTCACGTTAGGTGATCTATTTACACACTCAGGAAAATCTGCTCTGATACCACTTGATGAGGGCCACACCACATGAAACCCACACAAATAAAAATAATAGATACCAACACAGAAGATGTAAGACTAAAAATAAATCACTTTCAATTATTTTTCAGAAAATGAAATTATAGATTCAGAACTTACAATTCTACAGCCTTATGGGCTTGATTCATTACCACAAAATCAACTCTAAAAACATAATATATTATTTGGAGCCACCTTCTACAACCCCCACTTAACCCTTTTTATTTTACCCAATAATTGCCCTAGAATGTTCTAGAAAGTGTAACTTTCCCTTTTGTTTTGGTGCCAAAAGCCTTGCCATTTGATTGATTGCCTAGGAAGAAATTTTAATGAAATTCACTTTTTAGTGGGGAAACTTCATGGGGCCATAACTTTTGATCCAAGTTTCCAATTTTCTATTATAACATATCGTTGGAAATCTCTCGAAGAGATCTACAATGATTTAGAGATTTGTTTGTCAACTTTTTGAGCTATTTCAGGGCCTCTAAGGTTTTCATATTTGAATTTGAAGCTGCATTGGAGAAATTTCTCGAGATGGAAACTTTAATATCTCCCAAACTAAGTAAGGTATTGAGATGATTATTTAACAACCAAAAATATTTTTGTTCCACTCCAAGGGGTATATTTTCATGTCCATACGAGACCATTTAGGCCAACTTACTAAAAATAGCAAGTGACCATTTTTTACCTTTTTTGACTTATGACTGTCTTACACTCCTTAAGTGCCATCATGGGACTCAAAAAAACAAAAGAAAATAATTTTTTTTTTGGGTGATGCAATATTTCCCTACATCACTAGATGCTCCTGCATCAATGACACATGTCAAAATTTTGGTGGCTTGCAATGCTTGTTAATTTGTTAACATATGGAAAGTACACATGCAGTTGGAAACAAAATAGTAGAATAAAATAAGTATAAGAAAGTGGATTACAATACAAAATATGATAAATAAGAAAAATGATGTGATTTGGCTATTGAAAAGATTCTAACGTATCAGTTTATGCCTATATTTTGAGAGACTATAGTGTATGAGTATGCAAGGCATACCCATAGAGCTCGATGGTTGGACTTGCAATTCAAGGTACCCAATTAAAAGGTCTAATGTTTGGCTATTTGAGGAATTTGACATGCATCAAAATATTATTCATTAATCAAACCTTGTTGTGGCATCCAATGTTAATTTGATCAAATATAGGGGTAGACCATTGAAAAAGAACTTGTGGAAGGTTTGTGAGTCTTATCATGAGGTAATACTTGACACAATAAAGATTAGAGTAGACCTAGATGATTCCTTGGATTGGTTGTAAATGGAAAAATGTTAAGGTCAAGCTAATTTATAAATATGTACATTGGATTTGTAAAGTCATGCGGATTTATAAATATGTACATTTAGATTTGTATAATCATGGTATTTATCACTTTATTTTGGTTATTAAAATATGTATCATAAAATATGGACCTCCTTGAGGGTATTGATGTTGATGTATTGCTTACTTTTATTACATGCAATTAATTTTTCTTCCTTTTATTACTTACTTGTATTACAACCTTATCTTATTAATCATTCATTCCTACATATAGTTTCTCATGGCCCTTTATTATCATAATTGAACACTCCACTAAAGTCTAAAACCTTATCTTAATAATCAATCATGCCTACATCTAGTTTCTCACAGTCCTTTTTGTCATAAATGAACAATCCACTTTAGTCTACAACCTTATCTTATACATCAATTATCACTATTCTAGCCTATATTCCATCGTCTTCATGCTTAATCCACATGTTATATAGCCTCATTCTCATCCTTTATACCAACCAATTTATATAGGAATTAATAGTCAACCACATATTCTATGTTCATGATATTATGACTATCAAATCAATCCTATTTTATGTAAATCAGATCTAAAACACTATATTAAGTTTGCAAGTATTTTGGGTTCTTTTGGAGTTGTTTTGATGATGAATAGCTTGCCAATTTATGTTGTAATTATGTAACTCAGATCTAAAACACCATATTAGTTGGTGGAAAATGAGATTATAGGGTTGCACTAATGTAAAATAAGTTATGATTTTGCTTACTTGTATTACATGCAAGTACTTGTGCTTTCTTGTATTAATTACTTATACTTGTATTGCAACCTTATCTTATTTATAATTCATGCATACATATAGTTTATCATGTTCCTTTATTGTCATAAATGCACATTACACTAAAGTCTACAACCTTATCTTAATAATCAATCATGCTGACATCTAATTTCTCATAGTCCTTTATTGTCATGAATTCACACTCCACTAAAGTATACAACCTTATCTTATACATCCATTATCATTATTATAGCCTATGTTCCATCGTCTTCATGCTTAATCCACATGTTCTATATCCTCATTCTCATCCTTTCTACCAACAACTTGATATAGGAATTACCAGTTAACCACATGTTCTATGTCCATGATATTTTCATATCAATCCTATTTTATGTAAATATGATTTGAAAAACTATATTAAGTTTGCAAGTATTTTGGTTCTTTTGGAGTGGTTTCAATGATGAATAACTTGCCAATTTATGTTACAATTATTTAAATTATATCTAAAAAACTATATTAGTTGGTGGAACACAAGATTGTAGGGTTGTATTCTAGTGTAAAGTAAGTTACAACTATGGTACACCAATATTCCTAAACCCCTCTATCTAATAGTTGTATAGTAGTTGGTGGAACATAGGATTATAGGGTTGTAGTCTAGTGAAAATTAAGTTACAACTTTGGTACACCAATATTTCTAAACCCCTCTATTTAGGAGGTTGATGAAATTTGATGTAAAATCTAGGAGTTGATTAATTAGAAAAAGGTAAAGCCTAGCTCTTCATGTTGTAGTATCATTATATTTTCACTATAGAGAGATGTTACATGTACCTCAAAATTCACTATTGTATTCTTAATAACATCATAATACAAAACTAATATATATGTTTAACAAGATCTCAAAATATCACGTGAAGCAAATTTTCCACATCATATATACTTTATGCCAACATAAGTTAAAATATAAAATTAACAACCATAAATTCAACATAATATAAATATACTATCTAACATACATAATTGATAATTTTTAGGAATCCATGAAGGTCTAGATAAAATCAAGATGATTCAAGATTGATTGACTCCTCATCATCACAAATTTGTATATTTATTGAACTCATAAACTTGTATTGTAGTTTTGTCCTTAGATTCATGCATATTACCTGGCCACTAATTCAAATTATGCATGCCAAGGTAGAATTAATTTGGATAGATTACATAATGCATCATGATATCAATTTGATTCTCAAAATCCTCTTCTTAATAATCTATTGTATCACAAATATTTTAGGATAACAATTTCCTTCGATGTGAAATCTAGGAGTTTGCTAATTAGCACAAGGTCAAGGCCAACTCTTCATGTGGTGGTATCATATTATTTGCACTAAATAAAAATGGCACATGATATCTTAGAATATAGTAGTGCATGATACACAAGATCATAATAAAGAACCAATATCCTCTTCTATAAAATTATGATCTTTTCTACTAGGTCTATGGTGCATCAAAGGAGAGGTAATTGAATGAATGAATGCATCATTAAACATTCAGATATTTTTCCCAAAAATAGGTTCATTATAATAGTCATAGGTTCACTAGGATAGTAATAGGTTCATTAGGATAGACATAGGTTCATTATGACAATTATAGGTTCATTAAAGCAGTCATAAATTCATTAGTACTTTATCTTAAGAGCCCTAAGTGCCAAAAAGTGGCAAAATTTGGTGGAATATTTCTTGAAAAATATGGAACCTACAAACATTTCATTTGAAGGTATAGGGTCCTGTAGGGTACCTCCACAATAGCCTCTCTCAATTTTTAAAATCTCCAATCCACTTGAGTAAATACTTTCAAATATTGGAAAAGCATTGGATGTGTTTAGTAAAAACTTGGTGACAATGTTTCAGATGTTACAAAAAGCATCAAATGTATTTAGTAAAAACTTGTGAAGAGCCACACTTTTCATTATGTTCATTGTGCAGCCAAACCAATAGTTCCAACACATCTCAGTTGGTGGGTTTATGTTAGGAAATCTCTTGTTTCACATGCTAGCACATTGCATCATTCCAAGCTACATTGTACCGAAACTTTCTCTTAAAAGACCTAAGTGCCAAAAAGTGGTAAACTTTGAAAATAAATTAATTAGAAACTATGACACTTAGAAAATTTTTGTCTAAAGTTAAAGGGTCATGTAGGCCCCCTCTCCAATAACCTCTCTCGGTTTTTTATATCTCCAATCCATTTGCTCACGGTGATAATGTTTCAGGTGTTGTAAAAAGTTTTAGTTGCATTAAAGAGAAAGTTGCAAGGTAGCCTAATTTTAAAATAGTTCGTCATGTAGCCAAACCAAAATTTCCAACACATTTTATTGGATGAGTTTATGCTAGGAAAGTTCTTGTTTCATACCCCAGCATGTCATATTGTTCCATGCTACATTATACTGCCACTTTCTCTTAAGAGACCTATGTGCCAAAAAGTGGCTAACTTTGATGAGAAAATTTTCAGAAATCGTGGCACATAAAAAAATCATTTAAAGGTATAGGCTCATGTAAGGTACCTCTCCAATAACCTCTCTCAACTTTCTATATCTCCAATACATTTGGCAGTGGTGACAAGTTTTTGCACATTGAAAAATTGTCAAATGCATTGAAGAGAAAGTTGTCAAGAGGCATAATTTTTGTTCTATTCATCATGCAGTCAAACTGAAAATTCCAAACATCTAAGTGGGTGGGTTTATACTAGTAAAGGTCCTATTTTGTACCCTAGCATGCTAGATCATTCTAGGATACATTGTACTGACGATTTCTCTTAAGAGATCTAAGTGCCTAAAAGTGGTGAACCTTGATGATATATTTATTGGAAACCATGGAACATAGAAAAATTATATTGCAAGTTACATGGTTATGTAGGGTACCTCTCCAATAACCTCTCTTATTTTTTTTATCTCCAATCCATTTGGTTGTGGTGACAAGTTTTCACACGTTGAGAAAATTCTCAAACACATATAAATAGAGATTTTCGAAGAGGCATAATTTTGTTCTATTTGTTGTGTGGCCAAAATGATAGTTCCAAAATATCTAGGTCGGTGGGTTTATTATAGGAAAGGTCTTGTTTCACACCCCAATATGCTAGATTGTTCTAGGCTACTTTGTATTGATGCTTTCTCTTAAGAGACTTAAGTGCCAAAAAGTGGTGAGCTTTGATGAGATATTTCTCAAAAAATGTGGCACTTGAAAACATTATATCTAAAGGTAAATGGTCATGTAGGGTACCTCTCTAATAACCTCAATTTTTTATATCTCCAATCCATTTTTTTGTGGTAACAAGTTTTCACACATTAAAAAAATTGTCAAATGTATTGAAGAGAAAGTTGTCAAGAGGCATAATTTTTGTTCTATTCATTGTTTAGCCAAAATAATAGTTCCAACACATCTGAGTGGGTGGTTTTATGCTAGGAAAGGTCTCGTTTCACACCCCAGAATGCCAGATCATTCCAGGCTACATTGTACAATTGTTTTCTCTTAAGAGACCTAAGTGCCAAAAAGTGGTGAACTTTGATGAGCTATTTATCAAAAACTGTGGCACTTAATTTTTTTTATAGAGGTACATGGCCACATAGGGTCCCTCTTGAATAAATTCTCTTAGTTTTTTATATCTCCAATTCAATTGGTTGTTGTGACAAGTTTTTGCACATTGAAAAAAAATCAAATGCATTGAAGAGAAAGTTGTCAAGATACATTTTTTTTGTTTTGTTTGTCACGCGGCCAAATTGGTAGTTACAAAACATCTAAGTGGGTAGGTTTATGCTATGAAAGGTTCTATTTCACACCCCAACATGCCAAATTATTCCAAGCTACATTATACTAGTGCTTTCTCTCAAGAGACCCGAGTTCCAAAAACTGGTGAACTTTGAAGAGTTATTACTCAAAAATCACAGCACTTAGAAACATTCCATATAAAGGTACAAGGTCAAATATGGTCCCTCTATAATAACCTCTCTCAATTTTTATATATCCAATCCATTTCATTGTGGTGACAATGTTTTAGATGTTGCAAAAAGTGTGAGTTGCATTGAAGAGAAAGTTGCAAGGTATCCTAATTCTAGTTTTGTTTGTCATGTGACCAAATTGATAATTCCAAGATGTTTGTGTGGGTGGTTTTATGCTAGGAAAGGTCATTTTTCACACCTATTCATTCCAGCTAGTTCTAGGCTACATTGTGCTCATGCTTTCTCTTAAGAGCCCTAAGTGCAAAAACAAGGGAAAATTCTCACGACCTATTTCTCAAAAACATTGGTGCTTAGAAATTTTTTGTCTAAAGGTATAGGGTCATGTAGGGTCCCTCTACAATAAAGTCTCTCAATTTTTCATATATTCAAGTCATTTCACCAAGGTGATAATATTTCAAATGTTGCAAAAAGTGAGTTGCATTGAAGAGAAAGTTGCAAGGTAGCCTAATTTTTGTTCCGTTCACCGTGTAGCCAAGCTGATAGTTCCAAAATGTTTATGTGGGTGGTTTAATGCTTGGAAAGGTCTAATTTCACACCCTAGCATGCTTGATGGTTCCAGGCTACATTGTGTCAACTCTTTCTCTTAAGAGCTCTAAGTGCAAAAAAGTGGTGAACTTTGACAAGCTACTTATTGGAAATCATGACGTGCTTAGAAAAATTCCATCTAAAGATACAGGGTCATGAAGGGTCCCTCTACAATAAAATATCTCATTTTTTCATATATCCAAGCCATTTCACCATGGCAAAAATGTTTTAGATGTTGCAAAAAGTGTCCATTCCATTGAAGAGAGAGTTGCAAGGTAGCCTAATCTTTGTTTTGTTCATAGAGTGTCCAAATCGATAGTTCCAACATTTATGTGTCAATGGTTTTATGCAAGGAAAGGTCTTGTTTCACACCCCAACATGCTAGATGGTTCGAGGCTACATTGTTTTGACACATTCTCTTAAGAACCCTAAGCACCAAAAAGTGGAAAACTTTGATGAGATATTTATTGGAAACTATGAAACTTAGAAATATTCTTCCTGAAGGTATAGGGTCACGTAGGGTCCCTCTACAATAATGTCTCTTATTTTTTCATATTTCCAAGGTATTTCTCCATGGCGATAATGTTTCAGATGTTGCAAAAATTATTAGTTTCATTAGTAAAAAGTTGTCGAGAGGCATTGTTTACATTCTTCATCTTGTGGGGGTAAACTGACAATTCCAACATGTTGGTTTGGCCATAGAATAGGTCCACTTTAGTTTTTTATTTGAACATAGGTCTCTTTATACTCTTATAATCAAATGATCTACACAAAAGAACTAGTCTCCTCCATGTATTGAATTCAATGTAGTCATAAATTTTTTGGTCAATATAGGAATATATTTATTTGAGAGGAAGGAAAGTATGGGCATGAGGAATAGCTCTATAAACGTGAAGTAGTGGTTGGTAAACTAGAGGATAGGGGTCTATAATATAAATAGGTCACATCATTTAATGAAATAGGAAATTCTAGGTTGGTTAGATAAAAACATTGATAGAGAATCAAATGTGAAAGGATGGATGGGTACTTGAATGTAGATACTAACCAATCGATGGCTATCAACATGTTATTTTGGAAACATTTGCTTGTCATTATCTAGTCCTAACAGTTATGCAACCATACTATAGTCCAAATGGAAAAATCAGCCTTTCTCAATTATTCAATTAATTGATTATAATAAAAATATGGATAACATTAATCATTTATAGTTACACCAATTTATTATTCATTTATTTAAATAATTTTTTATAATGCAAAGATGAAAACCTTCGATAAAAAAGACATGTATTAACCAAAAAACCATATAGGAATACATCAATATATGTCGATATAAGTATAACATATATACAAAAAAGCCATATAGAATTACAAGAATTTCATATGGACATACAATGCCACTTATATGTAATAAAAAATATATGTTCAAAAATGCCATATAGGCATGCAAAAAAGGACCCTAATACATAGTCATTTCCATCTAGGAAAAGGAAATAGATCATGAATGGCCTTTGATTTTCAAGGGCATGGAGTTGCATATGATGGTGGTCTCCTTTGAACTCGTTCACTTGACCTCCTGTTTAAATATTCTTGGAGCCCCACCTATTACAATAAAAATTATAAACATTAATATATATAAATTACATTATAAAATGAAATATAACAAAATAATTACTTATTGCATACAAATAACCACTCTACTCATCCAAAACAATGTCACACTCATGATCTAGCATTGTGAAGACCTATAGCAACCATCTAGATAGAAATTACACTACAAATTCATATCATTTGATTTTTCAATAATAGACAGATAAAACAATGAACATTATGTGAAATTTACTAATCTTCCCCATACCTATATGAAAGGAATCATACTTGCTACTAATAAAATGATATCATGCTCCATTGTCTTATCAATATTCCATTGTAAAACTACATGAGTTGAAGTTCTCTATATTACCTAATATTAAATTTTTACATAAATATTTAAAGGGTTTAAACCATCCAATAATAATAAAGACCCAACTCAACCATTAATAATTACTTTAAATGGAATATAGATTACATACCAAGACATGTGCAAGCATGATAGTGATCATAAAAACATTTAATAGTCATATTTTTTTATGATGCATAGAAGATATAGAATATGGTAAGGGAATCCACTATTTTGCCATATTTTTATGGATTATGTGAATTATTAATATTTGGATTTGTGAAATATTCCTTGTCAATGACTAATTTTAAAAAATAAATATGGATAGCTAAAATGTTCAAGGGGATCAAGTTGGTTTCTGGTAAAAATGGTTTCAATTTGTGTTCTCCTACTAACAAGTGTTTTATAGTCATAGTTGTTGATAATGTGTCCATCCTTATTTATAACTTTAATTATTCATAGTGTGTGGGTACCTATACATAATTTTTATGATATCATAAATAACTATGTTTCAACATATCCTTTATTTACAATAGTGAGACCATTTTCAATAAGGTGAAAAATTGGACGCATCCCCTATTGAATTGAATAACCAAGTGTGACCGTATTGAGGATGATGTATAACATGGCTTATAATGTATGTCATAGTCAAGAAAGTTTTGAGTAATTATTAAACTATATAGTGCTTCATAGTTTAATAGGTTGTTAAAGGACTATTATGTTAGTTTTAATCTAGTTATGAATCCCATAACTATAGTGAATAAGACATAACAATGAGATTTATTAGGATTTATTGTATCATGGCTATATTAGAGTTTATGTTTTACCATTACATAATGAATAATTAGTTGAGAATGTGATTTAGTTTTGTATAAGATGATGTTTACTAGAAAAATAGAAACACTAAACTATTTTGAATGTAATAGATTTTTATATGAATGTCATTTCACTATCACAACTTAAAATTTATTGGTAATATAGGATTATATAATATTTAGTGTGAGAAGTAGTGTATGTTTTGGGGTATAATTATATGATCATAAACATGAAATACTATGCACCATGTTTTTATTGAATGAAAACTTCACAATGTATCTTCACTTTTTAATGGTGGTAGAGGGTAAAGAAAGAGTTTTATGAAATACTTAGCCATAAAATAATTATAGATATTTAACACTATATAACACAGTGTACTATTGTAAAGGATAAATAAAGTTTATTGAGATAATAATGTAAATAAATATATTAAATTAAACTATATCAAGGAATGGAGAGTCATGTTAGAAAGAAAAGTTAATGAATATAGGAGACTTACCATTATTAAAAGGGATGAATGTTGATTAATGAAGATAGCAAAGTTGATGTGTCTCAAAATCAATAGATGTTCTACATAGTAATGTATGTGGATCTAAATAAAAACATGTATTTTTGCACTAGTGATAGATTTACCTTGCAATCATAGACCTAAATTGTGACTATGAACCTATTTTATAGTGATGTACTTGATCTTTCAAGATCTCTGAATTTTGCGTTTGAATTCATTAAAAACTAGATTACTAGATAGTGATATTATTTATCAAAATCTTAGTTATTTTCTACAAATCAATTGGTATTTCAAATACCCTCATAGATAGAAAGATTCCACATACAAATGAATAATAAGTTCATTTTCACATGATTCACATGTGGTCAGGTGAGTATTATTAGTTTTCTTGCTTGATTTTAGTATTGAATGTAGATGAAAATGAATGTTCATGTATTAATCTCCTTATTCATGTATAATTATCAAAATGAGTGAAATGAATTTTCTTTTATACACCTACATAATGCCAAAGTGAAAATATTTGCATGAAGTTAGCTTGTGACCATAGTGTATGATGGGCCTATTTAACTAATTTTTTGGTTTTGATTTCATATTTAAGTGGATTAAGATCATGAGTGTGAGTACAAATTCACACCCATAGAAATGGCCTTAGTTATAAAAACAAGGTAGATCAGTGCCACATATGATTGGTTTCAATGAATGATAAATACCATGCAAATTAGCTCCAGGTATTCATTTTTTTCCTAGATAATTGATTACGAGTTTTGATGAAGAGTTGCAAATAGAATAATCACATAGACTAGTTAGGTTTGGTCGATGGAGGTCACAAGAGATAATACAATAAAGGGGTCTATAATAGGTGGAAAATTAATTGACATTACTAGCCTATATTTTTACAGGTCAACAACATGATAAAATGAAATTCATAGATTATGAAGCACATAACACCCTGAAATAAGATCAATTAAAAAGTATAAAGAATTCTTACAAACTATCTAGAACCTTCAAGTCATTAAAAATTATTCAATTACAAAAGACATTTTTTTTATTTTAAAATTTAAAATTCTCTATATTACTTGAGTGAAACCTTGAAGACCACCTCCACTTCGAGGTGTTTCTTTCAAAGGCCAAACATTAATCTATTTAACATATGAAGTGAGATATAAGAATAACATTCATATAATGTTCAACTATTCACATGTAATATTTATAATTCTTTACTTGTTACATACCTCTACACTAGACGTCATCATGTAATAGGAAGGTGGAGGAGTGCTAGAAGTAGGGTGAACACTATGAACCTTAAATTTCATTATAATCATTCAAATAATTTAGTTAATCTTGCATTTCACAATTGAAATTTAATAAATTAAATTAAATGAACTTTCTAACATTTACCTGAATATTAAAGCCAAATGTATCACTTAGGAGGACATCTATCATCACCATCTGATTAGCTATAGATGTTGCCTTGGCACATGCATCCTGAATATCCTCAGGATCATAAACATAGAGCTACCCACAAGCCCAACATAAATGAGGTGAAACTAGATACTTGGAAGAATCACTCACCTCACCCTATGTTAGAGGGGTAGTGAGTTGTATGAGGCTATAAGTGAGGGAGTTAATCAAGGTATCCACCTCAAAACTCTCCTTCACAATGAAAGGGATAGTCACATGCTCATATTCTGGTCTAGAGAGTGGTATTTCTAGTCGATGTGGGATAATATTTGCCCCACTCTTTCCTATTTAGATCCCTTGCCTCTACCCTAGAACTTATGCATGTCAAAATAGTTTGGGGATTTTATTGAGGAAAACCTCACAATGAGTTTCCTTAAAAAACATGTGGTATCTCATTGTTGTAGCATGAAGGATGGTAGAAAACCATTCACCACCTATCCCAAAAATTATTCTTTATCCCTTGGTAGTTGCACCAATGGATAGAGAACCTCTTTCATGCATTGTGTAAGTTTTGATTCATTCTTGGGCCTGTGAATAGTGCACACCAGTCACTTTTTCAAATTTTTTTGTCTTTAACTTGTTTATATGATTATTATTCTACATAAAATTATCTTAGCTCTTGTCTCTTGTTCTACCAACAATTTATTTTCTTTCTAACTAAATTTACATGAGATATTATGGATTGCAGTGATTGAGCGAGGGTGGTCCTATGTGAGTTTGTTCCTGTAGGATATCTCAACCTTGCAATTAACCCAATTTATTTTTTGTTATTTTTAATTTTCCTCATTATATTTTCTTATGTTCCTCGAGCATGATGAGGAATTCTAGGAGGTGTCTGTTTATATTTTTCTTCAAGAGGGATTTCATCATGAGGTGAATTAGGATTTTTAGGATTTTGGTTTGCATTCACAATTCTTGAAAATTAAATAAGTTTTCATTAAAAAACATATTAAATCTACCTATTTAATACATAATTCACACTAGAAATTTGAAATAACTTACTCCTTTGACCTCCCCAATATTGTGGTAGTATTTTGGTAAAGATTCAGTGAATATTTAGTGATATTGAGGGATTCCTAGAATGTGAGCACATTATTAAGGGTTTGAAGGCCATGAGATAAATTTTTTGAAATAGAAATGAGAAATGAAATGAAGATTTTTATTTTCATTACTTTAATAAGAAATAATGTGAGTGTGAAAGTGGAAAAAATGTTTGAACAACTATGCTGCCTGCTCTAATCAATGCATAAACTACAACAAAAGCATGATCTACTTCTTTAACAACACTTCTAACCTACAAGCTAGAGTGATTGTTGTGATGGGCTGTTTGAGTGGGGCCCTTCCTTCAGTCTACCTTGGGCTCCCCCTTACTATTAAGGAGGTCACCCCTGACTTTTGGAACTCGGTTCTTGAAAGAATTCAAAGAAAACTTGCTGGGCAAAAAGGGTCCATTCTTAGCCATCCTGGTAAACTCCAACTCCTTTCTGCCACTCTTCAAGGTATTCAAATTTAATTTCTCTCCATTTTCAAGATTCATAGGTATATTGTTGAGAAATTTGAAAAAATTCAAAGGAACTTCCTCTGGTCTGGGACCGAGGACAAGAAGAAATTTTCTCTGGTTAAATGGGAAAAATTGTGGTGGTCTAGGGACTAGGATCATATCTAACACTAACAAGGCCTTGATGGCAAAGGTGGGTTGGGATCATCTAAGGAACACAGAGGATTGGTGCAAAATTATGAACACTAAATATCTTTAGGATAGGCCTTTGGTCAGCTACCTCTTTGAGGTTCATCCTCAGGGTTCTTTGGTGTGGAGGAGCATTTGCAACTTGCAAGGTCTTCTCAGGAGTGGAATAAAATGGAATATTGGCAATGGTAGTAAGATTAGATTTTGGGGGCATCCTTGGTTACTGGACACCCCTTTGGAAATGTCTGGTTTCAAGAACCTCATGAGGCTAGCCCAAAGGTTCTTTGGTGTCCACATTAGGGACTATGTTATTGGACCTCCTAGGACTAGGGTGTGGAAGAATTTGGCCCTTTGATGCCCCTTCTCCCAGGATCTTAGACACCTTGCTAATTCTCTACATGAATTACTTTCTCTTACTAGACTTCCCTCATCCTTCTTGGGAGATGAAAATTTTTGGACTTATGACAAATAGGGTGTTCTGTCTATCAAGTCACCGTACAATCTGTTGACTGACCAAGGTGTTTCTATTGACCTTTGGAAGAAGTTTTGGAACCAAAATATGATCCCAAAAGCCAATTTATTTTGGTGGATTGCCTGTCACAATAGGATCCTTACATAGGACAATTTGAGGAAAAGAGGATTTTTTATCCCCAACAGATGTTTCTTATAGAAATGTAGTGATGAATCTGTTGACCACTTACTACTACATTGCCTGTTTGCTGTTGAAGTGTGGGGTATGGCTATTGAAATATTGGGTATACAATGGGCCATGTGTAAGGATATTAAATCCTTCATTTTGAGTTGGTGTGGTCCTTATACTCACCCTTACCCAGAGAAATTTGGAACCAGGTCCCTCCCATTATTTTTTGGTGTTTATGGAAAGAGAGGAACAACAGGATATTTAGGAATGCTAAGATGAGCCCTAAGGAGGTCTTTGGTATAGGTGTCTACCTTATTGAGTAAAACATCTCCCTCTTCAAGGGGACACTTCCGTATAAGGGTCCCACTAAAAGTGAAATTAGATTGGCTAAGGCTTGGAATTAGAATTTGGATGCAAGCTCCTTTGACAACTCCAGATCTTTGGCCAGGAGTAACACTGTCTGGGAGCCTCTAGATAGAAGATGGTTTAAACTCAACTTTGATGGGGCTGCGAAAGGCAACCTGGGCAAAGCTAGTGTTGGAGGTGTGATCAGAGATTCTAGGTGATCTTATGGTAGGATATTCTGGTGGGATTGGTCTCCAATCTTCTATGATTGCAGAACCTCATGCACTGTTCAAGGGCATTCAAATTGTTGTTTCTCTAGGGATAGACAACCTTAACATTAAAGGTGACTCTAAGTCCATTATCGATGTTGTTAACTTTGGCATATTGCTTGGTTGGAGTATGAAGGATATTTTGTTGGATATAAGGCTCTTCTTGTCTAAGATGAGAATATGGAAAATTACCCACATTTATCATGAGAGTAATCAAGTGGCCCATGCCTTTGCTAACTTGGGCACCTTTTGGGTTCTCTCTAAATGTTGGCACAATATGGGGAAATTTTTGCCAAGAATTCAAGACTTAATCTTGAAAGAAAAAAACCCCTCGTTGTGATGATTAACTATTATATGATTCTAGGGGTCTTATGGGGTGTCCACATGTTTGTTTTTTGGGATAGGTGGATGGGCATAAAAGCTGAGGTGGCCTACAAGTGGAAAATTTTGAATTTTCTGGCTAACCCGGTGTTTAATAAAGATGACATCATTAGGAAGTATCGAGCGTACTTCATGATGAAGACTTTGCAGGGGTTTACCTTACACTATGTCCTTATGGGGATTGCGTTAAATTTTTATTTCCTCCTTAAGCTCATGGATTTAAACTTTTATGTGATGGATCATTATGAGGGAAAGATCCCTTTTGGCTCTTTCATTTTTGGTCATTTATCTCTGCATCCCAAACTCGATCTTCTTGGTATTACAAAATTTGGCCCCGCGGCCATCCTGCCTATCTTTTTGTGCAAGGACAATGTGGCTATTAAGCCTCATTTCTCCATCATGTCCTGCTTACTTAGCCATAATCGCTTCAAGATCTACATTTATGATACGACCAAGATTAATTTAAGTGATTTTTCTATTCATGTGTGTTTCCTACACACTACCTTGATTAACCAACACTGCTTTATTCGGTTGAATATCAATATGTGTGGAAAACCCTTTGTTTAACCTGTATCTTTAATCTTTTAATTTTACAAATTCTTTGGTTTTTTCTTGTGTAGAAAGATATGGGTGGTGACCATGTATGGATTGAGCCTAATAACTGTAGTGAATTCCACAAGAACTCATTGGTGTGGCACATCTATGTCAAAGGTGGCTTAGCTCCCCTGATGGAGAGTCTTGTGGGCCATGACCCTAAATTTTTTGTGCATTTTTCCAATTCCTGGAAGGATAGGAGAGTGAATCTGGGTGGAATTTATTTTGAGGTTAGTGAATATGTGATTGCACAGGCTACCGAGTTGTAGAGCACTAGGAAAAAGAATCTAAAACATAACAAAACCCAAGATAATGACAACATGAAAGTTGTTTTTGTGGGGAATGAGGAGCCAGTCCTGAACTAGTCAGGGTTTGAGTGAGAGGCCCTTTCGCAGCCTTGGGACCATGTTTGCTTCACCCTCATGAAATAAGTGATGCTCGAAGGTAGATATAAAACCTAATTTTTCTACCATTTCTCGCTGTTGAATCATCTTAGGCACAAAGTTTTGTTAAGTTTTTCATTTTTCCTGCTTATGGATTTGGAAAGTTTTATGGAAAAATGCAAGGAAATTGCTAGCCTTAACCTGGATGAGACTCCTCCTCTACCCCTCCACCAATGACTCATTATGCACCTAAGCCCATTTCTGCTATCCATGTGGAGGAAATCGAACCTCTTGATGTTTCTAACATATCCTTTGTCGAGTCCAAAGGTCCCATTCAGAAACCCAACTTGTGTGCTATTGATAATCCTAAGCCCAAGCCTACTACCAAAAATCTCAAGGGAAATGCAGAGAATGCCCAGATGAGTGTTGTGGCTAGTCTATGTGAGCTAAAGGCTACCTCGACCAAAAATGCTTACAAACCAACACTGAAGAAGAAAAATAAAGATGAGAGGAGAGGTAAAAAATATTGTGGGGAAGGAATATAAGGGTGGCATGGTGGTGGAGGAAATGGTTGCTACGGGAGGTGAGACCATAATTTGGAGGTCTGGGAGATTGGCCAAAAATAATAAAAAAGGTAGGTGGTACTTGACTTGAAGGAGGAGAGGTCGGACAGTAAAGATGACAAGGAGGATGAGGTGTCTGAGGAGGAAGAGGAGGAGTATGCAAATGAGCCCCACACCATTCCTGATAATAGTAAAGAGTAGAAAGAGGACTCAACCTCCTAGTCCTTGCACCCACGGGATACTATCCTTAACGAGGACATGAAGATTGTTGTTGATGAGGAGGATAACCGTGTGTTGAAGGAGAGAATGGAAAAATTGGACAAGAGATTCTGAGGCTTGACCCACTTTACTATGAAGTTGGTTCACTTTGTCACCAACACTATGCCAATTTTTATTAAAGGTGAGTTGGAAGGGAAGAATATTGTTGAGAATCAAGAATGGGTTGGTGACGATGTTGTGGACCTCTTGTCAAAGAATTGGGATAATGCCAATTAGTTGTTTTTTAGTCTATGTTTTTGCTATCTACTGTTAGTCTATGGTCAGTGTACTGTTTACTATTTTTTTGCTAGTTTTTATGTTACCTAAACTTGATCTTTTTGGCCCGTGAGGCTCGTTGTGTTAAGGGTACAACACCCTTAAAATTTTGCTTACCTTATCAAAAACATGCTTGCATTATTGATTAGTGAAATAATAACATAAGCATGCTATGACATGTTCAATTTATTGCTTCATAGTGATTGAGCCTTAGCGATAACAAGTGTGTGTTATTGAAATGTAGAAAATAATCGCTCTATTGTTATAGGAGATAGAACCACTAATTTTCTACAAGTCTCCTTCAAGGAAACCTTTGAGATCTCATTCTAGGGATGGAAATGATAGAAAGAGATATACAATTAGGTGTCCTAGGGTGTGATTAAAGATACAAAGGGTGTTCACCACCTAGCAAGGGCTTGGAAAGACAAGAAATGTAAATGATATGCAAAACTTAAGCAAATGACCTAGAAATGAACTCAAATCATAACAATAAATTGAGAAAGTATAGAGGTGCACTTGGAAAATTGAATATTCTCGAAACAAGGTATGAAATACTAAAAATCTAATTTTTAATGCACACTGGGACTCATACACCAGTAGGGGCGATTTAGTCCCAGATTAGGGTTTTTGATAGAAACTAGAATTTGGAATTGGCAAATCAGGATCTGCTAGAAATGTATCAATAGAGAATCTAGCTTTGTGATCACCCCATGGTATGCCTTCCTAGAGCCCCATGAATTTTTCTATTGCCTCATCATTCTGCAAGATATCCATAACAAGTGGCTCTTGTTGGTCCTAGTCAATCAGTTTCAGGTAAACTAGGGAAATCCCATCGTCAGTGTTGGTAAAAGATGGGGAATATGCAGAAAGTGTGCAAATTGAAGCCTCAAGTGTGAAGGAAAAGTTGTCAATTTCAACTTTTGTGTCAGATGCAATGGATGGACCATATTCAAATTCAGATGAGTCGAATTCAAAGTCATAATAGGGGATAAAAATATCAGCATCATGAGTAGTGGAACTGACATTTCAGAGGCATGCATAGTAGGTTTAGACATGTTAGGTTCTTAGGTGGGCTCGGGAATGGGGCGGGATGATCCAAATGTTTCAAGCAATAATTTATGTTCTTTTGGATGCCAAGGAATACTTACCCATTCCTTATCTTTAGAATGATGTTCAATAGGATCAATGTTGTATTTTTGTTAAAATATTTCTTCAAAGGGGGGTTGGCCAGGTGCCAGGAATAGTTCATCAATATCATAGTTGCTAAGGGTTTTCTTAGATCCCCATTCCTATTCATTAGAGTCAGTTTCGGTAAGGGATTCTTTGCATGTATCGAAACTTTCTGTAGCCATTACGTCCTCACTTGAAAGTTCATAGGTACGTCGATCATCAATTCTGAGTTGTTCAAACCCTAGCCCCATGTACCTTGGTCATGTAGAAATAATAACAGGTTCTCGGCTTCCATTGTTAGCTTTTCCAAGGCCACTTGTGTCATCAAAACCTAGTGCCTTGCATACATCATAGCCTTTTCCATAGAGATGTACTGGTAGTGGAGGTAATCCTTCGGGGTCTGTGTAGGTCCAATTAGCTATGTCGATAATGACTTCACTACTCAAATCTCCCCATAGTGTGAATATTGTTTTCGGTGGAACATTGAAAGTTGTTTTAGGATTGAGTGCAAAATACGACATATAATAGACTTTAGGTGGCTTAGGTATTGTGGTGATGCAATAAGATGTATTCAGTTTGAATTCTCTATAGCCAAGGTCTTGGATCTTTAGATCATTACTTGGTATTGAGGCTGAGGAGGATGGTGCGTTGGAAGTCGATGGATGATTTTGTGAGTGAAAACGGGTCAATATATTTGGAAGAAGTGGAAGTTGAGGCTTCCCAATTAATGGGTACTTGGTGTTCAGCAGTGGCCCTCAGATTGGTATAGTATTGGAATGGATCAGGATCTCCTCGGATAGTAATTTCAGTGCCATTAAAAGGGAATTTTAGGCATTGGTGGTATGTGGAAGGAATGGCCTTTAGGGTATGAATCCATGGGTGAAAAAGTAAGATATTGTAATGTATGTCATGATCTAAGACCTCACATGTTGTATCGACAATAATTGGTCCCACACAAAGTGGAATTGTTATGATTTCTTTAGATGCACTTTCTTCATCATCATAGTCCTTGATGAAAATTCTCTTGGTAGCATCCACACATGCATTAGAGAAGCCAAGATCTTTAACCAATTTTAAAGAGAAGACATTCAATCCTGCTCCGCCATCTACTAAGACTCGTCTAACCTTATGTTTATGGACAAAAACCTCAATGGGAAGGGCATCATTATGAGACAGTTTAGGTGAGGAATAGTCAATGTCCAAAAATGAAATGTGGTGAGGCGAAGTCAAATAGCCGACCATGGTTCCAAATTATTGAAATCAATGTTGTTTGGGACAGAAGACTCTTGCAAGACTTTATCTAAGATGGACTTTTGTGTGGGTGAAATGCAGAGCAATTCAAGAATGGATATTTGAGCAGGTATTTTATTCAATTTCTCAATAAGGTTGAACTCTGGTTTAGTGTTTGACGGCTTGACAGATGGACCAGGTATGGTAATTTTAGGCTGACGAGCAAATGGACCTAGGATAGTGACCTTGCCTTTACGTGTGGTGACATTGCATTCTGGGGCCTTTTTAATGGTACTAGTATTGACACACTTATCTTCATCAGCAGTGTGAAGATTGTTAATGATGGGGCTACCAAAATAATTATAGGCATGATGAATGTTATTGTAGGTAGGATGGACATGATTGGCTTGATTATTGTTATTCTTCATGCCAGATGAGGAGGGATTACCAGAACCATGATCCTGCAATGGGTTCTTGTGGACCGTATGATCTGCATTAGACACAAATGGTTGACTTCCTAACTCAATGGTGTGGTTTTCAATAAGGTCTTGCACAAGATTTTATAACTGATGACAAGAAGGATTTTTGTGGCCTTTGACATGGTGGTAATCACAAAATGCATTATCATCCCACCATGATGGCTTGAACTCACAAGGGTCATATGGTCTAGGGTCTTCCAAAGTTATGACACCATTTTGGATAAGTTTATTTAAGACAAGTTTGATAGGCTCACCCAAGCGAGTGTATGTGCATCTTTGAAATTGTTGTAGTTGACACGGCTACCTCTGATTAAATTGAGCAGGATTATTTTGAATAGCATTGGTATTTGGTGTGGGTGCGGTCATAGGCGTATTTTGATTTTGAACTCCTTTGATGGTGAGGACATGACCTGTTGCATTAACGGTCTTGGCATCGACCACACCGTCATTGGTGATGTGTTTGTTCTTGACCCAATACTTATTTTTGTCAATGGGAGGATTTGTGTTTGTGTTTTTAGGATCGTATTTTAGTTCTCCCTTTGCAATAAGGACTTTCTCAATCTGGACACCTTTTTCAACTAGGTCTATGAAATTTGTGTAACAATGCACCTACACTGCATATTTTAGGGGACCTAGAAGTGTTTGTATGAACATGTCAACCTTTTCCGTTTCCGGTATGTCACTGTGACAACGACTAGCTAGAATTCTCCATCTTTGGAAGAATGGGATGAATGTTTCACCAGCGTCCTCTTGTGTGAGATTGCATAAGCTATTAATGAAGGTGTCCATGTAAATGTTGTATGCGTAATTTTTTATGAATCTGCATCTAAGTTCATCCCATGTTTGGGTATCCTTTTGAGTGGAGAACTATTCAAGGGCGGGACCTGCAAGACTTTTAGAATAGAATCTCACCAAGTATGTTTGTTCATAGGCAATGTCCATGCAGTTGGTCATAAATTCTCGGACATATTCGATAGGGTTTTTCTTTCCTCTATATTTGGTAAAACTAGGTGACACATATCCCGGAGGAAATGGTGGCATATGTAGGTTTATGTCAAAGGGATATATGGATAAATCATATGACACTTCTAATTTCTTGCCGGATATTTGCATGTCTTTTACAATCTTCTCTAGATCCATGAGATGAGCTTGGAAGGAACCGAATATAGGGTGATTTGTGGCATCATATAGTGGATTGATTGCTACACTATGGTTCCCCATTTGTTGTGAGTGGATGTTGGTGCATTGTTGAGGGATATGTTGTTGTGACATGTATAATGTGTTTTGGTTTGCGTATTGGTACTGAAAGTTTGGATTGGAAACGTGTTGATGGGTATGAATATGGGATGAATATGTTGGAATGTGTCCCCTAGCCATTTGGGTTGATACTTGGGGAATATGGTGACCAGAAATATTTTGGTGTCCAATAGCTGCCATAGGTTGTGTGTTCTGATTGCCTTGTCGGGGTTGTTGGAACTGTCCCGGGGGGATATTTATGTTTTATCCTTGGGAGGGGTTGGTGTTAAACTATGTTGATGTGTTAACATTTGGTTGTGGTCCTTGAAGAAAGAGCTGTCATTTACCCCCACCCAAAGGATTTAGTGAGGTACCAATGAGAGGATGTGATGAGGACGCACTCATGGTACTAGATGTAGTCGCCAATGGAGGATTTTTTTGGCTTGATGGTGCCCCCAAGGCATTTACCGAAGTGGTAAATAGAGGATTGGCATAAATTTCCCACATTGCAAAGGACCCAAAGGTGGCTCCAGCCGATTGTGAGGATGTTATGGATAGTGTAGGCAATGTGGTGGATTGTGTTCCTCCAATAGATGCAGTGTTGGTTGAATTGGAATTGTTTGAAATATTGGAGGTAGCACTCATGGTCGTTGTGACAGTTTGTGAGGTAGCATGAAAAAAGGTATTGTTTGTGTTCTTTGGAGGTTGACTACTATTGGACATGTTATTCATATTGGTGACACTAGGGTCAGGAGATGATGGTCTCAAAGTACTAATGTCAGATCCACTTGGTAATTTAGCTCCTTGACTTAAAATTATGGCTAAATATCTGTCTGTGTCATATAAGACCATTTATTCTATGAAGTAGGTCGCCTCTAGATCTTGTGCTGCTTCCTCAAGGTTTTCCTCTAGTAGTTTTCCATATTCATCTTTACGTATGAATGATTAAAAAGTGTTGTTTGATGAAGATGGTATGGTTGTAAGCAATTGAGTAGTTATGGTGCTAAATGGATCCTCAAAAGTCCAATGTGGGTCGTAAGTAGGATTGGTGATATTGGAATGAGAATCTTGTCCAAAGTTTTCCATTTGTCTTTTCTTTCTTTGGAGTCTAGTTTCCACCATAAAAGGGAATTGCTCAAATGAGAGTGATGAAAATGAGGACTAAATGCAAGGATGACACTAGCCTATGTTTTTGTATTTTTGGATAAAGGATGACAATGCAAGACTATGTTTTTGGAAATTTGATAAAGGACTAAGTTTAAAATGAGGACTAAGTTTGGACAATATTTGGTGAAAGGTTTGCCTAACCACTCTAAGCTTGACTTATGTATCAATTTTGGTTATCAAAAGGTACTTTCTAAAGGGACTAAATGACAAGATTGAAATGACAAGTGAGCCTGCCTAACTAGACTGTTGAGTTGGAGGTTCTCACATAAAGGACAATTACTGAAAAGAGGAATAATGACCGAGTCCCAAGATAACCTAATGTTGAAAACAATAGTTTTTGCAAAGTGTGGTGATTTGACCTAATCCAATGTTTTCCAAGATGAAACCTAAGGAAATTTTTTTTCTAAAAAAAAGATGATTATGACGCCTAGGGAATGCAACTAAAATCCAAAAATTTTAGACCTATGGTTAAAATGAAAGCTAATGCATGCAAATGATGGATGTTTCGAGCAATTACAATTCTAGTTTATGACAGAGACTTTCTGAAAAAGATGTTTGACAATAGGCTAAGATGTCTGGACTTGAATTTTGGTTTGAGATAGTGTTTGGTTTTCTGTCAGGCAGATGCATCGCTACAGGAAAATACGACACCATTTTGCAAATGCAGCTTTTCAGCTGTGAAATGCGGTTTTTTATTGCACATGCGGTGATTTGACCAAAACAGGTTTCAAATTTTTAATAGAAAAATGCGGTTTTCGCACAGATGCAACTCAGTTTATTAGATGCGACTCAGAGTATGGACTAACCTTGTTGACAGATAGTTGCGGCTCAAAAATAACAGTTGCGGTTTTCTCAAGATGTTGTTTTGACTGACTCTATTTTGATGATCAAGTTGTTTGTGAAACAACAAAAACAAGCACAAAATACAATGTTTTTTCAATTTGATGTGACGGATCTGTTTAAATCAAAGAACAATTACACCCTAGGTTGTGTTGGATAATATTTATTGAGTTCTTACTTGGATAAATCCAGCTACGCATATTCAAGGTGGATGAATAGTAGCTTGACCCCACTAGCTCCCCTCCATGACACTCACTTATACGGGGCAGCCAAGCTACTGTACCCATGAAACTCCCATGGAATACATCTCATCTCCACACATGAACCATAAATATGTAAGACGGCTTCACAGGTCCGAACCTACTGCACCAACAAATAGAAAGGATTTTGGCAAAAACTACAACATGACTTTTAGTAAGGGCATTATGTTCATGGGGCACCATCCAATATGGCGAAAGACCATTTCTGCCCTTCTCGTCAAAACAATGAGAGTGATTTCTAGGGCTTCCCCCAAAAATCCACTTTTATATGCCAGTTGGAAGTCTCTTGGCTTTAGCGTGTTACTGGTCTGAGTCGTCTTGGGGTGAGTACTTTTTCCCACCAAGATAGGCTCAAGTTCTAGAGTCAGCAACCATTTCTCCTACACCCAACATCACACGAATGTGCAAGGGGAGAGGATACTTCGATATACCGAATCGTGGGGTTCTAAACTAACATGAGCAGGCATGAAAAACACTGGTTAATTTTAAAACCCAAATGACAATTTTGTAACTACCAAACATAAATCTTTTTAAAACAAATCAATGTCTTCATAAGGTCATGCATGCAAATGATTAGTAGTTTCCTTTGTATCTTCGGCTTTCGTCCTGCAAAAATAAGTTTGTGTTTTTTTTTTTCTCTTTGGTCTTCTATGCTTTGTCTTGCAAAAACTAAGTTATCCCCCTAAGAACACTTGCAAACAAAATATTAATGAAAACAAAACAAGACAAAAATGACAATGATTAGAGATGAAAGATGGAATGTGTGCACCTCAAATTTCTTTAGCTCCGAATTATTTGTCCACTTGATCCAATGCGTGCTTTGAAGTGTTTATTTTTTTCTTGCACATTCACAAACCCAACAAAGCCAAAACCCTAACAAGTTACTTGATCACTAATATTAGAGGGTTAGCTAGTCAAGAAAAATCTGATTTTTGGAAATATTTTTGATAGTAAAAATAAAAATACAGAGAATAGATCCTTACTAAAATTTCAAGAGCTTTCCAAAAAGGTAAAGAAATCCGAAAGATTTTCTATTTTGCACCTGAAATTAATTTTTTTATGAAAAATCATAAAAAAATTATTAAAAATTCAAAACACGTCTAAAAACTCTAATTTTTTCACTGAAGGTGTCGAACATCATTTCAAATCTGTAGAAGGAAAAATTGTGAATAGATCTACAACTGTTTGTGAGAGTCAAGCAAATATTTATGAAACCCTAAGTTTAAAAAAATCTATTGTTTGACTAATAATTTTTCATCCACATTTAAAACCTAAATAATAGACCCTTATTGAAATTTAGAGATCTTTCCAGAAATGTAAACATATCCAAAAAAATTGACAATTAGCTCTCAAAATTGATTTTTTATGAAAAATAACAAAAAAATTATAAAAAATTTAAAACATCTCCAAAAAATCTGATTTTTTTTCATGGAAGCTCTTGATACTGTACCCAACTTGTAGAAATTGTTTTGTAAAAATATCTATAGCCATTTGAAAGTTATGGTTGAATCTTTGGAAACTAGGGTTTTTTCCTAGAATGATGCAAAACTTGCAACAAAAAGAAAACAAAACTTGAAAGAAAAAAGATCCAAATCCAAAATTTCTCAAAATATGTTAGGTTCACCAATGTATCAATGGTTTATGGATTTTAGCATGGTTAGATTAAATAAAACCCAAAGAATTTATGAAGCACAAAGAAAGCATTAAATAAGAACGATTATACCTGATATCCGTTGAAGCTTCCATGATTCACCTCCATAACACCTCCTAGCTTGCAGCGTATGATTGTATCTATGTGAGAAAATTGACTATGCCATTGTCTTATGCAAGTTTTCAAGGATTTGAATGATAAAAACTATGATAAATGAATATGCCTAAAATGATAAAAAGTGGGTGCCCTAATTGTGAGCAAAATTACATTTTATAAAGAATGCAATTTTGCACAGACGAATGAGATTAAAAGTTGAAAAAGCCTAAAAGCAATGGACGATATTTCATGTGACAATCCCTAATTAGGGTTAGGGAAAGATTGTTAAATGAGTGGTCAAGATGTCATTTGATAAAATCACGTCGGTAGTTGAGAATAAATGTTATAATTAGCCAAAAAGATAAAGATTTTAGAAAATCAAGAAGATAAAGAGTTGAACTGAAAAGCGGATTTGAAAAATCAAGACTTTTCTCAATTACTTGATTTTTGGAAGAAGATTACCATTTTGAATTAATTTAATTCAAATAAGGGTTTTATGTGACAATAAATATTCTTTTTCAGATTATTTACTAAAATGAAGTGATAGTTAATAAAATGAAACCGTTTTAAATAATTTCATTTATTTAAAATGAGAGAAATATGAAATTAGGTAATTAAATAATTAAACAAAATTATTTAATTTAGAGTATTATGACTGATAATTAAATAAATTAATAAGTTCATTTAATTATGAGAATTAGTGACATATTAAATAAACAAATAAAACTCATTTATTTAATAATTAGGAAGAATAAATGAATAAAGGTAATTAAATAAATTACTAAATTTATTTAATTGTAAGAAGACAATAGATAATTAATGACGTATTGAATAAATAAATATAATTTATTTATTTAATAATCATGAAGAATACAATAGGCATGAATTAATTAAATAATAATGAATTATTTAATTAATAGTTGAATGTGGACCAAGGACATAATTAAATGTCATAATTATGCTAGGACGAAAGTGGTAAAAATAGAGCTTGTGGGCCTAGGTCATTTTTATGTGTCTACAATATGCCAGTAGGGGCGATATAGTCCCAGATTAGGGTTTTTGACATAAACTGGAATTTGGAATTGGCAAATCAGGATCTGCTGGAAATGTATGAAATTAGGTATATTAGGACTCATACACCACAAGTGGTGATATCAGGTTTGATCTAAAACTTTGATATCATCTAAGGTTCTCATGTAGCTTCTCTCCTATCAAATCTCTGAGTTTGAAACACTAAATTGCAACATGTAGGTGACTTTCCATGATCTTACAAGTAAGGTGACAACTTTGCAACCTTGAATACTTTTCTCCAATCTTTCTCCCCAATGAATCTTCAACCTAGATCTACAAATCATACATTAGGGAGAGGGGAATTTTTTTTTTGTTAGTGGATAGGAGTTTGCCTTTGTCAAACCTTGTTTTGGTAATCACACCTTGAAATGAAATAAAATGGAAACAAGGAATGATGACTGAATAAATAAGGAATATTGCAACTCACCAAACCCTTGAACAAAAGGTTTCAAACTTGTATGTAATGGCTAGAATGAATGTAGATCTTGAATCTTTCTTGAACGATATGGATCTTGACTTGAGTTATTGCTTGAATCATAAGAACCTACATCACAAATGTTAGCTCAAAAACAAACATGATGCGTGATGACTTTGACGTGATGCTTGAATCTTGAATAATGCTCCAAAATACTTGATAATCACTCTTGAATGCTCTCTTAAACTCTTGTGATCTCAAATTTTCTATGAGGATCCTTTCATAAAACTTCTAGGTGAAGAATAAGTGAAATAACCTTGTATTTATACTTGTTTATGCCAAATTTCCTAAAATTACAACACTAGAAGCTGACATGAAATCTAGGAGAATAAAATCCTACCAAGAATTAAATTCAAAATTAGGTCTAAGCTAAGTGGGACTCATACACCAGTTGGGGTGCATGAGTCCTAGTAGGCTACGCTCGGGACACAAATTTCAAGAAATGCTTAGTTTAATGCCAAATTTAGATCCAAGCCCCGAAACTTAGGTGGGATCCATATGCCCAAGGTGGCGTATGAGTCCTAGATCACTAAATCTGGGCCATACAATCCAAAATCATTAAATTATGATTGGTCAATTGGTATATGTCAGGATTATCCTCATAAAGATGTATTAAATAAGGCTTTTGGATGCAAAATAGGACCAATTAAGGCATAAAGAAGCCCAATCTTAGCAAGGAGGGCCCAAACAAGTGAGAAAATGTAAAGGGCTGCATTTTTCTACACTACAATTATAACATGATCCCATTATAATGCACACATTATGGATTTTATGGGGCCAAAAAGTTAGGTTGCCACTTTTTGGCCACCATCTTTGTGCACCCAGCTTATATAGACATAATATGATTCCAATATGTATGGGTAGAAATTTGTGTTATGCTATAGACCCTACAAAATCCTAATACACCTATGACTATTATAGACTATGTTGTAGGACAACCACAAAAAAGAGACATAGACATTCATAAAGAAAAATTATAGTGGTTTCCCCCCACACTAGACAATAGATAAGATAGTTAGATGAAAAAATATTTCAAAAATAATCATAAGATAATATATCTATAATATGAATATGATAGTAACCCCCTTTAGAATATCTTGTGCTACACAAAGGAGAACAAGCTATTCAGGGTCCTATCATAAGAGAAACATAAGAAAGAGGTAGGGGGATCTTAGTATTTGGAGTTAGTATGATTCATATCAACATCTGTATATAATTGTGTATGAATCATCATCATATCCCTAAATATTTTAGATTGGGAAGAAGGAACACATGAAGACAGCTAAAATAAAAGATTAGGTTAGCATGGAAGAAGGACTAAATGCCCCCAAAGCTTTGCATCATCCCCAAATGTCAAAAATCAAAGCACAACATAGAGAAGAATGATGATACATATAAAGGAAATGAACAATATATTATCTCCATATATCCAAGTACCTATGAGGTACCTTGGGTGCTCTAGGAGAGACCACAAACATATACAAGAAAGTATGGGGGAACATAGATAAACATGTGAAATATAATCTAAAGACATGAATGGAACTTCCCTAGTCAATCATTCCTATCAAGTCATATTCCTTGCAATCTAGATAATAGGGGAAGGAGGTTGAGGTTGCAAAGGGACAACATCTAAATCAATACCAAGCATCTCACATACATAAAGGACTAGATATGTGGATACTTCAATGTCCCTATCTACTAGTTCTTGCAAGTCGAGCATCAACAACTTTGTAAAAGTAGTTTAAAAAGATTAAATATCCTCTAGAGATTCAAACATCACTTCTTTGAAGAGGAGTGTAGTGACTCAACTATAGGCTATGGAAGAATAAGATCCTTAGTGTGAACCTTTGGAAGAGTAGTAGTGACAAACTCCAATGAATAAGGAATTTATTCAAGGATAAGGATAGAAGGAGAAAGAGTAACCAAAGGATCAGATTTGTTTGTGGCGAGATTCGAGGAGATGGACCTATTCAAGCTTGCCTTTAGATGGAAGGCTAGAGTTTTGAGAGGTAGGAGGAGTATATAGGGCCAAACTAGACATGACCTTTGTATGGGGTATGTCTATGGGTTGTTCAAGCCGAGGAACATTAGGTAGAGATTCTAATAAGAGGTGGTTCCAAAGAGAGAGCAATGAATACTTACACCCTTTTGGGGTGAGGTTCATCCAAATCCCTTAAAGGGACTTAAATTAAAATGAAAATATGAAACATGTGATAGAGGCCATATAGATGCACAATCTCATATATTTCTTCCTACTATTACTTGTTCTTGTAATAAAATCACATAAATGCAAAGGTCAAATACCAATCTGATAAATAGTCTTGATAATTTAACATGCCAAAGATTGAAACAAAGCTCTATAAAGATCTTTCCTACTCCCTCCATGTACTCTAATCTCTTAATAGATAGAATTTTTTTGTCTTGATGATGAAAAATATTCTCCCTCAAGCATTTTATTGCAACCCCATTTTATAGAACTAGAGAGACAAGCCAATACTACAACTGATAGAGATGAACCCCAATAGGTGTCCTTATATGATACACCACAATTTGATCCATGATCAGATTTGATCACAACAATGTTTTCCAATAAGAATTGAGTTGTTTCATTAATGGCTCCAAATGTTGCAGAAGCTTTACAAAGATATGTTGTCAGAGAAGGATCACATATTATTATAGCTTGGAAAAAAATTGGTTTGATCAGCTACAAGAAATAATGATGCCACCCCAAAAGACCAATCCTAAAGAAAAAAGAATCACTATGATTCTCAACCAAATTTTCCAAAGAAAAAATATGCCCACGAGATAAATGACCCACTTGATAAAAGTAAGTGATGCGGCACACTCGAAGGTGATTTTTGAGTCTGTGAGAGCAGCTTGGGGAAAATCACTTCCATGTAGCCATGTGTCCCATTTCAAGCCCGGAAGAAAAGTGATATAGGAAAAGTCACATAGCTAATATGTGGTGCATTGCATGCCTTTTTATAGGAGTAACCTTAGCCTTCAGGGTGTGGTGCCATCAAAACACGAAAAAAGAAGTAAGAGCCGAACATGAATACTGTAGAGGCCAAAAAAAATAAAACTAGAGAAAATTTTCTGCACAACCACTAATGACAAGGGTTCCTAGACAAGTTTACACTTTATATACTTTGCACATCACAACATATTTCATTTATATTTCTTTATTTTAGTACCCAAAATGGGTATAAATGAAATTAAACTAAACAAGGTGGGCAAGTCCAAAAAGATGGGGGGCCAAATTGTGGACAAAATTTCAAAAATAATTTGATAGGCTATAATGAAAGTGTGTTATAATGTGGGAACATTATAATGTACTCATGTTATAACATGCTTGTGTTATGGCTTGGTGTGACTGAGCCAAAGGCTCGGTCACATTGAACCTATAACGTGAGTGCATTATAAACTATTAAAATGAAAAAATCAAATGACATAATTTTCATTTTCATTGTGTTTTTTGCTATCTACAGCCAAGAAACCATGCATTTACATGCTCGCATTTTGGAAGGAGCTAAACTTTTAATTTATTCATCGATTTGTTACAATTTCGTCATGAGGATGCCGCCACGTTGACGAGGATGTCAAACAAGTAATCATTATTTTTTTTTTTGTGAATTTATTGTTAAATAGGTATTTTAGGTTGTTTTGTATATTCATTAGTTTAATTTGTAGGAGATGTTAATGAACCTGAAAACCCTCCTGAAAATCCTCAACAACCGTAGAAATAAGTACACAAACAGAATCCTCAACAACCACAACAACAAACTCCACCAATTCCTCAACATCCTCTTGGCACTCAACAAAATTTAATGGGGGTAATTGAAAACAACACAAAATAGATTGAGGATTTAATCACGAGGTTGAATGATCCCATAAGTTCAACCATTGAAAGAAGAACACTTGCGACTTCACTTCAATTCATGTTAAAACATGTAGATACAATCAACAAAAAATTAAGTGGTTGGGAAGATAGGAGGCAAGTGGGGAGGGATTTTTATGCAGAGAAATTATCATATAAAAAAGTAAAGATGAAATTTTTTCAAAATATGCTTTGTGCTCACTATTCACTTCCCCACACAAATCAAAATCTTGACCTTAACGAAAAGAGGTTTCCTATCCATTGGTGCCACCACCAAGGGATTAGGAACAAATTTTGGGATAGGTGGTACATGGTTTTTGACTATCCACCATGCAACAGTTACAAAGTCCCCCAGTATTTCTTGAGGAAAGTCTACTATGATTTCATCCTCAAGAAAATCCCCAATTATTTTGATATGAAGGACTTTCAAGGTAGAGGTGGAGGGTTGGCACAATATAGACCTTGTGCATGATAGGATCATCAGTGGAAAGGGAGATGAGCTCTTGCTAGGCCAGCTCGTGAGCATGTTGTTATCCCTTCCATCGTGAAGGAGAGTGTTGAGGTGGACACTTTGCAGTCTATCATCTCTTTGACCTAGAGTATCATCAAACATGCTAGTCTTGTAGTATAGTGCCATCTAGGGGAGTCTTCGAGGGGTAGGATTCCACCCCATTCATGTTAGGTTTGCGGGTCATCTTGCACATATGACCCCATAGATAGTTAGGAGGATGGTGCAAAGGATATGTCTGCATCTGTGGGGATGGTGATGACAATTGAAATTTTGAATGAGGCTTTTAGCATCGATACTCAAGTAAATGTTAGCATGTTCATTGAATTGAATTTATTAAATTTAACTTTTGAAATGTAAGATTAACTAATTTAGTTTAATGATTGTAATAAAATTCCAGGGTCATAGTGTTGATACTGGATACAATAGCCCTACACCTGTTTATTACTCCATTGTATCTACCACTAAGGTATGCAACTAGTAAACAATTTTAAATTAATTCCATGTGAATATCATTTTTATATGAATGGTATTCTAATATCTGATTTTTGATGTTGAATGAGATAATATTGGAGGTTTCATAGGAACACCTCCTAGTGCTAGTGGAGTTGGACAATCCTTCATGTAGGTAATAGAATAAAGAGTTTAACTAATGAATTTTCTCTAATATATTTGTGTAGTTTATATTCATATCATTGATTACATTTCATTGCACATCTTTCAAACTCAAAGCATTACTTCACATTGCATAACTAATAACTAGATGTTGATAAATGACAAAATTTCCATTACAATATAGTTGTTTAGAAAGTCAACATAAGCAGTGATGCAATTACTTCAAGTATCATAAGTAATAACTAGGAGCAACTTCTAATTGAATTTTCTTCTCATGGAATTCCATGAGATGAATTTTTATTGAGGCATTTTTTTAAACAGTTCACTGCCTTGTCTATGCTATGGATTCTTGGAAGAAATATATGAAAGAATAATAGTAAGCAATAACATAGACAAGGCAATGATTTGTTTGAAAAAATTCCTCAACGAAATGTGGTCTCATGGTGATGTCCATCACCATGAGACCCAATTTCTTTGAGGCATTTTTTCAAATAGCTCACCACCTTTTCTATGCTACCACATTTTCCATACATGTCTACCAAAGCATTTTATCAAATTGTTCACTTGTTTCTATGACTAAAGTGCTAAAGAAGGTTCTTTCTAAAAAACTATGGATTCTTGGAAAAAAATATATCAAAGCATAATAGTAAGAGATAGCATAGACAAGGCAGTGAGTAGTTTGAAAAAAAACCTTGAATAAATGTGGTCTCATGGTGATGGAATGCAATTCCATCACCATGAGACCACATTTCTTTGAGGCATTTTCTCAAACAACTCACCACCTTTTCTATGCTAGCACATTTTCCATACATTTCTACCAAAGAATTTTATCAAACAATTCACTTCCTTGCTGCTATGGGTAAAAGCCTAAAAATGGTGCTTTTCAACAAACTATGGATGCTTAGAAAAAATATATCAAAGCATATTAGTAAGCAATGACATAGACAAGGTAGTGAGTAGTATGAAAAAATACCTCAAATAAATGTGGTCTCATAGTGATGGAATGCCATTCCATCACCATGAGGCCACATTTCTTTGAGGCATCTTTTCAAATAGATCACTACCTTTTCTATGCTACCACATTTTCCATACATGTCTACCAAAGAATTTTATCAGATAGTTCACTTCCTTGCTACTATGGCAAAAAGCCTAAAAAAGGTGCTTTCGAAAAATATGGATGCTTGGAAAAATCTATCAAAGCATAATAGTAAGCAATAGCATATACAAGGTAGTGAGTAGTTTGAAAAAATGCCTCAAAGAAATGTGGTCTCATTGTCATGGAATGCCATTCCATCACAATGAGACCACATTTCTTTGAGGCATTTTTTCAAACTACTCACTGCCTTTTCTAGGCTACCATGTTTTCCATATATGTCTACCAAAGCATTTAATCAAACATTTCACTTCCTTGTTGCTATGGCTAAAATCCTAAAATAGGTGCTTTCCAACAAACTATGGATGCTTAGAAAAAATTAATGAAATAATAATAGTAAGTTATAGCTCAGACAAGGAAGTGAGTAGTTTGAAAAAATGCCTTGAAGAAATATGGTCTTATGGTGATGGAATGCCATTCCATCACCATGAGACCACATTTCTTTGAGGAATTTTTCAAACAGCTCACCACATTTTCTATGCTACCATATTTTCCATACACATCCACCAAATAATTTTATTAAACTAGTGACTTCCTTGCTGCTATGGCTAAAAGCCTAAAATAGGTGCTTTCCAAGAAACTATGGATGCTTGGAAAAAATCTATCAAAGAATAATCGTAAGCAATAGCATAGACAAAGAAATCATTAGTTATAAAAAATGCTTTGAAGAAATGTGGTCTCATGGTGATGGAATGCCATTCCATCACCATGAAACCAAATTTATTTGAGGTATTTTTTCAAATAGCTCACCACCTTTTCTATGCTACCAAATTTTCCATACATGTCTACCAAAGATTTTTATCAAATAGTTCACTTCTTTGCTGATATGGGTAAAATCCTAAAAAAGGTTCTTTCCAAAAAACTATGGATTCTTGGAAAAAATCTATCAAAGAATAATAGTAAGTAATAGCATAGACAAGGCAGTGAATAGCTTGAAAAAATTCCTTGAAGAAATGTGGTCTCATGGTGATGGAATGCCATTCCATCACCATGAGACCGCATTTCTTTGAGGCATTTTTTTAAACAGCTCACTGCCTTTTCTATGCTACAAAAGTTTCCATACATGTCTACCAAAGCATTTTATCAAATAGTTCACTTCCTTGCTTCTATGGCTAAAAGCCTAAAAAGGATGCTTTCCAACAAACTATGGATGCTTGGAAAAAATCTATCAGAGTATAATAGTAAGCAATAACATAGACAAGGCAGTGAGTAGTTTGAAAAAATGCCTCAAAGAAATGTGGTCTCATGGTGATGGAATGTCATTCCATCACCATGAGACCACATTTCTTTGAGGCATTTTATCAAACTATTCATTGCCTTAAGAATAGAAACCAAGCCTTTAGCCCAAATTCCCCTCAAAATTATTTTCAAGGTTGTCATCCTCATCCTCAATTTACCAATCGATGGAACCTTTCACCTTTTATTCCACTTGTTCATATGCCCACCCCTCCCTCTTCATGTCATGATTTCCCTCCATCTCATAACCAAGACAACAATATACAATCCACCCCATCCGAACATAATACCATAGAGAAGGGGGTGAACTGTTTGAAAAAATTCCGCAAAGAAATGTGATTTCATGGTGATGGAATGCCATGACACATTTATTTGTAATTTCATTCCATCACCATGAGACCACATTTCTTTGAGGCATTTTTTCAAATAGTTCACTACCTTCTCTATGCTACCGGAATTTTCGTACATGTCTACTAAAGCATTTCATCAAACGGTTCACCACCTTGCTGCTATGGATAAAAATCTAAAATAGGTTCTTTCGAACAAGATATGGATAGGGAAAATAGTAAGCATGATAGTAAGAAATATATAGATCAATAAGTACTCAAATTTTTTTTCATTATCTCATACATTATAAGCCATGACATGCATCACTATGGTAGTTTTCATGATTGAATAATTTGTTGTTTTATTTTCAAAAGTTGCAAGTGGAAACACCTCTAGATGTTGATAGGGAAATGGAGCTTGGTGTTCCTACTTCTATAGAATCCTCGATGCCTCTCATGAGGGTATGTGGCAGATTACTAAATTTCAATTTACATTCGTTGTTATAGTTGTTAGTGAAAAATCAAACCATTATTGATTCATAGTTTAATTTCTCTTTGGATGGTTTCCATAGGGCTTCAACATGCCACAACATGGGAATGCAAATATTTCCCTCAAGGAGAGTGATCATCTAGAGGTGGCAAGTGATTATATTGTTAAATATGTCTTTTTTTATGATGTAAGTTCTATATGTTAATGTCTTTACTTGTTATTGTAATAGATAAGGCTTGATTGGGAACTAAACCTTAGGAAGAAAAATAGGAGCACTCCTGGATCTCATAATAAATGAGTGATAGACTAATAACCATCCGGCTAACAAGCAAAGGGAAAGAGTTTATTTCAAGAGCATGGAGGGCAATGAGTTTTGATTCTAGGGCTCTTTGTTGTATGCCTATATGGCATTTTTGGACATATTTTATATTACATATATTTGAAATTGTAGCCTATATAGAGATATTGTAAGCCTATATGGCTATTTTGTATATATTTTATACTTGTATTGACATATATTGATGTATGCCTACATGGTTATTTGGTTAATAAAAATATTTTTTATCAATGGTGTCCATATTTGTATTATAAATCCATGGTTCAATAGATATGATTTACATTTATTCAAGTGTATACTTTACAACTTACATGTATACTTTGTGAGTTACGTGTATTCTAATGTATACTTTGTGAATTATGTGTTTTCATGCATATACCTTGTATTCATGCATATACTTTGTATTAATGTGTATACTATGTATTCATGTGTATACTTCAAGGCTTACATGTATTTGAGTACTTGTGCTTCACTTATTCACATTTATCCTTGACTTATTCACATGCATACTTTTTAATTGGTTAGCCCTAGATTTTCTCATTGCTATCCTTCGTGGTTTTTCTTGAATATTTATTGATTGATGCTAAACAAATTCAATATTTCCAAAAATGATTCACCAACAATGTATCATGTACTTATGTGCTAATTCAATATGGAATCCAAGGAAGAATTTAAAAGGGATAAAGATAGGAGAGGGAAGATAGATATTTATAGTGTAACCTATTGTACCTTCTCTATACAAACCTCTAATGGCTCTTGTATGCTTTGCTATTCTGTTTTCTACTTTTAATATCACATTTTCATATGTGGATCATCACTTCTCTCAATTTTTTTCCTTCTCCTCTTCTAGGTCCTCACCTCCACTTGTGGTATTCTAAAATACGCTCTAGTTTGTGGTGGGAACCCACTAAGATTCAAAGGTGTCATTAGTTTGTGGTGGGCGTTGGTGTTTTATTTTTCCATATAGGCTTTGAAACTCTCTAAGAGGAAGCCAACCTCTACATTCAAGAACCACAAAGGCTAGTGGCCAATTGACAAGAAATGGAATTGACACACATTTCCCCTGCAATTCAGGATCTGTAAAACCTAGGGGGATAACACTTTAGCAACATCTAAAGATATAAACACACAAGTAACATGATATTACTTAACAGATAACGCTCTCATAGAAATATGCTGAGAAACCTAAAATATCACTTAACATTGGCAAGATATTGAATGAATTTCATCAACTAGCATGGAGAACATGACAAAAACAACTCAACAAAATAGATTTGAAATGATTTTTTGATTCAAAGAGTTGGAACCAAACTAAAAACAACAGAAACATGATAATGGACCAGCACCATAAAAATGGGCTATGGAGTCATATAAATAACATTCATCTTTCAGTGTTCAACATGTTCTGAAGGTCTTGCAAACATTGTCACATTATGACAACCAGACCACTGAAGCTTTCTCTGATAACTCTTCTTATAAATCCACTTGAAACATAACAAACCTGCCACATTTGTCAAAGAAATGTAACTCAAATGCAACAAAAGTGCATGAAAAGACTCAAATAATTTTATTATTGAATCCAAAATAGCATTATAGTTCAACCATGGAGACAATTATCAACTAAAATAAACATAACAAAATAATTCAGAACACACACTTTCAGATTAAATGACTAACAATCATATTTGCCCCTAGATTTATAATCTACCCATAGCTTCTGCCTGACTTGCAGAGCTTTCAAAAAATTGGAACCCCCTTTTACAATGAGAAGAGAAAAGAAGATATAGAAGAAGAGAAACAAACAGGAGCAGCCCTAAAACTGATCTGGAAATTCCACCTGGAAGCTCCATTCCTATTGATCAACCAACTGAAAAGAATCTCTCATCTCTCTTCCTTTGCAGCAGCAAACTTATTCTCTCAAAACTACCTTTTCTCATCATTACCTTGAAATAGAAAATCTGCCCATGTGGAGAATTTCACCATTCACCTAGCTGCTGGAAAATACCTCTTCCATGAAAATTTTGTTTCAGCTCTCTTTCACAACGCTGCACTTTATATTTTGCCTCCAAATATTAAAGTTTTGCAACTTTAATCTTTATGTTCTAATTTTATAAAGTGAATAACAAATACACTTTACCATAGTGAATATTCAATTCATATTATCTCCCTAGGAAAATGAAAATATTGCACAAATATTTTGCTGGCACACAACTTTTAAATATTTCATATGAAATATTTAATCACTTTCAGGTAAAGGTATTTTACCCATGCCAACATCCTTGATTTTACATTTAAAATATTTCACTTGGGCATACAAAATACTTACCCCAATGGATAACATTTTACTTTAAAAGTTTTACCTTCACCATTTTATTGGGCCCACTTTACAAATGAAAATTCTCAACTTCAAAGTTGAAAAAATTTACTCTCCACTAGGCAGCTCACTTTGCCCACCATTTATATTCCCCCCCGAACATTTATATTATATTTGAGAACTTCAAATATAATTTCAAACTTAAAAATTACACCATTTTAACAATTATTTCACCATCGGGAAATCAAGGACTTCACTCATGAGTTTTTCCTTTTTTACTTCCAAATTTACCCTACCGTCACAAAAAAACTCTAAAATGGCCACTAATATATCTCTCCTTGGGCCCACATTTCCCATTTCAAGCCTTCTCGCACATCTCACGACATTCTATATGACATCACCGATACTCTTGCGAGGCTTGCGATGAATGACCAGGATGCATTCCCATTGCCAACATTATCATGGCTGTTGATTTTTTGCTATGCCCTAATTTTATGTCTCCTCCATTTCAAAACAACAGTGGGTCATGGTGGCTCCCTCTGCAAACAAAACTCAAACCAATCCCAAGCAATTACTTGCCCATTTCTAAAGCCACTCAATAGATACACCTTGCGTTCCCAGCATTGGTGAATATTGTGCTTCGTTATTCTCCCCTCTGGATTCTTCCACATGCTGGTCACGTCCCTCACATAGTGAAACATTGGCGGCTTCCTCATCTAGCACAGGTTACCTCCACTTCACCTGGGCATCACATTTTTGTTTGAAAGATTTTAAGGCCCTTTCAACAAATCCATTGAAGGCATGAGCCCACACTGCGTCTCCTTTATGCTTTGATGGATGTCCATCCTCTTTCCAAGTTGCACCCCTCCTCACTACAATCCGCGCGCCTCACACATGCTCTCACTCAAGGTTTTCTTCTCGGGGCATCCACACACACAACCACATTTTCTCTATGTATATCTTGCAATGATGGTGTCCCATGCTGCAGGCCGCAGGCCTCCTCTCACTGGTCATGCCCTGCTAATAGTTTCTGAGACTTCTCAACTGATACCACTCCATGAAATAAAATTTTAAGAGAGGAATCCTCACTAAATCCATTTGTTCACACAACAACAATATTGGCATGCTCACATTAGCATTAAATTGTTTCCATGAGTAGATTTAAGAGAGGCTCTAATTATATCGCATGATGATTTTAGAGGGACTATGTTAAACGGTTCATTTTCTCCCTCCGCCACTGCTCCAGGACACCACATACAAGAGTCCTCCATTCGTCATCTAGCCATGCATATTTGCATCTGCAATTTTCATTTCATGCACACCCAAAATTCATGGTATTCTCGGAGACCACATCGATGGGGCATTTGTTTACAAATAGTTTGCACACCATCTCCAGGCCGCATGCTCCATGCATTTTCTTGAGAGTTTCTAAATCATTTTCAATAAATACATTTTGTGCACCTCCTGTAGCACGCCATCTACACCATCACTTCCTCAAACAAATTTGATGCATTATGCTACTAGGAGAGTTTCTAATCTCAGTTCAAATTGAATTTTTTTATCAGGCAGTCATGTATACCCACCCTTCATTAAGCTTGAGCCATTATTTTTGTTTGCATTACTTGTCTACTTTGATATGATTGATCATTTGCCTTTGTCAATGTGAGTAAGTAAGGTTTTTTGAAATTCATTCTATACTCAAATATTCCCTCCTCTTTAACCTATATTTCTATCAGAGAAATTTGTTGACCTCCTTGACCCATCTTTCAGTGGGAAACTAATTTGCCCCATAATGAATTATTTGATGCATAATACCAAGCACATAATCAGAGCATTGCTTAGAGTTTTGCACATTTTTATTACTGACAACAACCCCTGACTTGTGCAATAAATTCTTTGATCACTTGTTCAAAAGGATAAAAATTTCTTCATAATGTGATCCTTGCAATAGGTGGATTTACAATAAATTACAAGCTTAGTAAGATCTAACTTTAAACCTAAGCCATAGTTGCAAGTGAAAAAGTGTATCCATATAATCAGGCGGCTTAATCAGTGTTAGTGTGTAGCAGAGATTTGTCCCCCCTTTTAGTATTATGCAGCTACTCAAATAGCTAATGGCAAGATTTAAAATTTTTGTGACTTTATCCATGGTAATTCAACACTTGCCATCTACCATACAATGGAAAGAGTTTATGGATAAACACTTAAAACTCTAGATACTTATGATTATTCATCACTACCCCTGATGTAGGTGATCCAGCCACAATCTTCTCACACAAAACAATCCCTCTGTATTTATGGATATCATGGTCAATACTGCACATTATTGTACCAATCACGAACATCTGATGCTTGTCCATTGTAGAATTTTTTTAACCCCTTTGATAATAGAATGTTCAAACTCCATATTGAAAAAGTGGATTTCACTTTGCAGTTTAAAACTCGTAAGAAATTATAATAATGTGCCCCTCCACTTGATGACCAATCCAAAGTAGTCATGAAGTAATTGCCATAATGCAACATTCACAATTTTACAAAGGTGCAAAGCATGTCAAGTCCCCATGTGGGCCCAGCTAAAAAAAAAATCATTTTCGAACAAATTTTCTCCTCAAATGACTCAACACTGCCTCTTGAATGCACCTGAAGTTGAAAAAATGAACTGGGTTGCAATTAGAATCTGTTTTCTGACACTTTTGGAAAATGGTGAAAACTAGTCAAGTTGCCTCAGGAATCAATCTGGGAAACTTGTCAAATGACCCCCTAGAGTCACAAAAACATGTAGACATGTAGACATTTGACCCGAGAATACAGTGCAACAAACTGCTCGAAGAAATCAATAATGAGGTGAAACTTATTAATTGTCAAAGTTACTTACTCGAACTTCCCAAAACAAGTCTGTTTAGAATCAATTAAAAGTCACCCAATTGCTATTTTGAAAATATAGCAAATCAACTCCTAGCGAGTTGCCACTAGACACAGTAGGTCATTTAGGTACTCTGAGCACATGTGCAAAAGGAATTATCTTGAACCATCACCAATCAAAAGATATTGACGCTCAAAATTGACCTTTATGAAATGATGTCAGGAATGCAGATGCAAAACTGAACAAATTGCATTTGGTTTTGATCTGGTAAGAATAGCAAATTAGCTCACGAGATTCTAAAAACTGACATACGAGCTCATCTTGGTATGGAGAATACAAAACAAATTCGTTCTCTCATGACAGTCAACTGGTTGCAAAATGCAAGCTCAAACGAGATGCAACTTTGCAAAATTGAACGTTTGCAAACAGCAGAAAAAGTGTCAAAGCCCTCCAACTTCACTTTTGAAACCCTGACAAAACTCATCGTGGGAAGCTCAAAAATGACATGCATATTCACATATGTCAATTGAATATGTCTACAAATGGGTTTTACACAAAAATCAACAGGGTTCAAATTAAAAGCCTCCAAAGTGGGTCACTTAGACTGATTTATTGAGTTCACTTCTGAAAGTGCAAAGGAAACTTTTTTGAAATGGGCATCTCAAATTTGAAAAATTTAAGAGTGCCATCAGTGGGAACCCACTAAGATTCAATTTCTTCTAGGATGTCTGAGCCAGTTAAACATATCTCATAGTGATTTAGCATGTTTAGGTGCAAAAGAGGACCATGCCTAGCATAAACGTACCCATCCAGACGTGTTGGAATAGTCTGTTTGGTCATACAAGTTGTAGAATGAAAGTTGCACCACTTTGCAACTTTACTTGCATTTGAAAACTTTTTCCTCAACTAAAAATTCATCACCATAGGAAAATGACTCTAAGATAGCAAAAAATGAGAGGTTATTATAAAGGGGACCAATGTGATCCTTTAGCCTCAGATGAAGAGTTTGTAAGTGTCACTATTTTTGAGTAATAGGTCGTCAAAGATTTCTGCCCTTTTATGATTTAGACTCTTGAGGGACTACACTACATGAACATAGCTTGAACCGATTCAGTATGTTTGAGTGTGAAAGAGGACCATTCCTACCATAAATGTACCCATGGATGCATTGGAACAGTCTGTTTGGTCACACGAGTTGGAGAATGAAAGTTGCTCCACTTTGTAACTTTATATTGCTTGCATTTGACAATTTTTTTCTCAACTAAAAAGTCATCACCACTGAAAAATGACTCTGAGATAGAAAAAAATAAGAGAGTTTATTATAGAGGGTCCCAACTCAATCCTGTAGCATCAAATGGAGATTTTTTAAGGATCATAGTTTCTGAGTAACAGGCCATCAAATATTGCTACCCTTTTGTAATTTGGACTCTTAAGGGATCGAGCTAGTTGAACGTAGCTTAGACCGATTCAACATGTTTGGGTGTGAAAGAGGATCATACCTAGTGTAAAAATACCCATTTGGATGCATTAGAATAGTCTGTTTGGTCACACGAGTTGTAGAAAAAAATTTGCACCACTTTGCAACTTTACACTACTTGTATTTGACAACTTTTTCCTCAACTAAAAATTTGTCACCATGGGAAAAAACCCCTGAGATAGCAAAAATTGAGAGAGCTTATTGTAGAGGGGTCCAATGCAATCCCATAGCCTTTGACGAAGAGTTTGTAAGTTTCACAGTTTTTGAGTAATAACCCATCAAAGATTGCACCCATTTTGCACTTTGGACTCTTAAGGGATTGAACTGGTTGAACGTAGCTCAAAGTGATTCAACATGTTTGGGTGTGAAATAGGACCATTCCTAACATAAATTTACCCATCTGGACATGTTGGAATAATCCATTTAGTCACACGAGTTGCAGAATGAAATTTTGACAACTTTGAAACTTTACACTACTTGCATTTGACACTATTTCCATCAAGTGAAATTTGGACACCACATGAAAATGACTCCAAGATAACAAAACCCAAGAGAGGTTATTGTATAGGGTACAAATGCAATCATTTGGCCTCATACAAAGAGTTTGTAAGCATCATGGTTTCCGAGTAATAGCCCGTCGAAGATTGCAACCATTTTGCACTTTGGACTCTTAAGGGATTGAGCCGCTTGAATGTACCTCAAAGTGATTCGGTATGTTTGGGTGAAAAAGGGGACCATTAATAGTGTAAAAGTACCCATATGGATGTGTTGGAACAATCTATTTGGTCGCACGAGTTCTAGAACGAAAGTTGCACCACTTTGCAGCTTTACACTGCTTGCATTTGACACTTTTTCCATCAAGTGAAAACTAGACACCATGGGAAAATGACTTTGGGATAACAATAACTAAGAGAGGTTATTGTAGAGGTGCCCTATGTGATCTTGATTCCTTAGAAGGAATGCCCATAATGGACATGGTCTCTAAATAATAGGTCTTCAAATATTGTTGTCCTTTTGTAATTTGGACTGTTAAGGGATTACGCTGCATGAATTACAAATTTTTGAGGGCAGCAATAAATTTCAAAATTTGAGTAAATATCATTAAAATCATTTGAGGGAAGCAATAAATAGGCACTAGGGAACTAGATCCCAAACTTAATTACAAATTTTTGAGGGAAGCCATGAATTTTTAGTTTGAAAATATTTGTGAAGAACTTGTGGGTGCTTGAGTTAATTCATGTTACTTGAACAACATCTAACAAGTCATACATGCTTCTGTTACTTGTAAATGTGATTATTTTTATGACGTTATGCATAAAAAATGTTTACAAATTGAACTTCTTAAATGTTTATGTGAATAGATGGTATGCTATATTGATATTGATATATAATCATTAGGTTGATTTGTTTTAATAAATGAAGTTTTTATAATAAGTTAGTGAATTGGTGCTAGTTATAATAGGGAGAGAATAACAGAAGAAAAATAATGATTGGTATCCATCAATATTTATTACACTCACTATATTAATAATATGATGTTTACAATAAAATGAGATTTATTTGGCATTCCTAATTCTTATGTGTGTGCTATAATTGTCTAATATGCTTCATACACCAATATGAGACTCAAGTGATTTTACTTGTAGGCACAATGCTTTCTCAAAACTATCAAGTGGCAATACAAAATAATGACAAAAAAATCAACCTATGTGAATTCTAACACCCCACTTAAATCAAATATTGAATCAATGTGCCCCATTTTTATGCACACAAACTCAACTTATAAGATTCTCTTACAAGGCATGTGAATGTTTTGGCAATAATGTTTTGGTAGACATGCATGGAAAATGTGGTACCTTTGACAAGCTAGTGAGCTCACTAGCTTTTCAATGCAGTAGGGTTGACAAGGTAGGGGATGGATCACCGTGAGACCACATTTCTATGAGGCATTTTTTCAAACATCCCCTTATCATCACTGTGAGACCAAATTTCTATGAGGAATTTTTTCAAACAACCCCTTTATCATCACCATGAGACCACATTTATATGAGGCATTTTTTCAAATAGATCCTACCTTGTCAACCCTACCACATTTGCAAGCTAGTGAGGTCACTAGCTTGTCAATGCTTACATGAATTTTTGGGTGGAATGCCTTAAATAAATGTGGTCATGTGGCATGCCATGATTGCAAGATAAGATCAAAATGGAAGCATGGAAAAGGCATGTGAATTTATTTTCTAATATGTTTTGGTAGACATGTATGCAAAATGTGGTACCTTTGACAAGCTAGTGAGCTCACTAGCTTGTCAATGCGGTAGGGTTGTTTGAAAAAATGCCTCATAGAAATGTGGTCTCACGGTGATAATAATCACCATGATACCACATTATTATCATTGTGAGACCACATTTTTGTGAGGTATTTTTTCAAACAACCCCTACCTTGTCAATGCTCACATGAATTTTTGGATGTAACGCCTTAAAGAAATGTGGTCATGTGGAATGCCATGATTTCAATATAGGCTCAAAATGGAAGCATGGAAAAGGCATGTGAATTTATTGTCTAATATGTTTTGGTAGACAAGCTAGTGAGATCACTAGCTAGTCAATGTGGTACCTTTGACAAGCTAGTGAGATCACTAGCTAGTCAATGTGGTACCTTTGACAAGCTAGTGAGATCACTAGCTTGTCAATGTGGTAGGGTGGACAAGCTAGGGGCTTCTTGAAAAAATGCCTCATAGAAATTTGGTCTCATGGTGATGGCCATGAGACCAAATTTCTATGAGGAATTTTTTCAAGAAGCCCCTACCTTGTCCACCCTACTGCATTGGCAAGCTAGTGATCTCACTAGCTTTTCAATGCTCACATAAATTTTTGGATCCAATGCCTTAAAGAAATGTGGTCATATATCATGCCATGATTGCAAGATAGTCTGAAAATGGAAGCATGGAAAAGGCATGTGAATTTTTTGACAATAATTTTTTGGTAGAAATGTATGCAAAATATGGTACCTTTGACAAGCTAGTAAGCTCACTAGCTTGTTAATCTGGTAGGGTTGATAAGGTAGGGGTTGTTTGAAAAAATATAGAAATGTGGTCTCATGGTGATTACTAGATTTTCAATGATGGTAGGGTTGATAAGTTAGGGGTTGTTTGAAAAAATTCCTCATAGAAATGTGGTCTCATGGTGATGTGGATTGTATTCACCGTGAGACCACATTTCTATGAGGAATTTTTTCAAACAACCCCTACCTTGTCAACGCTCACATGAATTCTGGATCCAATTCCTTAAAGAAATATGGTCATGTGGCATGCCATTATTACAAGATAGGCTCAAAATTGAAGCATGGATAAGGCATGTGAATTTTTTGACAATACTATTTTGGTAGACATGTATGCAAAATGTGGTACCTTTGACAAGCTAGTGACCTCACTAGCTTGTCAATGCTTACATGAATTTTTGGATCTAACGCCTTAAAGAAATTTGGTCATGTGGCATGCCATTATTGCAAGATAGGTTGCACCATTCCCCATGTTGCTAACTTAGCCTTGAATAAAGAGTCTTCAAACAATGGAGAGAAGGGTTACAATCCCTTGTAGGTAGACTAATCAAGGAATCATTTAAAATATATCACAACATTAGTGATGAGGTAATTTATAAATAGAGATGAAAACCAAAATAGATTCAAAGATCTATCAATGTGGGAGGAGTATATTCCAATTTTGTAGAGACATGTATGGAAAATTTGGTAGCATAGACAATGCAATCAGCTGTTTGAAAATGTCTGAAAAAAATGCACATCACCATGAGACCCCATTTCTTTGAGGCATTTCTTCAAACAACTCATTGCCTTTTTTATGTTGTTTGATAAAATTATTTGGTAGACATGTATGGAAAATTTGGTAGCATAGACAAGGCAATCAACTATTTGGTAGAATTATTTGACAAAATACCTTAATGAGATATTTCCTCATGGACTATAATGATTGTAGGATATGCAAAAAATGGATTTGTTTAAAATTCTTTAGAAAATTTCAAGCATATGCAATTTCTAGGTGTAAAACCAAATTCTACCATTTTCCAACATCCCCATGCCTATACTGAAATGAAATATTTGGAGAGGGGTATGCACATCCATAGAAAAGGATTGAGAAATGATGGATTATTTTACATACTTATATCTTCTCTCATATATATGTGTATACAAAATGTGGAAGAATACACAAGCTAAGTCAATTGTTTAAGAAAATGCCTCAAAGTGATATGGTTTAAATATGTAATTGACAATTTTAAAGAATTGTGTAATTTGAAATGTACGTTGAAAAGCTAAGGTTATAATGACAAACAAACAATGATGAAAATGGAATATGCAAAATAAAAAAGTCAAAGCAAGCCAAAATATAATGAAAAAAAATATAAAGAAAATGTGTAAGGACTTCACATACCTAAAAAATAGAGATTCAAATGGAGGAGTTCTACCCAATTATGTAGCCTTTGCTCCTTCTTGCTTTAAACCCTCAACCGTAGACACTATGCCTTAAACCCTAATCTCTCTCTATCTCTCTCCCACTCTCTCTCTCTCACTCTCTCTCAGGTCTCTCCCTCTCTCTCCAAATATCTCCCTCCCACTCTCTCTCTATCCCTCTATTAGGTATCTCTCTCTCACTCCCTCTATCTCTCTCCCACTCCTTCTCTCTCACTCCCTCTCTCTCTCTATCTCACTCACTCTCTCTCTATTTATCTCTCTCTCCCTCTCTCCCTCTCTTAGGTCTCTCTCACTCACTCCCTCTATCTCTCTCCGACTCCCTCCCTCCCTCTCTCTCTCTCAAGTATCTCCCTCCTACCTTCTCTCCCTCTCTCATGTCTCTCTCTATCTCTCATTCACTCCTTCTATCTCTCTCACTCATGCACTCCTATCTCTCTCACTCACTCACTCCTATATCTCTCCCCTCTACACTCAACCCTTGAACCCTTAAAACCTCTACTCTCTACCCTATATCTCCCACTCCTCCTCCCTCCCTCTCTCTCTCTCAATTCTCTCCCTCCTACCCCCTCTCCCTTTCTCAAGTCTTTCTCTCACTCACTCCCTCTCTCTCTCCCCTCTACCCTTAACCCTAAACTCTAAACCCTTAACCCTTAAACCCTAAACCCTTAAACCCTCTACCCTCTATCTCTCTTCCACTCCTTCCCTCTCTCTCTCAAGTATCTCCCTACCACCCCCTCTCCCTCTCTCAAGTATATCTCTCTCACTCACTCACTCCTATCTCTCTACCCTCTACGTTATTAACCATCTACCCTTAACCCTTAAACCCTCTACCCTCTACCCTTAACCCTCTACCATATATATCTCTCCCACTCCCTCCATCTATCTCTCTCAAGTCTCTCCCTCCTACCCCCTCTCCCTCTCTTAGGTCTCTCTCTCTTTCACTCACTCCATCTATCTCTCCCCCCTCTACCCTTAACCCTAAACCCTAAACCCTTAACCCTTAAACCCTAAACCCTTAAACCCTCTACCCTCTACCCTTAACCCTCTATGCTCTATATCTCTCCCACTCCCTCCCGCCTCTCTCTCAAATATCTTCCTCCTACCCCTCTCCCTCTCTCTCACTCCATCTCTCTTTATCCCACTCCTTCTCTCTCCCACTCCATCTCTCTCTCTCTCACACTCCCTCTATTTCTCTCCCACTCCCTCCCTCCCTCTCTCTCTCTACCCTAAACCATAAACCCTATAGGTACTCAACTCTATACCCTTAATTCTCAACCCTAATCTATCTTTGTCCATCCCCCCTCTTCTCCCTTCTTTATCTCACTCCCCCCTCCATATCTAACCTAATACCTCAACCCTATACCCTCTACCCTATACATTGGACCCTCAACCCTAATACCTCAACCCTATACCCTCAACCCTCTACCCTAAACCTTAAACTCTAAACTCTCAACCCTTAAAGCCCAAGCCCTTAAACCCTCTAGAATTACACCCTAAACCTAATACCCTCTATCCTCTATCCTCAACCCTAATCCCTCAACCCTCTACACTCAATAGTCTACCTTCAACCTTAAACTCTCAACCCGCAACCATTAAACCCTAAACCCTTACACCCTCTATCCTCTACCCAATACCCTATACCCTTAAGTCTCTACCCTTTATCTCTCTTCAACTCCCTTCCTCCCTCTCTCTATCTCTATCTCTCTAAAGTCTCTCCCTCCTACCCACTCTCCCTCTCTCTCTCACTTCCTCTATCTCTCTCCCACTCCCTCTCTCTCTCTCTCTCTCTTTGTCTCTATATCTGTGTCTCTCTCTCTACCCTAAACCATCAACTCTACAGGTCCTCAACCCTATACCCTCAATTCTAGACCCTCTACCCTATACATTGGATCCTTAACCCTCATCTATATCTATCCCTCCCTCCTCTTCTCTCCTTTCTATCTCACTTCTCCCTGCATAACTCCCTCCCTCCATCCCTCCCTCAAAGCTATACCCTTAACCCCTAAAACCTTAAACCCTTAAATACTCAACCCTAAACCCTCAACCCTCAACCCTTAAACCCTCTACCCTCTACCCTTACCCCAATACCCTCTACCCTTAACCCTAATACCTCAACTCTATACCATCAACCCTTAAACTATTAAAACCAAGGAAAATATCTACCCTAATACCTCCCTCAACCCTTAATCCCTCAACCCTTAAAGCCTCAACCCTCTAGCCTCTACCCTATATTGTCTAGCCTCTAGTCTCTAGCCTCAATCCTCAACCCTTAAACCCTATACCTTCTACCCTTTACATTGGACCCCAAACCCTAATCCCTCAACCCTATACCCTCAACCCTCTACCCTCAACCTTAAATCCTCAACTCTCAAACCTTAAATCGTAAACCCTTAAACCCTATACCCTCTACCCTATACATTAAACCCTCAACCCTCAATTCTCAAACCTCAACCCTTAATCCCTCAACCCTCAACCCATAAACCCTAAACCCTCAACCCCTATACCCTCTACCCTATACATTGGACCCTCAAACCTAATCCTTCAACCATATACCCTCAAACATATACCCTAAACCCTCTATCCTCAACCCTAAACCCTTAAACCCTAAATACTTAAACCTTCTACCCTCTACCATCAACCCAATACCCTATATCCTCAAGCCAATACCCTAAAACATCAACCCTATAGGTCCTCAACCCTAATCCCTCAACCCTATACTCTCAAACCATATCCCTCTCTCTCTATCTATCCATCTCACCTCTCTCTTTGTCCTTCTCTCCTACCCTCTCTAATTGTCTCTATGTAACCTCTCCCTCTTTCTGTGTATCTCTCACTCAATAAATCACTACCACTCACTCACTCCCTATCTCTCTCTATCTCCCTCCCACCCCTCCTATCTCTCTTAGGTCTCTCCCTCTAGCACCCTACCTAGGTAACTCTCTCTCTCTCCCACCTCCCTCTATCTATCCCTCCCACCCTTCCTATATAAGTCCCTCTCACTCCACCCCCCTCTCTCTCCCTCTCTCTCAGATCACTCCCTCCCACACCCTCTCCCTCTCTTAGGTCTATCACTCTCACACTCCCTCTCATTAAATATATCTGAAGTCTCTCCCTCTATCACACTACCTACATAACTCTCTCTTTCTCTCCCTCTCTCTCAGTTCTCTCTCTCCCACCCTCTTTCCCTATCTCTCACTCTATCCCTCCCACCCTACCTAGCTAAGTATCTATCACTCCAAAACCTTCTTTCCCACTCCCTCTCTATTAGGTCTCTCCATTCCACCCTGTCTCCCTCTCTCAAGTATCTCTCTGACTACTTCTCTACCTCTCTCTCTCTCTCTCTCTCTCTCTCTCTCTCTCTCTCTCTCTCTCTCTCTCTCTCCCTCCCAATGTAACAAGAAAAATCTCTCTCTCTCTTAAAATTATCCCTCCCTCTAAAGACATACATAAATATATACATATAAGTAGACATACATACATATAAACATACATACTTACATACATACATATGTAAATATAATCTTACATACATACAAGCATACAAGTACATATTGAAGGAACAAAAACACCACTGAGAGGGGGGGTGAATCAGTGGGCTGCAATTTTTAATTTTTTAAGCAATGAAAATGAAATTTTAAAAGCATAAACTAGAAGAAAAGGAAATGTATCTAAAAAAAATACACAAGATGTATCCAAAAAAGACAAGATATACGAGGAAAAACCCAAGATGGGAAAAAACCTCTGTGAGAACAGCTGTTGGAGGCTACTACTCCAATCTAGCCTCACAATGGAAATGATTTGTGTACAAATTATGGGCAAAAATGAAAAGGAACACTAATTCCTAGTTTATGAGAACCAACTCAAATGAGCTTCTACCCCTAATCTGAGCACCCACTCAGATGTTTACACAATAAGAGATTTATTGATTACAATCTGAATCTCATGTTACAAATGAAGTTTTGTAACTCAAAATAGATTTTTACACTTATGAAGAGTTTGATGATTTTTTGTTCTTTTTCAGCTTCACACCAACCTCTGTGACTTCCTCTACATCCACATAATCAGTCTCTTTAAGAATATAATATGCATTCACACTCTTCTATAGAAAATAAATTGTTTATCACTCAGAAATGCATACTCTATTTTCATAGAGTTATCTTCTCTGTTTCTCTCCACTTGTACCTTCTCACTCTTTAGATGTTACAACAAAAAATTCCACAACACACAATAATAAATAACCATTTGATATATGTTACTCTTGCAGAACAATCAAAATTTTGTAGCCCTAATCTACAAATAATATTTTTGCAAATTTATGTCAATAACAATATGATATTCCTATAGTAGTTTATGTAGAAAAATAATCAACCTAGATACTATTATCCTTTTCTGATTCCATCTACAAGTATTTAATTCTCTTCTTGAGAAACTAAAAAATTCAATGTTGCTATTCATATCTAAACTAGCTATCATGAAGTTAAAATGCTTCATCCTTATTTTATAATCAAAACAATCAGCTTCCTGTAGGATCAATTTGGTTTTCCTAGTTTACCAGTAGCTTAAAAATCTAATTTCTCAATCAAATCTATAATAAATATGAACCCTTATCTAGGGCATCACATAAACTAAACAACCTCAACAAGAGGTAAGTTATTTAGACAAAAAGATTCAAAAATGTTTTCATTGAATTCTGCTATAGAAGGAAACTTCATTGCTAAGCAAAGAATGAAGAAAATATGATTTTACTCGACCCAACCCAATGCAACTTAAAGATAGGTAAAAATATGATATGCATCGCTAGATTCTGCAAGTGGTAAAATGTAATAAAATATTTTAAAAAATTTTCATCTCGTGCTGCTATAGAAAGAAGCTTCGCAACCAAGCAAAGAACCAACAAAAAAATCTTCTTTCTTTGACTGCCAAAGAGAAAAGATGATAAAATCTGATTGTTTTTCCATGATTAATAAATTAAAATCAGATATGCATCAAGCTGAGATAAATTCTTGGCTAAATGGCAGTGAAAACAAAAAAATGATGTGTCAATTTAGGGCAAAGCCACCATATCTCAAGTTTGCACAAAATGACAAACAAAAAACCTTCGATGTGGGGTTAAACCTACACATCATCCTTTTGATGTCAATCATCTGAGCAATGACAAAGGTAAATCTAATCTTTTATAGCCATGCAAAACAAAAAAAGAAACATTTGGCCAAAGCTTCCACAAAATCCCAAAGTCGTCATTCTTCCAAAAATGCCTTGCCACATGTTTTCCATGTCAATTTTTCACTCATTGGTCCAAGTCACAAACTTTTTCTTTTTCCATATTTAAATATTGTAACTATTGATTTTCGCATATGTTGTTAAGGTTTTGTTGCTGTGAATCTCTTGTCGCGTGAACTGCACACCCTTGTAGCTACAAACCTTTATGTTTCTATAGATATGCATTTTCCTATAGCTACATACAAACCTTTGTGTTGACTTCAATGGGAATCTAATTCCTATCAAAAAAACTCAATGCCAACAATCCCCCCCTTTGGCATTGATGTCAACCAATCAAGTGTTATGCATCTAGTTGATATGCTCCCCTTCAATAGAATCTTGATGAATCTCTCCCACTTTGACAACAATTGTAAAGGGCATCATAAAGTCCACTTTTAGATTGAATAACACCATGCTTTTATAATTGTGCACCTTTAGCAACATGAAAACTGAATAGACATGGCTACAACATGACTAATGTTAGATTATCTCCCCTGTCATGGACATAAGGAGATTCAAATCTGTACTAAAGAGAAATGCAATGCTGGTAGAGAAAAAATAATCATCATACTTCAAACTTGATACAACAATAAGCATGGAGCAACAATAAGAAATAGCAGGTGTATGACATTAGCAACAACCATGTCTTCTTGAACTGCAAACTTGATACTTCTACAAACTTAGGGATGTAAGATGAAGTCTAATAAGCTCCCCCTGAATCATAAACTTTCTTATCCAATTAAGTGTTAGAAGAGGGAGATAAAACTGCCAAAATCATTCTCAAATAATCAAATATCTCTTTGGGCAATGGTTTGGTAAGGATATCACCTATTTTCTTACTAGTATTCACATATTCAAGTTGAACTTCTTTTTCACTCACTTTTTCTCTCAAGAAATGATGCTTAATAGCTATGTGCTTGGTTCTTGAGTGCATGACTGGATTCTTAGAGATATTGATTGCACTAGAATTATCACACATAATGGAAATAGGTTTTGATTATTCTACTTGAATCTCTTTTAGAGTTTGTTTCATCTAGAGAACTTGAGAGCAACGTGAGGCAACAACTATATATTCTGCTTCAGCTATAAACAATGAAATATATTCTTGTTTTTTACTATGCCAAGAGACCGATCTACCACCAAGGAAGAAATGAACTCCACTTGTGCTCTTCATATCATCTATGCATCCAACCCAATCATCATTTGTGTAATCTTGCAATGTGAATTCATCATGTTTAGCATACCATAAACCATAGGTCAAACTACCTTGCAAATATCTGAAATTGCTTCTTACAATGTATTCAAATGCGATTGTTTTGGAGAAGACTAAAATCCAGCTACCATACATATAACTTGTACAAGATATGATCTAGAGGTAGTAAGGTACAATAAAATTTCAATCATGGATCTAAACATGGTTTGATCAACATTAGGTGAATAATCATTCTTGAATAGCTTGCATCCAGTCACCATGGGTGTACTAACAGGCTTACAATCATCCATTTGAAACCTTTTAAACATGTTTTTAGCATACTTGGTTTGTTAAATAAAAATTCCTTTGTCTAATTATGAAATTTGCAAACCAAGGAAGTAGGAAAGCTCACCTATCATTGACATTTCAAATTCTTGTTTAATTTGATCAACAAACTTGCATAAATTATCATGAATTCCAACAAAGATGATATCATCTACATAAACAACAATAATAATCATATGGTTACCTTCCACTTTGCTGTATAGATTTTTGTCAGCACATCCTTTCTTGAATCCTTGCTAATGTAGATAGTTGTCCAATCTAGAGTACCATGCTCTAGGTGCTTGTTTTAACCCATATAATGCTTTTCTCAGTTTGCATACATAATCTCCTTGTTCAAGTGACTCAAACCCTTCAGGTTGTTCGATGTAAACTTCTTCCTCTAGGTTACCATTTAAGAATGTGGACTTAACATCCATTTGATAAAATTTGTAGTTATTATATGTTGAGAATCCTAAGAACATTCTAATAGCCTCTAGTCTTTTAACATGAGAAAATATTTCCTCAAAATCTATGCCCTTAATTTGTGAGTATCCCTTGCATACTAGTCTAACTTTATTTCTGATCACTTTACCCTCTTCATTCACTTTGTTCCTATAGACCCATTTTGTGCCAATAATGTTCTTATCAACTAGCCTTGGAACTAAATCCCATGTTTTGTTTCTTTCAATCTATTGTAGCTCTTCTTTCATAGCCTTTATCCAATCTGCACTCTTGTTGGCCTCATTATAACTCTGGTTCTATTTCACTTAGAAGACACAAGTTGACTTGATCATCATTTCCAACATGTCTTCTTCTACTTTTTACACCAATATCTTTGCTTCCTATAATCCAATTTTCAGGGTGGTACTTCATAACATACTTATTAAAAGGTTTATTTGGAGTTCTTCCAACTACATCTTCTTCATTTTCTAATTGCTCTTCACCTTCATCATGATGTTCTTCAATCTGATTTTTTGATTTTAGCTTTGATTGTTGCAAATCTTCATCTATTCTAACATGTACACACTCAACTACTCTCTTAAGGAATTTTTTGAAACACTTATATTCTCTATTATGAGTTGAGTATCCTAAGAATATCCCATCATCACATCTTACATCAAAGCTACCAAGCCCATCATCATATTTCTCAATGAAACACTTACTACCAAAAACTTTGAAGTATTTGAGAGAAGGTTTCTTACCATACCATAGCTAATAAGGTTTCCTTTTTCTGTGCACTCTTAGTTGGGCTCTATTTAATGTGTATATTGTTGTATGAACACCCTCTTTCCAATAAACATCTGGTAGGTTTGACTCATTAAGAATAGTTCTTGCCATTTCTTTCACACTCCTATTCTTCCTCTCAACAACTCCATTTTTTTGAGGTGTTTGATCAATAGAATATTGTCTTCTAATTCCATGTTGTTCACAATAGTATTCAAACTAATTTGATGTAAATTATCCACCATGGTCTGATCTTAAATATTTCAACTTGAAGCAACTTTGTGATGTGGACAAAAACAAACAACAGACAACATAAGTAAAATGAGTTTCTAAGCTCATTCACCCTTCTCACTCCTTAACCTATTGGTCACTACTGATCACTCCTGATCAAGACTAAATGCATTCACTGTCAAGTTCTTGCAGCATCGACACATTCTCTCTAGTCTCACAAATCAAGACAACGCCTATCGTCTTCGAAGTCTTCCTTCATTTGCATATAATAGCCTTTGTCTCCATAGTCATTCCATATCCTCCATCCTCTCCAAGAAACTGTTTGCCACCTTTCCATGGTCCTAAGTCAAGTCACACACACTTCTCAACACAATGGTCAAGCTCAAACCATGATGGGGTTTGCTGGTCGCTCCAGGAATGATACTTGATAACATTCAGTCCTGCAGACATATCTCCCTCGGTCTCCAAGGTGATTGTCATAAAGAACGAGACTGTCACAAAGAAACCCGACCCATAAACAACACTGGACTACCTTAAAATAGTTGATACTATACAACCCAATTTCATTCCCTTGCTAGATTCTTCCTTTTAGAACCTGAAAACAAGACTTCCATGACATTCAAAATAGCATCGAATTCCATATATTAATACTTCCAAAACATTCATACGTTAAATGGCTCTCTACCTGAAGGCCAGAGAGCCCGATTTCTTCTCCCTCTTGTTACACTCTTTTCTATTTTCCCATGGTTGCACTCTCTATTTCCTCTCCCTCATATTTGGTTACATGTTCTCTCTTTATAGAGATTCTAGGGTAGTTAAACAAACTGTTCATCTACCCAATATGCCCATTCCTACATTCGGTTACATTGTCATTTAATTTTATGAATATATCATTACAATTTTTAACCCTTAAACCATTTTTTTTTTAACATGGTCCCACGAAATTCTAAATGCCTAAGACATTACAATTGAAGAGTCAAGGTGCTCCTGTACCATATTCCCAGGCTTAAAAGATTTCCAAGTCCCATGGAAATGCTAAGGTGAGAATTCTGCAAACAAACCATTCGCCTCTGTGTCTTCATCACTTAATCAATGCTTTCGTTGCTTCCTATATTGTTGTGACATGACTCCCATCAATGGATTTTATACTGGTTGTTGTTCACCACTTTGCATGTGGCCGCTTCACACCACCACCATATTGCCATCCTACCCACACAAGATACTGGAAGATGCTTCCCACCCTTCTCTTAGTGGTTTCTCTCATTGCACATTCTACCCAGCTACATCTTGGTGGAGACAATGCTAAGACCCCAACTTGAGATCTTCACACACATAAGAAAAATTGCATCCTTCTTGTAGTTTGGATGGATCAACTAGCACCCAAGAATGCACACTACTACCTAGTGTAGATTTCCTTCTACACGCTCAGAACCTTCTGGTGCTCTGATACCATTCTGATGCGGACAAAAACAAACAGCAGACAACATAAGTAAAATGAGTTTCTAAGCTCATTCACCCTTCTCACTCCTTAACCTACTGGTCACTATTGATCACTCCTTATCAAGACTAAATGCACTCACTATCAAGTTCCTGCAGCATCGACACATTCTCTCATGTCTCACAAATCAAGACAACGCCTGTCATCTTCGAAGTCTTCCTTCATTTGCATATAATAGCCTCTATCTCCATAGTTGCTCCATATCCTCCATCCTTTCCAAGAAACTATCCGCCACCTTTCCACTGTCCTAAATCGAGTCACACACACTGCTCAACACAATGGTCGAGCTCAAACCATGATGGGGTTCACTGGTCACTCTAGGAATGACACTTGATAACATTCGGTCCCACAAACATATCTCCCTCGGTCTCCAAGGCGACTATCATAAAGAATGACACTATCACAAAGAAACCCGACCCATAAACAACATTGGACTACCTTAAAACAGTTGATATTATACAACCCGATTCATTCCCTTGCTAGATTCTTCCTTTTAGAACCCGAAAACAAGACTTCCATGACATTCAAAACAGCATCAAATTCCATATATTAATACTTCCAAAACATTCATACATTTGGCCAGAGAGCTCTATTTCTTCTCCCTCTTGTTACACTCTTTTCTATTTTCTCGTGGTTGCACTCTCTATTTCCTCTCCCTCATACTCAGTTACATGTTCTCTCTTTATAGAGATTCTAGGGTAGTTAAACAAACCATTCATCTACCCGATATGCCCATTCCTACATTCGGTTACACTATCATTTAATTTTATGAATATATCATTACAATTTTTAACCCTTAAACCATTTTTTTTTTAACATGGTCCCACGAAATTCTAAATGCCTAAGACATTACAATTGAAGAGTCGAGGTGCTCCCGCACCACTTTGTTTCTCAACCATTTTTTTGAATACCTTGAATGTTTCAAATGCTTGTAACTTATCCTATAGGAAGGTTACCTAAGTCATCCTTGAGTAGTCACCAATTAGTAGCATAAATTATTTGTAACCATTTAAAGATCTTGTCCTTGTAGAACCACATAAATTTGTATGTACTAACTCAAGTGGCCTTGTGGTTGAGTACTCTTTTGTCTTGAAACTCACTTTGGTTTGCTTCCCTTTTTGACATTCATCACAAATAATATTTGCTAGTTTAGTTATCTTTCAAATATGTCTCACGTAACCTTTTGAGGTTACTTTGACAAGATTGTCAAAATTTATGTGTCCTAGCCTTCTATGCCATTACCAACTCTCATCCATTTGTCCAATCATACATTGAGATTCATGACATTCTCTCAAGTTGTAGACATTTCCATCTGTTATTCTACCTTTAGCAACTAATCTTCCATTTAATGTTGTATGTATGGTTGCTAGATATCAAGATGATCCAAAGGAATCACATGCGACTGCAATAAAGAAAGTTTTTAGATACTTGAAAGGGACAATTGATTTTGGGCTATGGTATCCTAAGGATGATGATCTTACTTTCAATGCCTTAATAGATGTAGATTGGGTAGGAGATGTGGATGATAGGAAAAGTACAAGTGGTGGTGCATTCTTCTTGGAGAAGAAGTTGGTTTCTTCGTTAAGCAAAAAGGAGAATTCCATTTCCTTATCTACTAATGAGGCAGAATATATTGCTACTGCAAATAATTGTACTCAATTAATGTGGATGAAGTAGATGCTGAAAGATATCAGAATCGAGTATAATGAGCCTATTGCTATATTTTGAGATAACTCAAGTGCCATAAACATTTACAAGAATCTGGTGTTACATTCAAGGAAAAAACATATATCTACCAAGTATCACTTTTTGAGAGACAAAGTAAGTGATAAAGAAGTTAGATTGGAATATGTGCCCACTAAGGAACAAATTGTAGATATTTTTACTAAACCATTGCCTAAAAATACTTTTAAGTATCTCAGAGGAAAGTTAGGGGTGATTTCCCCTCCTAATTTGAACTAAGATGCAAGTCTTTTCATCAATCTGTGCACTCATAGTCATATCTCGTTTTAGATTGATGTTGTGGTGGATGCTACTCAGGGGGAGTAGTCAAATGATTCAAATATGTGGTCTAGAGCTTGTGTACCTTTTCCATTGATGTCAAAGGGGGAGAAGAGTGATTTGAAAAACCCTCGAGGAAGAAACAGGGAGAAGAGTAATGTAAGAGGGAGAAGAACAGTATGATAAGGAGACTATTGGAAAAGATCTAGTTTTGTTGATGGTATGTTTCACATCATGTGTTGACATCAATGCCAAATGGGGAGATTGTTGGATGTTGTGGTTGTGTTGTTGATATGTGGTTGTCATTGATGTCAACACTATTAGCATTAATGATTCTGAAGGCTATATATGTCAAGGATATTGAGAAAATTAGAATAAAAATGTTGTAGGTAGTTTGTGAAGTTGTGATGATCATAATGGTGGAAAGTTTTGTAAGTTAGTAATCAGAAGTCACACATTAAAGGGTTTTTTTTCTAAGCTTATCTAGTATGTTCTTCAGAATTTTTTAGTGGTATGCATCATGATTAGAGAGAGTTATGAGTTTTTGAGTTCTTACAGTTATTCTTTTACTATAGTAGGTGTTTCTAGAAGAAGAGAATTCAATTCTAGTAAATTAAGTTGTTGTGTATGCTACTGTGATGTTCAGTGATGGTTCTAGATCGTGCTCTATTATTGTGGAATGTCCACATTGATCAATGTGCTTGTGATCAAATATTTTCCTTTGTGTGTTTGAGTTTTTCATGTTCTTGTCCAACATGATGGTTGTAGCATGTTGCAGATCCTTATGGATTAATCTTTTAATGTTTGGCATGTTTGAGGATTTTGATTTAGGTCTTCATTATGATGTGACTGACTTAGGTTGGTGCGCATTGAGATTTCTTCATGAATTGGGTCGACAATATGTGTTCATCTATTATTTATTTCTAGTCGATGGAGTAGTTGATGTAAATTCATGTAGTAGATATATAAGAGCAATTGTTTCTTCATTTTGATGTATGCTCGGTGAATGTATATGAAGTGTGAATGCGAAATGTGCAAATAATGATAAGATCATTTGATATCAAAGTAGAGTGTGAAGAAGATTGAGTGAAGTGTGAAGAAAATTGAGCAAAGTGTGAAGAAGTGTTTATATGCCTAACCGGAACTGTCATCAAGCTTTTGTAGAAGCTAATTTATCAATTCAACCTCATCAGATGGATTTAATCTGATTGTTTGAAGTAAGGCAGTGAGCCTTCCCTTTGAGCAGTGAGTTCTAGGTAGTGCGCCTGAATGCATGTACATTCCTTATTCATTTTTCATTATAGTTCTAACAGGGTATAATCTTGTGGACTAAAATCCATCATGGTTTTTCCCTTAAATGCATGTGCTAAGCAAAGAATGAATAAATTCTGATTTATTTGACCCAGCCCAATGCAACTTAAAGACAGGTAAAAATATGATATGTATCACCAGATTCTGTAAGAGGTAAAACCTAATAAAATATTAAAAAAAAAAATCATCTCGTGCTGCTGTAAATAGAAGCATCGCAGCCAAGCAACAAATCATGAAAAAAATATGCTTTCATTGACTGTCAAAGAGAAAAGATGATAAAATCTAATTGTTTTTCCATGCTTAATAAATGAAAATCAAATATGCATCAAGCTAAGATAACTATCTGGCTGAATGGGAGTGAAGACAAAAAAATGATGTGTCAATTTAGGGAAAAACTACCATACCTCAAGTTTGCAAAAGATGACAAACAAAAAACCTTTGATGTAGGGTTAAACCTGCACATCATCCTTTTGTTGTCAATCATATAAGCAATGAAAGAGGTAAATCTAATCTTCTGTAGCTATGCAAAATAGAATTCTGCACATATAGAAACCCTAGCAAACAAAAAAAGAAACATTCAGCCAAAGCTTTCACATAATCCCAAAGTCATCATTCTTCTAGAAATGCTTTGACACGTGTTTGACATGTCAAGTTTGCACTCATTGGTCCAAGTATCAAACTTGTCTTTTTTTCATATTTAAATATTGACCACTATTGACTTTCACATATGTTGTGAAGGTTCTGTCGCTGTGAAGCTCTTGTCACTCTACAACCATCTTCTTGTTGCATGAACTACACACCCCTGTAGCTGCAAACCTTTATGTTTTTTTATCTATGCATGTTTCTCCAGCTACATACAAACCTTTTTGTTGACATCAATGGAAATCTAATGCCTATCAACAAAAATCAATTCCAACACATATGCACATACAATCTTACAAACATACATACATATAGGCCTAAATACATACATGCACTAATCGATATATACAAACATACATGCATACATACACACAAGCATGCATGCATACATATATACATGACATACAAGCATACATACATACAAACATACAAATATATATACATACATTCAATAGTGTAGCATTTAGCACAAAGCAAGAAATAACATGAGCGTGTTATAACATGCACGCGTTATTTCTTGATTTGGGAATCCCCAAGCCTTGGGCTTGGTATTTTCCTTGGAATACCAACCCAAAGACTTGGAGGGCCTTCCCAACGTCCAAAGATGTTTTTTTTGCAAATTCAACAATATTTCACATAATTGTGTTTGTACTCACCATCAGGTTTGCACATGTTTCAATGTTGAACAAATCAAACACATGGGTAATGTTAGGCTCTCTCTTAGCTATGTAACAATATATTTTTTTTCAATTTTTGAAAATGTTAAGCCTTTGATCTATAATTTCTTTTGTTTTTGGAAAAAACTAGTGTTTGGTGTTTTTTCCATTACAAATTAACCATTCATCAAAAATTAAAATAAATTACATTTTTAGAAACTAGACTCCATTCTACACATAATAAAAAACATTATAATTCTCAATTAGTTTCCAAAATTTATAGGGGTAGCACGACCAAAATTCAAATTTTCAGGAAGTGTCCACTTTGAAAATTAGTAAAAAATAAAATATTCATTATAAAATTATTATAAAAATTGATCATAAACTACATACTGTTAGCTAATTTCTCATTGAAGCAGTTTTAAAAATACTAAAAAAAAAATCACCATGCTAGGGAGCCACAAAAGTTGCTATGTTATCTTTTTCTGACAAAAAACAACACCAATTTCTATGGTCCCCTCTTTTGAACACCTTAATCTCAATGATTTAAAAAAAAAAAAATAGTTTAGAAAGTAGACTCGAAGCACTATGATCCTTGTTTTTATTGCATTTCAAAATTTTGGGTGTAACTATCCTCAATTTCACATCCAAGGTTAGTATTTCTTGATTTTAGAAAAAAAGTGGCCACTTAAGCCCCCTTTTTGGTCTCCCATCTCATTGCAGTAACCCAGGTGGAAGACTCAACCAATGAAAACCCCAACACACTACTTGCAGCTACACAAGAGATTCAACATCATGTTACTAGAATCAAAAGAATGAAGGTGTTATCATTGATGTCAATTTATCAATTAGTTATCAACTAGTTGATGTTGTCATTAATTTCATGGTTGCAAGTTATTAACTGTATATGTTGAGGATATTGATAAAATTGTATTGAAGGAAGATTGTAGGTGTTCAGTGGTTGCTTTGGGTTATTCTCCTATGTTTGTGTGGTTTAGATATGTTGATCATAATTGTTGGAAGTTTCTATATCCATATTTTTGGTGTTTGATTCACTTTATAGTGTGAGTTATGTTCACCAGTTGTGAACTTTGGTTTTTAGAAGTTCTGGTTGAGGTGTGGGAGAAATTTTTCTGGTCTATATTTCTCTTTTTTAAAGTCTTATGACTTGTGTTTCAAGAGTTGAGTTGCTATGATCATGATGAAGCTAGTCTTGGTATCTGGAAGGTTTGTGCTTAATTGTTCTATGTGTTTTACACTGGTTTGGCCGACCTTGTGTTGAACATCATCTTCAAAGTTAATGAAGCATGTTGGATCTATTTGGGTCCTCATGAAGTGTGTTTTTTGGTCACCCTTATTCTAATTCCACCCTAGGATGTTTTGGGGCCAACCTAATTTGAATTTAATGTTTGATGGGTAACTTTGGATATGTTTCAAAGTTGTGGATTGTATAAATATAGGATGATTTAGTGGTGAAGAGGACAAGAGATAAGAATAGAGATAAGTGAAAAGAAAAAGAGAAGATAGATGTGAGATTGATGCTATTTAGTGAGTGTGTGTGATATGAGTGTGGCAGATCAGTGAGAAGCCTAAATGTTGAGTTTTCAGATACAGTGAGAAGAAGGTGTACTCTATCATTCATGCATGCCTATGAGTGGTTGAGAAAATTGTGGTGGATTTCTCTGTTGCATTGATATTTTTGTCTCTCTATAAAATATCTCTTTTATCTTCTTTGTATCTCTATGGTAGTGAGCCCTACGGGTTGTTAGCCCTGTTGGATAGTGAATCTTATTTTGGAAAGTGAGTCCTTGTTTTGGTAGTGAGACTCTTGTAATTGGTTTTGATATTCTCTATAGTGTGATTTAATCCTCATTGTGGTTTTTCCCTTATTGGGTTTTCCACGTAAATCTGGTGTTGTTGTGTTTGTGTGATGGTTTTCAGTTTCTACACTTGCACTTAATGTTTAATCATTTAAGAAGTGTTAAGGATTAGTTCTAGTGATTGAATTAAAGGTTTAATTTTTTCACAATTCATTCACCCCGCTCTCAATTATCCTATTCAAAAATTGGTTTCAGAGCTTGGTTCCTTAGTGAAGAGCTTAACTGCTTGAGGAAGGTCCGAGATGGATGGAAAAATGGTTTATTATTATCCAAGGTTTGATTGAACTAATTATGCTATCTAGAAAATATTGATGGAAGAATATCTGGAGTATTACAAATATGATCTAGAGAAAGCTTAAAATAATCCTTACACTCCTCCTACTAATGGTCTGAGTATGGCTGATGAGATCAAATCACATGAAGTGAACAATAGGGCGAAGTACATTTTGAGGAACAATCTTGTACATTTCAAGTTGATTAAGGTTTAGAAGTTTAGGATGCTTTGAAAATGGAATGTGAAGGTGATGAAAGAGTTAAAGAGGAAAAATTGTAGAATTTGGAGGCACAGTTTGAGCTTCTACATATGTCTGAAGATGAGAATGCTAAAGCTTATGTATAGAGATTGGATGAGATAGTAGCAGGAATACGAGGACTTGGTGCTACTGTAGATGAAACTAGGATTGTAAAGAAGATTCTTAGAACTCTCCCTGATGGTTAAAATGAGAAGGTGTGTGCTATCGAATAATGTATAGATTATAATAACTACACTAAAGATTTGTTGTTGGGATTTCTGAAATCTTATGAGATGAGGAAGTCGAATATGAGGAATGGATAAAAATCAGAGACTTCTTTTAAGGATACAAAGTTGAAGATTTGGATGAAGAAAATATTGATGAAATAGAAGCTAAATTTGTGAGAAAGATGAGGAAAGGCTCCGACAAGTATGAAGGTAAGTTACCTTTTAAATTATTTAGTTGTGGATAAATAGGTAATTATGCTACAAAGTGTCCGGAAAGAGCTAAGAGGAATAAACAAAGATATGAGAAAGAAAAGAAAGGAAACAAGATCAACAGAGCATATTATTCGAATCAGAATTCTAGTATATATAATGAGGATTCTGATTATGAGGATCCTGATGATAATGAGTGTGACAATTCTAAAAAATAGGTGAAGGAATGCCCTCTCAAGAAGGAGAAAAATGAAGGTATTGTTATCTTTTCCCTACATGCTAAACATGAAAAGAACTATTGGATTGTTGGTAGTGGCTCTTCACATCACATGACTGGTGATAAGAGTAAGTTTTTTAAACTTGAAAAATATGATGGAGGCTTGGTTATGTTTGGAGATGACACTAGTGCTAAAATTTGTTGGATAGGTTGAATAAGTTTTGATGTCAAGAATAATACTGATGGTGTCTACTATGTTAAGGGTTTAAGGCATAATATTTTGAGTGTTGGATAGATGTTCAGTAAGGGATATGATCTTGTGTTTAAGGATGAGAGGTGTGAGATCCGGAAAGGATCCAGAACATTGATTGCTACTGAAAGAAATTTGAAAGAAATATCTACCAACTTAAGGGTATTGATGGACGATGCTTTATGACATATTAATGATAGTTGGTTATGGAATCAGAGAATGTGTCACATGAATTTTGATAACTTTGTGAGGATTAGTGTAGTTTAGGTCATGATAGATTTACCAAGGATTACAAAGCCTATTAATGTTATTTGCAGGAATTGTCAGTTTGGAAAGCAAGCAAGAAACCATTACAGATCAAAGGAACAATCTACTATTGGACTACTATATTTAATTCATACATATCTCTATGGTCCTACAAGAGTGATAAATATACAAGGTGAAAGGTACTTTATGCTTTTGATTGATGATAATTCTATATATACATGGGTTACATTTCTTGGAGAGAAATAAGATGTATTAGATAGAGTCAAGACATTCAAAGCTATGGTTGAAAATGAAATGAATTTGAGGATAAAATTATTAAGGTTTGAAAGAGGTGGAGAATTCACCTCCCATGAGTTTAATATGTTTTTTGAAGTGCTCAGAATAAAGAGACAAATATCTACTTTGAGAACTCCTAGAAAAATGGATTTGTTGAAAGAAAGAACATAATAGTTCAAGAGGCCACTAGATTGATGATTACTAAGGCTGGTTTACCAAAAGTTTAATATGCATAAGCTATTCATACTACAATTTATGTATTCATTCATGTTCAAGTAAGATCAAATAGTACAAAGGATACCTATGAGCTATGGCATGGAATAATTCCTACTATTAATTATTTCAAGGTATTTGGAAGCAAATAATATATCAGAAGAGATTAAGAGACTTTGGGAAAGTTTGATGTAAGAAGTGATGAAGGAATATCTCTTGGATACTCTACTAAAATTAAAGCTTATTCTCATTTCAATAAAAGACTAAGAAATATTGTAGAAAGTGTAAATGTCAAGGTTGATGAAAAAATGAATAATTCAATTAACATTGATGGATATGTATTAGATGAACCTAATTGTGTAAGAATTCAAGAAATTGTGGAAGAACGAGAAAAGGATGAGAAAGAGAAGCAAAAATGAATAGGATGAAATAGAAGAAGAAGCTCTAATAGTGTCCCCTAAGACACATAGATATGTGCAGAAGGATCATTCAAAAATTCATATCATTGGAGACAAGACAAAGGTGTATTGACAAGAAGTAGAGATGTTGCTAAAGTAAACTCGTGTTTACTTTTTGAGATTGAATCGAAGACTGTAAGTGAAGCATGTAAAGATGAGCATTGGATGGAATTTATGAAAGAAGAACTTATGTAGATTGAGAACAATCAAAATTGGGAATTGGTCCCAAGATCAGTAGATAAAAACATTATTGGATCAAAGTGGTTATTGAGAAATAAGTTGAATGAGAATGGAGAAGTGGTTAGAAACAAAGTGAGGCTTGTGTGTAAAGGTTTCTCACAAGTAGAAGGCATATATTTTTAGGAGAATTTTTATCCGGTAGAAAGAATGGAAGCTATAAGGATGTTCTTAAAATTTTTTGCTCATAAAGATTTCAAGGTCTATCAAATGGATATCAAGTCAACATTTTTGAATGGTGAGCTAGAAGAAGAGGTCTACATGGAACAAATGGAAGGATTTTAGTTGTTAGAGAAACCAAATATGGTGTGTAGATTGAAGAAAGCTTTATATGTATTGAAGCAATATCCTAGAGCTTGAAATGTGAGGCTAGACATGTATTTGATTTAGCAAGGTTTCAATAAAGGTACAACATATAGTAATTTGTATTTCAAAATTGAAAATGATAAAATCCTGATTGTGGATATATATGTTGATGAAATTATTTTTGGTGGAAATTAAACTATGTGCAAGATTCTTGTGGAAGATATGTAGAAAGAATTTGAAATGTCTATGTTTGGAGAGATGAATTTCTTTCTTGAGCTGCAAATTAATCAAACAGAGAAAGAAATTTTTATTTCACAATCTAAGTATGTCAAAGAGATGTTGAAGAAGTTTGAGATGGATGGTTCCAAACTAGTATGTACTCCTATGGTGACTGGTTGGAAACTGGGTAAAGATGATGATTCACCTAAGGTTGATCAGATCAAATACAAATCAATGATTGGTAGACTACTGTATTTGACTGCTACTAGACCAGACATTATGCATGTTGTCTATCTTATGGCTATATTTCAAGAAGATCCCAAGGAAACACATGTTGCTACTATTAAAATAATATTCAGATACTTGAATAGAACTTCGGATTATGGCTTATGGTATCCTAGGGATACTAAATTTACACTAAATTCTTATACAAATGCAGAGTGGGTTGGATGTGTAGATGATGGAAAGAGAACAAGTGGTGGTGCATTCTTTCTTGGTTATAGATTGGTGGCATGGTTGAGTAAAAATAAAGATTCAATTTCCTTGTCTACTATTTAAGATAAGTATATTGGTGTTGCATCTTGTTGTACACAAGTTCTATGGATGAAATATACATTGAAAGATATCATAGTGGTGTATGATGATCCGATTTCTATATTTTGTGATAATACAAGTACAAATAACATTTCAAAGAATCCATTGATGCACTCAAGGAAAAAACATATATATATATCAGGTATCAATTCTTGAGAGAGAAGGTTCTAGAGAATGAAGTAAAGCTTGAGTATGTTTCGACGAAGGATTATATTACAGATATATTTATGAAGTCTCTTCCTAAAGATACTTTTGAGTGTCTTGGAGAGAAGTTATGGGTCGTTTCCCCTCCTTTCTTGAACTAGATGTATATGGAGATGCATAAGTCTGGTGGATATATGGATCTATCTTTCTTTTGACATGATGTCCAGTGGCTACATCTCAAGGGGATGATGTAGTGTCATGTGTTATAATTGTGAGTATTCTTTTGACAAAGGGGAAATCAATGTAAATATATTTTTCCTTTGCCATTGATTTCAAAGGGGGAGAGGAAAGGAAAAATGTGAAAAAGAGGAAAGAAATAATATGAAAAGATATTATCTACTAAGGGGGAGAAATAGAAAGAAAAATCTTGAGAAGTGTATTTAGAGCTAGTATGTTGTCTTTAATGGTTTTCTACAACATGTTTTTCCATCAATGAAAAAGGAAGAGATTGTTGTAAGAATGAGTAGAATGAAGGTGTTGTCATTGATGTCAACTGGTCAATTGGTATTCATCTAGAGTTTTTTTTCATTGATGTCATGGTTGTAGGTTATTGAATATATATGTCAAGGATATTGAGAAAATTATATTGAAGGAAGTTTGCAAGTGTTCAGTTGTTGCTCCAGGTTTTGCTCCTGTGTTTGTGTAGTTCTTGTTGATTGTGATTGTTGGAAGTTTCTATATCTAGATTTTTGGCTATTGATTCATTGTACAATGCGAGTTATGTTCGCTAGTTGTGAACTATGGTTCTCTAAGGTTTTGGTTGAGGTTTAGGAGAAATGTTGTTGGTCAATATTTCTCATTTTTAAAGTCTTATGACTTGTCATTCAAGATTTGTGTTGTTATGATCATGATGAAGCTAATCTTGGTATCTAGAAGGTTCATGCATAATTGTTCTATGTGTTTTACACTACTTTGGTTGACCTTGTGTTGAACACTATCTTCAGATTTAATGAACTGTGTTAGATCTATTTGGGTCCTCATGAAGCATGTGTTTGTTTCACCCTCATTCTAATTCCACCCTAGGATTTTTTGGTCCTGACCTAATTTGAATTTAATGTTGGATGAACGAATTTGGATATGTTTCAAAGTTGAAGATGGTATAAATACAGTTTGAGTTAGTGGTGAAGAGGACAATTCTGAAGAAGAGAGATAAGTGAAAATAGAAAAGATTAGATAGATGTGAGATTGATTCTATTTAGCGAGTGTGTGGTGCAAGTGTGGAAGATTAGTGTGAAGCCTAAATGCCGAGTTTCTAGATGCAGTGAGCAGAAGGTTTACTCTATCATTTATGCATGTCTGTGAGTTGTTGAGAAAATTGTGGTGGATTTATCTCTTGCATTGAGATTATCATCTCTCTGTAATATATCTATTTTATCTTCTTTGTTTATCTATGGAAGTGAGCCCTTTGAGATGTTAGCCCTATTGGCCAATGAGTCCTATTCAAAATAGTGAGTCCTTTTTTTGGTAGTGAGCCTTCTTTCTCAAGTACTGAACCTCTTGTAATCAATTTTTATATTCTCTATAGTGTGAGTTAATCCTCACCATGTTTTTTCCCTCACTAGGTTTTCCATGTAAATCTAGTGTTGTATTTGTATGATGGTTTTCAGTTTCTGCACTTGCACTTAATGTTTAATCATTTAAGGAGTGTTAAGGATTAGTTTCAATGATTGAATTAAAGGTTTAATTCTATGAAAATTGATTCACCCCCTCCCTCTTCGTTGTCCTATTCAACACATCAAATTTCAAATAGATTTTTTTGTAATCAAGACCAATATGATAACAAACTCATTACAAATCAACAAAGATAGATAACTAAAAGGTTAGACCTCACCAAGAAATTTTTCTATCCAAGTTGTGAAAAACTCTCTCCAAGCACTCTCTTTCATTTCTCCTTCCTCTTCACAAACAAGGCAAGAAATCAAAAAAGAAGAATGAAAACGAAACATGAACTCAAGAACAATCCAAAAAGAAAAAGAGAGAAAACCCCTCCTCCACATGAATAAAAAGAATAAATGGAAGGGGAAAAGGCAACCTCATTTTCAACTTCCCAACCACCCATTCTACTCCATTTTTCGTCAATTTTCATAAGTGAGTAATTAGAGTGGGTTTTACACTTTATTAAAGGGGTTTTATGAAATAAAAATACCCCTACCCCATAAACCTATCACCTAGTAAATTTTTTAAATAATTAAGACCGTATAAGGACCTCATAAAACATTAAATAAGTGACCATATTAATAAAGTGACTCAAGGGACTAATAAAACAACTCTCACATACACACAACCCATACCACATAAAACAAGGTTAATTCACATTCCCATGACAAGACTAATATCTCACAAGGATGCAATTAAGGAAGTAGCTATGTGACCCCCTTATCAACATTGACAAATTCTTTAAACCTATTTACTCAATGAAGAAAGTGTGTCAGTATTACTCATGATTAATAATAATTAAAAAAAATGAATTATCAGTTAAAATTTTCAAGAATAATAATCGAGTAAAAAATTAGATCCACTAATCTACATATGAACACTCCTTTATCATATGATACCTATTATAGAGTCAAGGAACAATTGAGTGAATATTGTTTGTTATCAAAATATCACCATTGATGTCAGTAGAATATTTAACTTATAATGCATATCACTATAAGTAACATTGAATATCAATAATTGTATTCATAATCACACCAAATCACATCTATGATATTTAATCACCTAAATAGTGTAATTCATTTAATATACATAATAATAATACCAATGAATTTGAATCTTGACCATTGCATATTTACGTAGACAAAGAATGGAACTCATTTGACTATCAAAAGAATTCACAACATCTGTTAGATAGGCTTAATCAAGAATATGAACATCATAGTGTAGAACCAATCATCACTCATGTTTACTATCCAACATAAAAGAACATAGAATATAGCATGTAAACCATCAAACAATAATAGGATCAACAATTCCATAAGGATAGGGTCTCACACTATAATTTATCCTTTTATCATTGACATTGCCATTGTGGAAGTGGAAACACTAACAAGGTGTTTAACTAAGGAAAGCCCCTTAATGGACCCTTCCTCTCTCTTTGAATGTGTAGGTTTTAGGTTTGAAGGAGATTGAAGGAAGATTGAATTTATATATTCCATTATTGCATTCCAATCCTTACATCTTGAAAAGACACAAAAACTCACCTACAGAAATATCTAACAATGACCTGAAAAATTTGTAAGCGAAATTGAGAAGCTTTGATCAAACATCAAAGGACTAAAAAATAGATCTAGAATATCCCTACAAGGACATAGATTCCCTTTTGTGTATTTTTCCTCCTATTCAAACCATATCCAAATTTATAGGATAGGTGCATAAAGCTCTACCTTTCTCAGATTTGCCTACAACTTTCTATTTTAGTTTCTCAATTGTTAAAATGTTGCATTTTCATATTAGGGCACATAGTCTAATTAGGTTAATAAAGGAAAATCAATTCCAATTCATATATTTAGTGTATAAAATAGTAACACTTTTTCATACTTAATTTGGGAATAAGTGATATTGAATTAACCTAATTATGCCTTGATTCAATGTTGTAATGTTTTGTACACATTCATGTTGAATCTAGGGACCTTTTTAACAAAATATACTTAAACTATACCTTATTTAGGGTGTTATGAAGTGTTGTATCATAGGCCAATCAAACTGCTACCTACCATCAAAGATTGTTTGAATGAATGGAAACATTCATTCCTTAAGATGAAATGCATCTCTCTTTCCAAAAAATCTAGACATCATTATAATATTTGATACTTCCTTGTAGAATTCTCCCCTATTTGGCTAATCTAAGAGTTGTGCCAAGGACTTCTTCTCCATTCTTAATCACTTCTTATTCAAGTGAGCCTTATTGGTCTAATTATGCTTGCTATATATCTCCAAACCCTTTGCCTCATTCAGCTGTGCAAGATTCTTTGGATAAGGGACACTGAATATAAGTTGAAACATTTGAGGAGTTAGGTCTATGATCACATTATCTTATGAATCTACACATTGTCTAGTGGTGGGATTGTAAGCTCCAACTGTTGTCATGATCAATTTCGGGAATTGGATGGATAGAGGAAACACAGTGATGTGAGCCAATCTAGACTCAACTATTCTTCTAGTTCTCCTTGTTACGTCCTCAGTAAATATCTTTGAGTACAACTGCTCATAATTGAATGGGACTAGATTGTTGTCACTTCTATCAGCCCAATTAGATTCCACCTTGCTAACAGTGACAATAGGACCCCTATGGTTATACCTCAAGGTATAAGGCAACTATTCCAGTTTAATTTTCTTAGGCTTAGTTGCTACCTTCGAAGTTTCTACAGGGTGATTCCTCTGAGAAGCCTCTCTTGATGCTCCTAAAATCCTTTAGCTTCCTCCAATAAAACCCCAAATTAGATATATAAAAATATATAACAACAACATGATTAGAGATCCTAACCTTTATATATACCAAAGGCAGAACCAGGCAAAAAACATCCTAAAAAGGCTCTCCTAAAAACACTACCGGGATCGGGACCGGAATAAACACTGAGCTTGTAATAATAACAAGGTGGGATCGGAGTCAGAGCTAGGATGGTAACTGGAATTAGAATCAGAATGAGAACCGATGTGGTTTTGTGAAGAATTTTCAATTTCATATTTGGTTCCGATTCCGGTTCCGCTAGAGTTACCAATATTTTGGAAGCCTACCTCTTACTATAAGCGGAGTTGGAGACAGGATGGAAACAAAATTGATACTTATTTCAAAACATGGTTCAAGATCAAAATCGATTTTGGTTCCGGTTCTGCTCAAAAATAATCATGATGTCATAAGTGATTTCAACATGATGATAAATAACATTATGATCTAAGGACTAGGTCATATCAAAATGAAAAGGGCTTAAGAATAAACTTATACGAGAACATACCCATATGACCGAAAGGAAACCGTAATAATTAGGGCATCATATCTAAAACCAAAATGCACCAAAACCCTAATTCACAAACCCTCGACTTCAAAAAATTAGGGCACAAATTTAACCCCATTCAAACTAATCAGATTAATGTGCAATAGGATTCCTAAGTAAAACCATAATTTATCAAACCCTACCAATGTAAAAATATTAACTAATCCATGCCATTTAAATACTAGGGCATCATGATACAGTCATGACTAAAACATGAAAACGATCATGATAAAAACAAACAAATGAGAAAAAAAACACCAGAAAAGAAAAATGAAAACAAGAAAACAAAAAAAAAGAGAATAAAAATAAACAACATGAACTCACAAGAAAACCGAGATTCATGAACTTTCCAGAAACCAATGACCAAACCAAAAATGAGCAACGAAAGAAAATGAAACAGAAGAGCATAAACCCTACCTCCAAATACAAATAAATAGGTTAGCCCTTTGATGTAATCCCACGCGTGATTATCTCCCTTTAGATCGAATCACATGTACAAATGCTCCACTGCAACTCTACTTTGCTCTTGATCTTTTAATAATGATGATAACTTCCAGTTAATCCCTAATTAAGGTTAAAATTGTAGCTTCATGCGTGCAAGTTACCTGTAATCAATGCCATAAATGCGGTAGATTAGAGTCAGAACTGCAGAGGGAACTGGCACATTATTGTCGTACAGCTTCAGTAAAGTGAAACATCAAAAATGGCGGGAGCGAAATCGGAATGGGAATTGATTTAGAAACTTGTCCGATTTTCCAACTCAGTTCTCATTTTGGCTCCGGTTCCACCAACAAAGAAGAAAGAAAAATAAAAGACAAAATAAAAAAACAAAGACCGAAATGAGAAAACCCAACACATCAAAACAAAAAGACCAAAAAGGCAGAAGTGGAGGCGGAATGAAACTTTATTTCGAAACCCTGAATAAATTCAGACTTAACTTCCACTCCGGCTCTGGCTCCGACAAAGACAAACCGAAAAGACAACAAAAAGATCGTTGGGATGGGGATCAAAATGAAATCTTCGAAACAAGTTTCAAAACCCGATTTAGTTCTGGTTCCGGTTCTGATAGAACAAACCAAAGAAAAACAAATTGTTGGAAAAGAATAACTCCAAACTTTGTTTGAAAAACAAACAAGGACAATAACAAAAAGGGGGACCCATTTTGACCAAGGCAAAAGATTGGGTGGTTATGGAAGGCATAACAGATCTATTGACTAGGCTTTAGGAACTTCCAAGTAGGTGTATGTGCCATTCTCTTCACCAGTAGATAGGGGAGTTGCTTTGATGTTGAAATTGCATCAAAAAACTTTCAGAGAAAATACAATCGGCAGATTACTGCTATCCTTCCTAGGCATCATGTTAAATGGGAGAATGGCGCATCAAAAGTTAAAAGGCCTTAGAAGCTTTCAAATACAAACAGTGATATCATGGTGAAGTGGGGAAAGCCACATAGCATGAGGGAGGCCCATGCCAAGTGAGGAAAATGCCATGACTGTAGGTGTGCAAAAAATTGGATTTGTTGAAGAGTCTTTAGAGACTTTCAAAGCAAGTGAAAGGGGGTGACATCAAGCCGAATTCCATAATATTTACGATCATCCTCCTTACCCATGTGAGGAAAGATAGGCATTGTAGATGGAGACAACATAGACTAGGCTTAAGAAATACTTATCAGTCACATGCCCGAAACGAATGTGGTCTCATGGTATGCCAGAGCAGAAGGTATGGACATTCTGCAAAGTATAGAACAAAATGAGGAGAATGGCCCCCATTGTTGTGTGAGTGCAGTGTGTTGGAGGCCTGAAAGGCATGAGGATCTATAAAACGGTCCCAAGTAGGTGCAGTTTCATGGAAGGGCATGAGTGCAAGTGCGCAACAAATTGGATTTGTTGAAAGAGTCGATGGAAGCTCAAACCATCAAGGAGGAATGTACAAAGAATAAAATGAGAAAAGAATGGATGATAAAGCCAGATGGAGGGTGTGGCCTGCAATAGATTAGGGAATTCCATCAAAGCAAAGCACGGGAACACACCCAACAGAGGATAGAGGGGCTCGAATGCACCCTGTGAAGCAGAGCCACCGCCATTGCCATGGGAATGAACAAAATGAGTTTGCAAAGAATATTTAGGGAAAATCTCGCGGACCTCGTAGGGGAACAATGATGCAAGAAAATATTCCTGTGAGGCTAGTGAGATATTGCAAACGTGCAAGGTGGGCCCGAGTTTGGGGGTTAAGTGTGTCGAAGGGTTAAAATGGAAAAGCATTTAAAACAATTTTTTTCTCAATGCAAGGTAAATATGCACTTTTAAACGAAGGTAAAATATTTCAAGTGTGAAATACAGAGTAAAGCACGGGTAAGATATGGTTTTCACTTTTAAGAGTAAAGTAAAGTATTATAGGGAAATAATTCATTGAAAATATGAGGCCCGATGAAATTTTAAATTTCCTCCAAATATTGTGGGAAAATTTGACAAATTTTGGTGGGGGCGGGTGAAATATTCCAGTGGCCTGTAGATAGTGGTCTTTACCAAATATTGTATGGGTAAAATGAATTTAATATTCATTTTTAAAAGGCTAATGTGTCCTGGGATTTAATTCGAAACAAATTAAAGAGCAGAAATATTAAAGTTATCAAAGTTTAATATATGGAGGAAAACAAAACTGCAGCATTATAAAGTGGGGAAATATTTCAAAGTGCAATGTTTGAAATTAAAAGAGAGCTGAAACAAAATTTTCATGGGCAACGGGTATTTTCCAGCAGTTGGGTGAATGATGGAGATTCTCCACATGGGCAGATTTTTTGTTTCAAAGCAATGATGAGAAAAGGCAGTTTTGAGAGAATAAGTTTGTTGCTGCAAAGGAAGAGATATGAGAGATTCTTTTCAGTTTGATCAACGGGAATGAGGCTTCCAGATGGAATTTCCAAATCAGATTTAGGACTGCTCCTATTTGCTTCTCTTCTTCAATTTCTTCTAATTCTTCTCTCATTGGAATGGCTCTAAATTTTTGTATTGGGTTGGGTAGATAGAGAATTGTAAATTCTGAGTTATTTCTTGAGTCTGCAAGCTATAATTTTATGAATTTTTTAGTAAATACAGCTAGTTTATGCAAATAAAATCATGAAGGTGTTTGCACATTCATGAATATCTTCAGATTGTCTCATATTTGTACACTTTTAGTCATGTAAATTCAATAATAGAAAGTGTCTTTGAGTTTATCATCTCAAATTTTAAGAGATTTTTTTGTCTGTTCATTGTTATGTTTCAAATAAATAGTTAAAATGCTTTGAGCAGGTGATTGTGATTTCAGGTGTGCAGATGGGATTTGATAAGGAGAATTTGATTGATAATAAGAGAAGTATTGTTGGTGCAAGACACTAACAGTTGATTCAAAGCATTAGCAATTTAAATCCACTAGTTGAAGTATGCTTGCTGGGGAATTCATTTATGTGTTTGACTCCATGGCCCAGAATTGGCACTGATCTATTTTTCAGTTTTGTGCATCTCAGAAACATTTAATAAATACAAAATCACTCTTATTCTTACTATTTGGTTTGTTGTATGTCCTACTTTCCAATGGCTGAGAGAGGGTTGAGTTACTAAGAATTTAGCCAAGTTTGAAGTTGTCAATGCTTCCCTTAGTATATTTTCATTGGGAATTATCTGCTTTATAAAGCAATGTTGTTGTATGAGTTAATTAAGTTTTGGGCATTGTATAGGTTTACCCACCTTGGTCCTGCAGAGCCAAAAGTGTAGGAGATGTCAGTCTTTGACTGAATCTTGCTAGTTGGCCACTAGCCTTTGTGGTTCTTTAATATAGAGTTTGGCTACCTCTTAGAGAGTTTCAAAGCCTAGCTGGAAAATTAAAACACCAATAGAGTCCTTAGTGAGGCCTAAGGCAGTGAAAACCTAGGATCTGGGAGTGTAGATTAAGAGGAATAAAACAAAGAATTTAGTTTATAGAACCCTAATAGGGACCCATTCACCACTAAAGGAGAATGAGTCTTTTGTGACCTAAAAAAAACCTTCTTGCAGCAAGGTACATACCTTTTTATCCTCTCAAAACTTCCCTCATAGTTGCTATAATAGATAGGATTAGATTTTTATTGTTATTTAGGCATTTTGGCCCTCATAATTGAATGAAACATCCCATGAAAAAACATTTTGGTCTATCATCTTGTTAATTAATTTTGATAGACCCTATTTTTCTATGTTTCAATGTCCAAGACCCAAAAATATGTAGATTCAAGCTTGATTGAATCACGTACAAGGTTGAAAGTCAATATAATCACCTTGTTGGTCTGCATCCTAAATGACCCTATAGAGAAAGGAAATTTTGATCCTAGGTTATTTGTATTAGACTTAGGATCCACCACTTTCTATGTTTCAAAAATAAATTATATTTTAAGAAACTAAATAACATTCTAGATTTATAGAATTTTTTTTTTGATTAGTTTTCAATTTTTTTAGGGGGGAGCATGCTCAATTTTTTATTTTTCAAGATGTGTCCACTTTTTTTTTCTCGATAAGTTGTTGATGAAGGGCCCCTCCCAAATAAATATAATCAAAATAAAATATTAATTTACATAAACCCTTTAAAAAGGGTGCATCAAAATCATTCAAGCTTACACAATAGTTTTCATTCTTTGTTGATTCAAGCATCATTTTGTGCTTGGGTTTTGAAAGGGGTCTTTTTTCTTTTAAATTTTGTCAATTCTTGCTTTGTCTATGAGGGGACCACTATGTTTTGAGATTATTTTTCATTTATCCCCCTGAACTAGTAGTGCCTATAGACATCAGTGAAACTGAGAAGTTCGTAGATGGAAAAATCTCCGGAATATCATTCTTTGTGATGTTTGATGATGTCTCTAAGATTTTGTCTTTTGAATTTACCTCTTGTAGAACACTTGAAAGGGTAGGATTTGGTTTAGAAATGGCCTCCACTAGAGTGTGGGAGGAAGCCACAATATTTTAGGACTCAAGTATAATGATGTAATGGTGAGGTTACACCCCTATCCACCAAGTGGGCCTGAGACTTGAGGCATGAATGCCTTGTGTATGAGTCAGATTTGTAAATTGTGTGGTAGTATGATCTATTGAAAATAATATCCTACATGTGAAAGGAATTTTTTCATAATCTACAAGTGGTCCCCATCTTTTTTTTCCCATCTTTCAGGATATCTCAACTAGAAGACCTTTGCAGAGGTCTATTTCAATGCATAATCATGGATAAGCTGAGCTAGATAAATTAGCTATTTCCTTAGAGATGTAATGATACTTTCCTAAGCCATTACTAATTTATTGCAAGCTCTTTGATTCCCAAAATTGCAAGGGAATATATGGTAGGCACACCCACAAAATATGTAGTTCTGAAAGTCTTTGATCTAGGGTCAAAGGATGGGAACCAAGGTTTTGGGCATAATAAATCTCCATTGAGGGACCATGGACCATTCTCCAATGCCTAATATTTGTCTTCAATGGAATTGAATTTCAAAATAAATAATCCCCTAATGCAAGCATAAATACTTACTTCTTCTATACCATCCTTTAAGTATTTAAAAATTTAGGTGTGGAGATCACATAATTTTGACCAAGTCTTGGTGAATCTACATATGAGTGTATGTTCCTATAGAAATTCCTCTCTATCACAAACTACCCTGTCCACACTAATCTCTAGAGATTCTTTATATCATCAAAAATAAAGAGCATTATTATTGGTAATTGTTGTCATTAATGTCAACACTAATGGTTGTCTTGTCATTGATGTCAACATTGTTGGTTGTCATTGATGGAGATTGTTGGAACTTGAGTAATATGTTGTTATTCCTTGGTATATTCAGTTTGGTCTAACATTGAAGAGAAGAGCTGAAGAAGTTCATGGTTGGATGTCATGCCTCATCAAGAAGTATTATTATTGATGTTCGTATAATACATTATTACTAATAATAGAGTTGTTTTAATGATAATATATTTAAGATGAGAATTAGAATCATGAATAATGTTGGAGAGATGATCTAAAGTCCATCTCATTCTCTCTTCTAATGTTCCTATTAATATATGTGTTCCTAAAAGGAAGTTCTATTTTTCACAAGTTACACAAACGTTTATGGTTCAGGAAGCTACATTGTATTCTATCTAGGAGAATGCTTCACATTCCTTCATTGTTATACTTATGTTCTTATGGTTTTCTATTCAATGTCAGTTCTCTATGTACATTACACTCCTATCTTTTTAGGTCACCTATGTTTCCGAGGAGGTTCCTATGAATTGTAATAGGTTGGTAGTGTGTTAGTTGTCAAAACTAGGTTGGGAAATGCTCCATATTTGTTCAAATTGATGTCTCTACTCTTGTGGCTTGGTGAATGTGTTCAAATTTTTTGTGCAATGTCTCAATTCCAATATCATATATTGAAATGGTTCACAAGTTGTTCTACAAATGTTACATCATCGGGTTGTGTACTTTATGTTTCCTGAACAAAGTTTTAAGTACCTTTTTGGTCTATAGTGGTTGTTGATGACATGATAGTATGAAATAAGTGTATGGAAGTGATCTTGGATGTTCAATGAACATCATCCCTATGTTATATGCACATTACTAATTGTTTTCTTTGGTACCACATTGTATCTTGAGTTGGATTTCTTGATCTTTTGTGGATATCTGGCCAAGAAAGCTTGTTCCTTTGCTTGGTCTATGTGCTAGGGGGTTTGTGATAGAAATGGAAGATGTTTCAATATTTATTTGGGTCATGAATTATCCTTTCTAGGACAACATAAATTTAGTTCAATTCAAGGAATTTTTATGGGCTGACTAGCTATATGCTTCATTGTCCCATCCACATGTTTCCTTAATCTTGACATACATTGATGTGTGTTTGTGTGTAAATATTTTTGGATCACATTGAAATAAGTGTTAAGATTATTTTTAGTCCTCTCTATCCTTGGGTTAGGAACACATCATGATTTGGTGGCCGACCAATTGAATTCATTATTTTCTCTCTTCTTGGATGACCTAATTGAATAATCAAAGTGTTCTTATGGATATAAATGAAAGATCATTCTAGATGTAACTAGATGGAGAAGTGTGCAAGTGAGAGAAATAGTGTTAATGATCTATATTTAATATCCAACAAATTTAGTGCTAAATATTGTGAAAGGAAAGATAAATTATTCTTGAATGCCTTAGTCATTAGAGAGTTGTGTTGGTAATCTTTGTAATTCTGTTATATATCTTTTGTATCCTGATTTGAGATAGTGAATCTCATTAGGTCCTCTGTATCTTGATATTGGATTTCGTTATTAATTTATTTTTTCAAGTCCTTTTTGTATCTTTCTCTAAGGCACTTAGCTTTGTTGCAAGTCTTTTGGTAGTGAGCCTTATATTGTGAGTTAGCTCTCACCATGGTTTTTCACTCATTGGGTTTTCCACATAAATTTGGTCTCTCTTTGTGCATATGTGTGTTATATATATCTTTCTATTTTTTTCTAATTTGATTACTACTATATCCTTCATTGGTAAATTTTTCTCAAGGTTTAAAAGATTCAAATTGCTATATTCTTCTCAAATTTTCCTTTTCTTAAAGTTCTATCTTTATCTGCTAAAGAAGTTTGAGTCGTGTTGAAAGTTTCAAGTTTTGGAAGGGGTTAAGATTTGTGTAGAATGATTCACACCCCCTTCTCAGTCTCTAGAATTGTTCAAAAATTTGTATTAGAGCCAAGTTCCTCTATGGAAGCTCAACAAATTGAGGAAAATATTCAAGATGGAACATGATGGTTCATACAAAGGCCCTAGGCTTGATGGGACTAATTACTCCTACTATAAATTTAGAATGGAAGGACACCTAAACTATATAGGGTTTGGTGTTTGGACATCAATCAAAAGAGGTTATACTTATACTAACACTCCCATTATAGACCCAAATGAAATCATACTATATGAATGTAATGCCAAAGCCAAGAATGATATTTTGTGTGGATTAGCTGATTCATAATTGTTGAAGGTGATAAATTACAGTTTTTCCAAAGATGCTTGGGAGAGGCTTAGTACAATCTATGAAGTAGATTTTGAAGTGAATCAAGAAAATATGTATATCTTCAAGAGAATATTTGAGACGCTACAAATGACTGAAGATGAACACATTGAAAGTTATATGCTTCGGGCACAATAAATTGTCTCTAGGATCATTGGACTTGGTGGAGAAGTAAGAGAAATTTAAATTATAAAGAAGCTTCTAAGATATCTCCCAAATATTATAGTCACAAAGTATCTACCATTGAAGAATCTAAAGGTTTAGATCAATATTAAGTTGATGAAATGTTTGGTACTCTTACCGCCTTTGAGATGAGAGAGTTTGGTCAAGATGTTTCAAAGAAAGAAGTTGCATTCAAAGTTAACAAAAAGATTGAAGATGAAGTCATTGATCAAATTGATTAACTTGATGAATTTGAAGCAAAATTTGTGAGAATATTGAAGAAAGGAACTAGAAAATACAAAGTTAAGTTATCATTCAAGTGCTTAAATTTTGGGAGAGTTTGTCATTTTGTATCTAGATGTACCTATAAATAATTTTTTGATGATATACAAAGAGAGAAAATCAAAATAGGATTAAATTATAAGGAGAGATGTTATTCCTCTAAATATGGTGATAATTATTCAAATGATGATAGCATATTCATGGCTCTAGAAGGTAAAAATACTATATAGGATAATGAAAAAGGTTTGGTACCTTGTAGAAAAACAAGTTTAATGAAAGATCTATGGAAGTATGGACTAATTTTCATGCTAAGGAATAGGAGAATTATTGGGTGATTCACAATGGGTGTTCTCATCACATGACTAGTGATAGAAGTAAGTTCATCAATCTCAAGAAAGTCAATGGTGGAGATGTTAAGTTTGGTGCTGACAAGTTAGCACAGATCTATGGAAAAGGTGTTATAACAATTGATATAAAGAACATAAGTAATGATGTCCTCTATTTCAAAGGCCTAAAACATAATCTCCTGAGTGTCAATCAAACATGAAAAAAGGATAAAATTTCACTTTTCATGCTAATGGATGTGAAATCATAAAGGAAGGTTTGAAAAGACTTGTTCTTGAAGGAACAAGGAAAAATGGTAATATCTATCATCTAAAGGAAGCTAATGGAAGAATTTTATTGTTGGCTCAACCTAAAGAATATTGGTTGTGGCATAAAAGAAATGAGCACATCAACTTTGTAAACATTGATAAATTCAATTCATCTCATGTAGTAAGAGATATGCCTAAAATAACCAAGCATGTAACATATTATACAATGAATATTATATGGGAAAGAAAACAAAGAATAGCTTCAAAAGCAAGGAGAGCTCTATTTCAATTCCATTGGATTTGATTCACGCTGATTTGTGTAGACCTAAAATAGAAAGTAGTAAACAAGGTGAAAGGTATTTTATGTTTCTTATAGATGATTACACTTGGGTTACATTCTTGAAAGAGAAATCAGAAGCCTTTGATAATTTTAAGACTTTTAAAGAAAAAGAAGAGAATGAAATGGATGTTAGGATTTCATGTTTAAGGTTAGATATAAGATGTGAATTTACCTCATATGAATTTGAAAAGTTTTGTGAAGAACATGTGGTATTAGGAGACATTTGTTTGCTCCTAGAACCCCTTAGCAAAATGGGGTAGTTGAATCTACTAATAGAATAGTGTAAGAAATGGCTAGGATAATGAAGAAAGATGCTAACCTATCGAATATGTATTGGAAGGAAGTAATATATATTGTTGTATATCTTCTTAACATAGTGCAACTAATAGTCAACAACAATGAAACACCTTATGAGCTGTGGTATGGAAGACCTCCTACTATTAGATATTTTAAAATCTCTGGTAATAGCTACTATATTGGAAGAGATGAAGGAGACCTTAGAAATTTTAATTCAAGGTTTGATGAAGAAATATTTCTTGGTTACTCAACTAGGAGAGAGGCATACAAATGCTACAACAAGAGATTGGGAAAGATGATTAAAAGTACAAATGTCAAGGTTGATGAAGACTTGTGTCAGATCTCACATGAACCTGAGGTTTTTGAATCTGATATACTTCCCTAGATTGAAGAATAAGAAGAATAAATTGAAGAGAAATAAGAAGAGTAAATAAAAGCAGTAAAGAATCTCAAGACTCCAAAATATAGGCAAAAGAACCATTCTCCATATTAGATCATTGGAGACAAAAATGAATGTTTTCTAATAAGAAGAAATTTTGCAAGAACAAAAAATAAAGTAAATCTATGCCTATTATCAAAAGGGGAGCCCAAAAAATTTTTTGATACTAGCAAAGATGAAAATTAGATAAAGGAAATAGAGGAAGAATTAAATCAAATAGAGAAAAATATTACTTGCGAACGTGTTCCCAAACCTGCTAATAAGAATGTGATAGGAACAAAGTGGGTATTCAGGAACAAGTTGAATGAAGATGGTGAGGTGGTAAGGAAAAAATCTAGATTGGTTTGCAAGTGCTATTCACAAGTTGAAGGTATTGATTTTGAGGAAACCTTTTCTCTAGTGGCTAGACTAGAGGAAATAAGAATGTTTCTTGATCTTTTTGTTCATAAGAACTTCAATGTATATGAAATGGATGTCAAGTCATATTTCTTGAATGGAAATATAGAAGAAGTATACATTGAGAAACCAGATGGCTTCTAGTTATTGAAAGATCCAAACATGGTTTTTAGACTCAAGAAATCTCCAAAAGCTTGGTATGCATAGCTAGATATGTATCTACTTCATCATGGATTCAAAAAGGGTAATGTAGATAGTAATCTATATATTAAAGTTCATGAAGATACATTGTTGATTGTAATTGTGTATGTTGATGATATCATCTTTTCTAAAGATGATATTAGGTGAAAGTTTATAGAGGAGATGTAGAAATAATTTGAAATTTCAATGATTAGTGAGTTATCCTTATTTCTTGATCTTTAAATTATTCAACAAGATCATGGAATTTTCATTTCTTAGACCAAATATGTAAAGGAAATACTAAAGAAGTTTGGAATGAAATATTCTAATATAGTGGGTACTCTTATGGTGATTTGTTGTCACCTAAGTAAATCAGATGAGTCTCTGAAAGTTGACCAGACTCTCTATAGGTGTATGATTAGACGATTACTATACTTAACTACATCTAGACCTAATATCACGCATGTTATATGTTTAGTTGCCATATTTCAAGCCAACCCTAATAAATCTCATGAGAAAGCTATGAAAATAATTTTTAGACACTTAAAGGGAGCTTTAAATTGTGGCCTATGGTACAAAAATGATTAAAATTTCTCTCTAAGTGCTTATACTGATGTTGATTAGGAAAGGTGTGTTGATGAGAAGATGAGTAGAAGTGGAAGTGAATTATTTTTGGGAGACAAATTGGCCTCATGGTTCATAAAAATTAAGACTCAATGTATTTGTCCATTTTAGAAGAAAAATATATTGTTGCAACATCTTGATACACTCAAGTTCTTTGGATAAATCATACCTTAAAGGATATAAAGGTCATGTACGATGAAAATATTCCTATACGATATGATAATACAAGTGATATTAACATTTCAAAGAATCTGGTAATGCATTCAAGGACTAAACACATCTCAATCTAGTACCATTTTCTAAGAGAGAAAGTTGTAGAACATGAGGTTATAACGGAGTATGTGCCTATTGATCATAAAATATTGCACCTCTCTAAACAACCTTATGGGAAATTCAATAGATGGGGGACCAATCGTAATCTACTCGATGAACTATATGATTTTTAAAGAAGTCAGCTCTTCCTTTCTATTTGGGAAAAGGGAGAAAGAAATGATGAAAATAAAACTAACTATGGTGATGCACTGAAAGATTTTACAAAATTTCAAAACCCTAATGGATTCTCAATTTCATTTTTGAAAGGGGAACAAACAACTAAGGCTTATAGAAGCACAAAGAAATCATTCAAATCCTTTCGTGGGAAGCACCCATCAAAATTCAATACAAAATAGTATACCAAAAATCAAATATAATGCTTCAATCCCTTATAGAATTATTTTTCCCCAACAACATAATGCAATATATAACAAAACTTAAAATAGGGAATGAAATATTATAATAACATGGTACAATCCACTATAAATCTAAGTTAGAAGAAATAAAATCTAGAATGAGAAAGAATCAATCATCAATATTATGTCCAAAAGATGAAAATGACATAGAGCATGGATATGTACACACAAAGAATAAAATGTAAGATAGAGGCCCCACTTGGGCATAGTCTAATACATTCCTTCCTTCTATTATTTTTATCTAAGAAACAATGAAAAATTTTCTAAGGTTGAATGGCTAATTCATACTTTTATCTTGAAAATCAATTAAAACTCATACAAAATAGCAAAAAAATTTCTAAGAAATCTTGAACACTAGGGAAAGGCTTGAAAATTCCCTTTTATAAGAGAAGGGAAGAACACAATCATAAAGAACTCTCCACCATCTAAAAAAAAAACCACAATAGATGACAATGAAATGTTGCCCTACGATTTTGAACAAAGATCATATTTTATCCTAAATATCCAAGAAATAAAACTTGAGTTGCTTCATCATGATAACTATGTAACAACCTACTAAGCTAGAAACTGCAGAGCAACCAAAAGCTATTCCCTATCAGAGGAAGAATGTGGTGCAATTAAATTTTTGAGGAGAAATATGATCTAATCATCTACAAGCATTAGTGAGTGATGTGAAGAGGGCACATACGTCTCTAATGCTTGGAGAGGACCCAAAATTCTTACACTTGGTAGGTTGTTATCAATATTCTATTCCTAACACTATAGGATCCTACCTAACAAAATATAGGCTATGTGGTGCAATGATATACCTTTCCTCAAAAAAATCCTTGAGGTGCTTGGTGAAAACCCTAAAAAGTGGCCATTTGTATCATCTTGTGCCCGAAAGCAATATAATTAAAAAATTCATGTAGGCACTATGTGGTGCATTTTTTTTCTTTTGGAAAAAAAGTAATTTACAACCTCTAGGAAAGTGCACCTGCATAACACATGGCAAGGGCTGACAAAAAAAATCTTGAAGATTGAAAAAATGGGAAAACCCATGGAGTCAAAAGTTGAAGAAAACATATTAAAATATTTAGACCATAGGAAAGCTCTATAGTCTTTATGACTCATAGGGAGCCTACGCCTGTGGAGGCATGAACCCAAAAAATAATAAACAAAGAAAATTTAAAAGGAGACATGTGATCCTTAGATCCTAAAGAATTCAAAATGCATAGGTATTCCCAATCTGAATCTGAAGGCAACACCAACACATGCAACATTTCAGAAGCCTTGTTTGAATCGAGTATCTCTTTAAAAGGGACCTCACCTAGTCATGTTTGTGTAGCTCTAATATGAAAGTAAAGTATAGCTAGTGGAAGGAGTATTCTTTCAATTTCTTCTACTCTTGGCAATGGGCCTAGCACTTGGAAGGCTAAATGATCCCATTGCTTTCCTTCTAGTGACTCCTTGATCCATTCTTCATTTAACACTCCTCCATCAGGTAAGAAAGGAGAAGGCAATCCCATTCGAAACCTTCAAAATATTTGGACATCCTATTGACCTTTTCCATTAGTGCAATCTAATAATTTTTTCCTCTGTGCATAGCCTGACTACAAACTATAAATTTATTTTCTTTCTTTGCAGATACTCTTCTATCCAATATCCCAACACTCACCAGAGTCTCTTCAGTATCTTTATAGAGATTGATAATCAAGCTCTTTGATTTCATAGACTGAGGAGTGACTTAATGTAAGATTTGGTTGAATACTAGACCAAACTTTTTACTAAGTTCTTGTGCATTTTCCATGAACCTCAAAGCAGGCCTTAGGATGCCATCACACCCTTGATCTTTTACCAACAGGAGAAATATAATTTTTTGAGCATAGGGATAAATTTGGCCCTTCATGCCATAGCTTGTTCTTGTTGAGTTTGGGACTCCTTTGTCTTTATTTCCTCTCTCAAGTGTTTAATTGTTTCCAAGGCACCTGAAATTTCAAGGCACAACCCTTCTAGTTCTTCACTATGAGTTTGCAAGATAGATTCAAAATTTCCTTTCTCCCATTTCTCTATATCAATTGCCACTTAGGATTTTTGGAATTCTTCCTGGAATTTTCTCTCTTGATGTTGGAGATCTATTTGGCCTTGCTATTGAATACTTGAAACAATAGATAACTCCTACTGTACCTTCTACAACTCTTCCATCCTTTCTTCAAGTTGTTTTTCTACCAATTCTGTAGCATCCTTTTCATCTGATACCTTGGATTAGGCATTGGTTAAATATTTTTGTACCTCTTTCTTCTCTTTGTCAAAAAACTCACACATTTGATTTGCTTGGCCTAAAGCTTTGGACCACTTACCTTGCATTTCTTGTGGCTTCTTTTGTAGATCTTCACACTCGCAATCCTGTTATTCTGAGATTTCAGTGAGCTCCTTTTTTCTTCATTGCAACTCCTTTGTTGCTTGTTGCAGTTTGGATGTTAAAATCTCTCCCTCTTTGTGCTTAGTCTAGATCTTGAGTGACATATTTTCCAATTCATCTAAAAGCTGACCTTTATCCATTTTCACTATTTGAAGCATCATAGCTACTTCCTTTTGTTGTTCTTGTTCTTGCTTCAAACAAGCAATCTATGAGTCTTTTTCTATGATCTCCACCTGGTGATGCTCAATTGTGGCCTTCACATTTACTAACTCTGCCTCTTGATTTTTCAAAATTTTCTTCAACCTTTGGAAGTCAGTGGATACTACCTTATGTGTAGCCTTCATGAGCCTATCTTTTCATGAGAGAGTGCTTCACTTAGGTTCAGGCCTACAGTTTGGATCTCATAATCCTCATATTGCATTTCCCCTTCTAGCTTGAAGGTCAAAGGCTTCATGGCTGAAATCATTAAAGACTCACTTCTCATAAAAACATGATTCTAACTTCGAGGTGGCTAGAGCTACTATAGCATTTGCTAACTTATTTTCCTTCCTCTCCTTGTGGGCCAGCTTACATAAGTCTATTTGAGTATGGAAATCTTGAGGAGACTTGATACTTTGTGAAGTAGTAGGGAAACTATTAGGGAGGCCATAAGGAATAGAGAAAAGGCTATTTTCAATTGGTTGACCCTTGGGAGAATTTTTTGAGAAGGTTAAAGATATTGGGGAAAAAGGTGGAATGCCATGCTCATATTGTGAGGCACGTGGAGTGGCCATCCAAGTGAGGGGAGCAGTGGTTGAGAAAAGGGACATGTCTAGAAGTGGGCAAAGGCAATGAGACATGCAACATGGGTTTCTCTAGTGCCAAAACCTGGGCTTCTAACATGGCAATTAAAAGGTCAACTGTGGATGTGGTTGAAGATGCATGTTCTATGCATAGAACTTATAAAGGAGATTCAATAGTAATTATGGTAGGAGGCATGGAAAATATGGGAAGGTTACTAGCATCCAAGGTTTGTGATAGAAGGGCTACAGAAACCAAAGAAGCAAAAGGAGAAAGAATGGTAGGTGAAAAAATTACATGTTATGTGGGAGCCATAGGTGCCTATGAGACATAAGTCATCTTTTCATCATCATCCTTCCAGAGAGGTCTCTACTTTCTTGATCCTTGGGTTCTTCTCCTCTTCGTAGGAGGTTTGTTTGTTGCAAAAAACCCCTTGACCACTGAGTCCAACAAACCTTGAGCTCCTCGAACTTCTAAAGCCATTCTTGTCGACCGTCAGATCCGTGTTGTTCTTTTCGATATGTTGGTGGATGAGGATGGTCACTACTCTTGAGCATGTAGTGCTTCTTTTTCTTTTTTATTTTCTATCTTGGCTCGCAGTGGTGGTGAGTTGTAATGTATGCCAGAACTGGACTGAACCTCCCCATCATAAATCTCCTCAAAAGTTTCATTAGTGGGAAATGCCTCATGTAATGTACTTATTTGTTTGATTTCCTATTGATATCTCCTAAAATCAGCTATTTTACTTTCAGACCAATCCTTAATGGATTTGTCCATCAAGATGTCTGGCTTAGACTCTTGAAGTATTTGATAAAAAGAGAGCCATGAACGCTACACATATGGTATGAGGGCCAAGTCGACATGTGGGTGATCCCACAATAGCAGGTTACACTTTTTGGCCAAAATTAACGTTGAACTGAGTTTTTGAAACTAAATCTTCACTTTTGGGAGCCTATAGCTACTAAACCATGATGAATTTGAAGACTATGCAAACTATTTATTTGTGAAATTTTGTCTATAGATTCTAAATATATATATTTTTTAAAACATGGAATGAGATTTCATTTTCTCAATCTCCTTCGAAAACTATTTTTTAACACTAAACACCATTTTTAAAGAGTGATGTTCACCATATACATCATACATTTTTTCTATGAAGGATAAAATTCTATTTTTTTCAAATTTAGATTTGTAACTATGATATCTATCATGTTCATTTGGTTTCATAGTGTTTTATTGATTTTTTTTCTTAGTTAGGTTTTGAAGTCAAACCAATTACAATCTAGACATAGGCGAACTGTATAGCACATAATTTTTTTTGTATGTATCTAAATTATTATTTTTTTTGGACAAAGGACATCAATACCTAGCATGTACATATTTTTCAAATTTTTTTTTGATAATCTATATTTTTGCACATGTGCAAAAAAAAGAGCTTGATTTTTAGTTAAAAACCTATGTTTAATTAAACTAAAAAATACATAATAAAACCAAAATATATTAAAATTATATTTGATGGATAACTCGTTTTGAGGACTATAATCTTCTAGTTGGTTTTGTGAAGTTGATTCCATTTTCGTCTTCAACTCGAGCTTCGAAAGGAAAAAAATGCAAAAAATTGCATATGGAAGGGGAGAAGGTAAAAAAAGGGGGGTTTGAGTGAAACCCCCTTCTAGCAAACCCCCTGGACCCCTTCGAGTGAAGCGGAATTGGATAGAATGGGGTTTCACTCAAACCTCCCTTTTTTTCCTTCTCCCCTTTATTTCATTAATAAAATCTCACCTAATTGGGTTCACTCAAACATGCATTCAAAAATGGGTTCGCTCGAAGGGGGGTGTTCGAGGAAACCCATTCAAACCTAGCTTTAGTTTTTTTGAGTGTCAGAGTATTTTTTTCTTTGTGAATGCAGTTGTAACCCACTTATGTGGGATTACCCATGTGTTTCTTTTGTATCCTTCTTTGGATTTTGTTTTGCCTCCTAGTATGGTTGTGGCTCATGTTTCATTGGGTAGTTACCCATTTGGATTATACTTCCATGTGTCACAGATGAGACCAAGGCCAAGATAGGTTAGCTTTTTAGTCAAATTATTCCTTGTCTCTCTCTTCATGAGCACAACTTTGCATTTACCAAAGGTAAGAGGGACATAATAAAACACTATTTTCTTCTTTCTAGCACCATAGGCATCATCTACAATTGACAATTATCGATAAATTTCTAGGGAAAGTGTTCAATTTTTTAAAAACTTAGGTAGCCTAAAAGGCTCTTCTATAAATCTATGTAGTTTAATGAAATTAAAATCTGGCACACAAAAATAATAAAAATGAGACCTATGTTCGCTCATCTAGGCTAGATGTTCACAAGAAAATCTAATGAGGATAGGTTTCTCAAAAAAATCATGGAGAGTAAGGTTTAGGAAGCAATCGAAAAAATCATAATAGTCATGTGTGCTTGAAAGCACATGAGTCTAGACTGACACTAGTTTAACTAACCATGTTGCATCCCTAATGTCCAGTGCTATGCGCTTCCTAAAAAACCTAGGGTTTTGATGTAAAATGAAATGTGCAAGAAAAGAAGAATACTTGACTTTAGAGGGATGGAAATATTCTCTTAGGTTCTTCAACATCCTCTCGACAAATATCCTAGTGAAATCATACTGAAAACCCTCCCTCTACTTCTTAATCTTGATGAATAAACCCATTTGATATTCGTGAACCTCATCATCATCATCATCTAAGACATAAATAAAGGCTAGCATCGAGAAGAAATCTTGAAAATAATCATTGAACTCACTATAGGTCAAAGGGAAATATAAATTTTGTTGCTCTCCTCGTGGTGTGTCTCAATGCTGAAAAGGGCTAGTTTTTCTCTTCTTGTGGCCCAAAATTTCTCCAAATCTCTTCTTGAGAAGTCTTCTGCTAGTTGATTGAAGGGAATACATAGCATATTCCTGATAGCCCCTGCACTAATGGTGATTTTCAAATTTTCACCATTAATGACTGCTACATAGATACCCACTAGCTTAGGGCATAAGTGTGTCTATAGAAACATATATTGGGGTAGACCATAATGCTAGAGTCGAACTCCAAGAGACTCTATATTTCCAATTTTCAACCTAGTGGCTCTCCTCTGGAAGGCTCCCTCTCACAAAATCTTAGGGGTTGAATGTAGCTTTGGGTCATAAATGTTATCCATAAAATATTTTATTAGCTCATGTTTGATAGGGTCACCATGTTGTAAGAATTTGGTGTAGAAAAAGCTTCATGCCTTAAGAATCTATGCACTAGCGAAGGAAACTTCTCCTAATACATCAACATAATCTACATGAGCTAAAGAAATTTTAATATTTTTACTAGAATTTGATGCTTCAACTACCATTTTCTTGTGAGTTTTAGCAAACCCTTCTAGAACACTACTTCAGCACTAGAGAATTTCACCCTTGTTGTGAGAGCTCGTACTTCAAATATTTTTACTTGGCAATGCTCTTTTATTAATTCATGCCCTAAATATTTATTTGGGATAAATGCATGGCTAGCATAATTAGCCTTTGGAGCGCTACCAAGAGGGTGATACATGTGCATTAAACACTCATTTTTTTGGGAAATGTAAAATATACTTCAAGGAGGGAAATTAGGTACTTTCCACATAGCATTTTTAGAGAAGGACAACATAAAAAAATAAGAGAGATAAATCAAGAAGACATTTGCATTGAACATGTAGGAGGTGGCATTAATAGGCCTTTTCACATGGTAATGCTAGTTAAAAAGAAAGAAGGTGGCGAGACACATGGAAAAAAACTACATGTCTTGCAATAATGCCAGTGCTTGTATCAATTATTAAGATTCTATGCAAATCCTCCTTTGTAGGATTTCCTCTTACGCTAGATCAAAAAATTTCAGTTCTCATTATCATTCTGATAAAGAAAAAGATTTCCATTTGATAATTTTTGAGTTGTTTTTTCAATAAATTGCCTCTTATCCCATTATAAAAACACTTATCATTTTGTAAGCTTTCTTTTTGCATTTGAAAAGTATGGGTACTCCAGTTATGCTTCTATGTAGGAAGTGTTTGATTTTGTGGTTGTGTTGCTAATATGTAGTTGTCATTGATGTCAACACTATTAGCATTAGTGATTCTGAAGGTTGTATATGTCAAAGAGATTGAGAAAATTGTAATAAATATATTGTAGGTAGCCAGTGAAGCTAAGAAGGTCAGAGTGGTAGAAAGTGTTGTAAGTTGATGATTAGGTGGCAAGCACTAAAGGTTTTTTTTATGAGTCTATCTATTGTGTTGTCCGAAAGTTTTAGTGGTACACATCAAGATTTGAATTTTTTTTGAAGTTCTATGTTCCTACAGTCATTTTTTTACTGTAGCAGGTGTTCTTGGAAGAAGAGGATGAAAGTCTAGCAATTTCAATTGTTGTGCATGTTCCTGTGATGTTCATGGATGAGACTAGATCATGCTCTATTAGTTCTATACGTTTGCATTGATAGGAGTATTCGCGATTGGAGATTTTTCCGATGTGTGCTTGAGTTTTCATCTTCTTGGATGAAATTATGGTGGTAGCATGTTACGGATCCATGACGATTAATATTTTATTGTTTGGCATATTTGAAGGTGTTTATTTGAGTCCCCACTATGCTGTGACTAAAAAGTGTTGGTGTGCATTATGATTTATTTATGTATTGAGGCCAACAGTTGTAATTTATTCTTTATTTGTGGCAGACAGTGTAGTTGATGTAAATCTCTGTAGGGGATATATAAGAGCGGTTGTTTTCATCATTTTGATGTATGCTCAGTGTGTGTATGTGAAGTACATGTGTGAATAAAGTTCAAACCATTTAGGAGCAGAGCAGAGTGTGAAAGAGATTGAGCAGAGTGTAAAGAAGGTTGAGTGAAGTGTATTTGTACCTAACTAGAACTATAATTAGGCTTGTGAAGAAGCTAATTTTAGATGGATTTAATTTGATTATTGTATTTAAGGCAGTGACCCTTCCTCTAAGTAGTCAGCTCTAGGCAGTGTTCCTGAATGCAAGTTCATTCCTTATTTACTCTTCATTATACTTTTAATAGGGTATAATCTTGTGGACTAACATCCACCATAGTTTTCCCCTAATAGGGTTTCCACGTATAAAATCTTGGTGTTCATTTTTCTCTGATGTGTTATTGATTTATGCTTACATTGTTAATTATCAAATCTAAGATAAAAGGTTGATTAATGTTGAATAAGTTTGATTCTGGAAACAACTGATTCACCCCCCCTCTCAGTTGTCTATTTGTGTTTTGCCAACAGGAAGAATCAAATGGCCTTTTTAGGAGAAGTTTTAGATGAGATGATTAAGAGGCTTTTGAAAACCAAGAACTGCTTAATCATCACTACATTTAAGTGGGTGCTAGGTGCAGATTTTGTCTCAGATGCAAACCACCATTGTGTGAACACATACGCTATCTCATGGTTTGTGGTGTCACTGCTAGAGTTGAACATCCCCAAGCCCTATGTGATTGAGCTATCAAAAACTATGTTCTAAAAATATTATCCAGTGGATATCACACATATTGTCAATGTGGCTATTCCAGGACTTGGCATCGCCTCAATGATGGACCTATAGTGTCATGTTGACAATGTCAAAATGGTGGCTTGGCTTCCCTTTATCTCTACTTTTCATACCATCATGTTGGAATGACATCGCCAATGAGTGAGGCCTACCAATTCCTTCCTTCTTAGTGTGAAGAATATCAAGCCAGTTTATGATGTGGAGTGGTACACTAATTTTTGCAACTTGGTATACCAACCTGGGGAGTTGTGGTGGAAATTTTAGAATGAACCTTCATTAGATTCTTTAGAACTGCTCACTTTTTTATTGGAGTTCCTTTATCGTATCCTCAGAAAATGACATCATGTTTTATGTAAATCAGGGCTAAAATTATCAAGGTTAGGAAATAAAGCATGTAAATCAAACCCTGATAAACAATGAAACATAAACAAGTATAAAGATATAAAATATGGAGCAATATTACCAAAGAGTCTTCATACCACCATTGATTCACCTTCATTGCACTTCTCCATTTTGCTTGAGTATGATAATTGCCCTCAAATTTTGAGTGTGCAATAATAAGCCTATCATAATGACTAGCAAAATATTGAATATTATTGTCTCACACTAGCAAAAATATGCTCGCATTAGCTCAAGATTATTTCAATCAAGAGGCCTCCTAGTCCCTTACAAAGAAAGGATTTTGACGTGTCATGCAGACATTAGGGGTGGCACTTGTTGGCATGACACATCCACACATGTTTCTTTTGACTTTCATCACAAAAACATTTTTTATATAGCAGTTTGAAAGAGGTTGGATTTAGCTTGTTACTATTTCGGTCATTCCCACCTTTCAAAGTAGGATGGCATGCCCTCAAAAGGTATACAAAATCAAAGAAGTGCATTGTTTTTGATCTCCTAGATCGCACGAAGCACAAGGAGAGATCATACACAATTCCTTTGCCTCACACTCACAAGGGGTTCATTTTAATTCCAAATCCAAATATGTGGGTGATTGTGCAAAATGCAAAAAGATGCTTTTGATTCTCAAGATCACCAAGTGGTGCGAGAGAAGAGCATACACACCTTGAAGCAAAATGCAAACCAAAAGACAATGAAGACACGTGTTCCTTTTAACCCTCAAAGAGATATGTGAAAAGACATGTGATGCAAAGGTTAATTTTAAACCAATGAGTGAATATGCATATTCTTTCTAACCAATGAGTGAAATGAAAATTAAGGTAAATTTAAGCCCAATGATGTGTGAATGCAAGGTTAATTTTGCGTCCAATGAATGTATGAAAAGAAGAACAAATAGATAAATTAGAAAAATCAAGTGAGATGCCTCCTTTTCACCTATGCCACACACTAGAAATAAGATGTTAGCAACATAAAACATCTAAGCTACCAAATTATGGAAAAGGAAAAAAGATGAAAACCTCCAAATTTAAACCCCCTCTTATTGAAAAAAACCCTACAGTTTAAAGATTTGATTTTTCACGAAATATTTGTCATCCAAATTATAAACATAAAGAACAAACCCCCATTATAATTTTGATAGCTTTCCAAAGTTATAAGAAAATCCAAAAATTCACTATTTTGCTTCCAAAATTAATTTTTCATGAAAAATCATAATTTGTTTTATAAATAATTCAATACAGCTCCAAAATATTTGATTTTTTTACTGGAAGCCCCTTATATCATCCCCAACCTGAATATTTTTTGGAAGAATATCTACAATCGATTGTGAGATATGATAAAATATGTCTAAAACCCTAATTTTTAAATGTCTACCTTTTTTATAGTTATTTTATATCCAAAGTAAAAACATAAAGAAAAAACCCCTATTATAACTTAGAGAGATTTCTAGAAATATAAACAAATATTAAAAGTTTTCTAGTTTTCTCTCAAAATTATTTTTTCTTGAAAAATAACTAAAAAATTATAAATAATTTAAAACAAATCCAAAAAATCTAGATTTTGGACTAAAGGCTCTTGATACTGTCCCCAACCTACACAAAACAATTTATGAAAAAATATATAGTCGTTGAGAGATATGGTGAAATCTTTCCAAACCCTAGGCTTGTGTCTTCAACCCTAGATGTAAAATGTTAATCTCCAATTTTTTGCACAAAATAACAATATAAGAAGGAAAATATGCAAAATTTAATTTCACATTAGGTTCACCAATGTAATCAGAGCTAAAAATATCAAGGCTAGGCAATAAAGCATATAAATCAAACCCTAATAGACAATGAAGCACAAATAAGCAAAAAGACATAAAACATGGAACAATATTACCAAATATTCATGACACCATTGATTCACCTCGATTGCACTTCTCCATTTTTCTTGAATATAATAATTACCCTTAGATTTTGAGTATGCAAATAGGCCTAATGACAATGACAAGCAAATTATTGAAGATTCTATATGACTATGGATGCACTTGACCTGATGTTGATAGACTTGATAGCAAGATAGAATAAGATCGCATAAGTTTGTGTAGATAGCTTGTATATAGATTGTAGATGGCTAAGATGCAAGATGTCTAAGATGAAGAAATGACAATGATAGAGGCTTTTTATAGGAAAGACATTTTTGAATGAAAGGCTAAGATTGAATGTTAATAATCAATAGCCAAGAATAAAAGATGTAGTTGTATAGGAGTGAATTTGCACCCCTAATTCAAATTCCCCTTTTACCCCTCTCTCCTTTAGAAAACCAAATTCGGAGGCTTAATTCAACATAAGCCCATTCTTCTTCATCCACTTGGCACCTATTTTGAGTGTTGATAGAGGCATTTCTATTGGGGACGTTTGTGTGGCGTGCAGACATCCACGCGGTGTGCTTACATCCTTGGAATATTCTTGTAGCTAGAGTCTATAGAGGTGTTACACTTCCTATTGGAAGTCAAATTGTAACGCCTCCCTTCAGTTGGCTGACTTGAATATGGCTGTTTCTTCACCTCCTTTGTTCTTATTGACCATTCCTTCATTTATTTTCAAGCTTACACAAGCTCTAGACATCTCTTCACAACTTCATCCACAAGTTCTTAGCATTTCCAAGCATTGAAGCAATATTTTGCACTCTATAGCAGCAATCTCATCACTCCATCACTTCAATAAAGCAAGTGTACGGCAACTCCATTGCAACAAAGGCTTGAGTTCCTCTCATTTTCTCCCCCACTAGCCTTGAGCGCTTTGGGCAGAGGTGGTAAGCTCCTCACTCATCTTCTCTACTACTTGGTTGAGTTAGCAAATTACTATTTTGTAGTGTCTTTGTGTACTTTTCTCGTATTTCCTTCTTTATTGCATTATTTATACAACATTGCAAACTTGGCTGTCTATGGAGGTGGAAACACCAAAATGGGGGTCTGACTGAGGAAAACCCCTAAATAACCCCCCAACATTTTCCCTCTCTTTTGTGTGTAGGTGGAGATATCTTGGAGTGAGTAGGAAAACAAGCTATTGTGTGAGATCATCTTCATCACCCTTGTGGTAATATAAATGCTTTATCACATTTGTCTTTATGTTTCATAATTCACAGTGCTATTTTATTCCCTTAGAAACTATTAACTAGGCTATTAGTTTTGTTTTTAGTGGTCAAACCTTGTCACCCTAGTTTTTTGGCCGTACAGATGCCAACATGCCTGAGAGATGCCAACGTGTCATGCTATCATCTCATAACTACACTTCTATCCTATGATAGAGAGCTATTTGCGACACAGAGTTCACCCTAAAAATTGACTCACCTAGTCTGCTTTCAGCTCTCGAGTTTGTAGAGTGATCGAAGGGCCTCATAGTCCTCATCATTCTCATTCCACCTATCCTAATATTCCCTTAAACTGAGGTAAGTTAGGGAAGCCTACTACTCTAGGCCTTTCATGACCTGGGGCCTTGTAGTGGTTGGACTCCCTCTCTTACAATTTTGATGAACCCAACATGAACCAACATCTACTCATTTGTCGATGTTCTGAGACTTTCCTCTTGTACCCTTTGATCATTGTACTCTTGCATGTTGTGAAGGTTTATGAGCTTCATAACCTATTCCATGACCTCTAGGTATATTTTCAGGAGAATTCTATGACATCTTTCAATGGAGAAGATGAAGGTATCTACTAGTTTCATTATCGGTCTTTTCTCTAGTTCTGTGGTTGTCCTATCTATGTAAGAGCAAGTGTCACAAGGCGAGTCTAGATTCTTCGATGAAACTAATTGCATCCCTACCCCTCTTACATCACCTACCTCATCATCCATAGATGAGTGTAAAGTTGTCCACATCCCTTCTGAATATGTTGCTAGTCTTAGCAAAGGGTTGGGTGTATTAGATAATCACTTGGAGAAAAAACCAAAGCTGGCTAGGGCCGCTAAGGTTATCAGCGAAATAAGATACATGGTAGGAAAAGATTGAACTCATGTAGAACTCCTGGGTAGTCTCACTGGTCTAGCTGAAGTGTATTCCCCTTTGAACCATAGTAGCATGATATGAGGTGGCCCCTTTGAGGAACATGAGAGACAGTTGGAAGATGAGAGACAGTTGATATGTACATGGTCAAAATGGTCCCTTCAGTTAGTGTGCCTGCTGCTTACGAGAATTCTGAAAATATAAAAGTAAACAAAAATTCTATGGGTTTTCACTTCACCCCTTCTTCCACCTTCAATGGTGGAAGATTTATCAGGATGATTGGTGGAGGCTTTGGTGGTGGTAACTTCGGTGGTGACGGTGGTACTGGCGGAAGTGGCTCTGGAAGAGGTCATGGTAGTGGTTTTGGAAGTGGTGGTGGTGGCATGAGTGGTGGCTCTGATGGTGGTTCCATTGGTCCTATGCCTTCTAATAACCTGATTTTGAACATAATTCTTTAGAATATGGCGAAGATGTAGAACCAGCTAGCGAACCTCTCCCAAGCTTATGCCCAGCCTATCTTCTAGCCATTCTTCCAACATAGACCATTTTTTGTAGCAATTCCAAACATTCCTTTCCCGCAAGGGATGGAGATTCCTAAATTCAAGAAATATGGTGGTAAAGGGGACCCGCAAACACATGTGTCCACCTTTAATGCTTTATGTCTAGACTTCTTCCATCACAATGCGTTGATGGAAAAACTATTCCCTCAATCCCTCAAAGATACAATGCTCGAGTGGTACTATTCCTTGCCTGACAATTCCATCTTTACGTTTGACCAACTTGTGAACCAATTCCTATGACAGTTCCAAGCCAACATCAAACTAAGATGACCTTCTCTGACCTTGTTTGATGTAAACAAGGGGATAATGAGAAGATTACTGACTTTATAGTGCAATATCAAGTGCTCTTTTAACAAATATCATACATGTTACCTAACTTTGATGTACAAAAGGTGTTCATAGGGAACATCCAAAGGCCTTGACAAGAGAATTTTTCCCTTATGAAGTACCCTTCTTTTGCATATTTGTGTGCAGCCTTATGGGAGTATCAATAGATAGTAGTTCAATTCGGGGGATCTTCCTCGCACTCCCGTCCTAAAGGGAAGTCCCCCTCTCTAGAAAAGGAAAGGTTGTTGTGAATGTAGTAGCTACTATGTATAACAATGGCCTTATATGTGACCAAAAGTTCACAAAGTTATCAGAATATTATTCTTCCATCTTACAAAAGTTGTTGAAGGATAAGATCGTTAGCTCGCCAACTCCATAACCAGTTAGGGAACCATATCCTAGCTGGTATGAAGCAAATACCTATTTTCAATACCATCAAGTTAATGAACATGATACCGAATGTTGCATGTTCCTTCATCATGAGATACATGATTGCATCGAGGAAGGTACTATCCATCTTGATGGAAGTAAACAAAATATGAAAAATCAATGGTGAAAGCTAATAGTGAATTGTAGATATACATGGACTTGTTTCCATCGCATTCTGCTAATATGATTATTGATCCCTCTATTTATGTTTCTCTTCCTAAAGCCTACATTAACATGGTTACTATTACTCCTGCTCCTCATCTTGTGATCGGTTCATCGGATATAAAATTTACTTCACAAGATGTACCAAGAAATGACAAACCTTCTCCGTTTTACATTCCCACTTACCTCAATGACAACATTGTGATAGGGGTCCTAGTTGACCTCGTGAGTAGAGTGAATGCCATCACAGAGGAGACTCTATTTTTGAAGTCCCTACAAAGGGAAGAATATGAAATAAGAAAATCCATCATACGTACGCATGATGGTCTTGCTCATAAAGCATATGAATCGATAATGCTATCTATCCTGGTTGGATCTAGGAACATAGACATGGTTTTGAATGTTATTCCTAAGTCAAACCTATTTAGGGTGAAGCTAGGTATACCTTCGCTAGCTTCCATGAAAGGGATCGCCTCTGAAATTCATAAGTGTCTTAAGTTTTCCCATGATGGTGTCATACACATGGTGTATGATACTGGATACTAGCCTGTGGTGTCCCATGGGGGATATTTGCTGGATCACTTTTGGCCTGCTCTTGTCAGTCCACTTCCACAAATAACATACCTACTTTATAAGAACTATGTGAAGTATAAAACTGGAGGCAAGGGAGAACCAAAGTTGTCTCTTCTTGTAGTAGAGTAGCTAGCTACCTCCTTCTCCCAAAAGGGAAAGGAAAAGCTTGCTCCTTCTCGAGTTGCCTTGCTTTCTTCCCTTTCTAAGGAAGAGTATTGGATGAATAAGCCTAGTCTTTACCCTCTGAGTCTGATGATGCCTGCTTAGCATAGACCCAAGATTAGGATATTGGATCTCCCTAATGGGTCTCCTGGACCTTGGTACTATTTATATGGTAGAAAGAAAGGCTCGTGAAGAGAATTTTCTCTGTGACCTCTTACTATTCCTTCTCCTAAAGCAGTGAATGGGAAGAGGCCCACTATCGGGGTGTTAGAGTTGATTCCCCTTGATGCTTCTAAACTTGATCCTCCTACTCCCATCCAAGAGTCTATCCCTCCACTGGAAATAGCTATGGAGGACACTCCCATGCCCAAGCAAGATCCTTTTATTCCTTCACAACCTCCGGTTTTTGGTTTGAAAATTCGTAGAAACCATTTTCTGCATGAGCACAAGCACTGGAAAAAGGATCTTCTGGCTGAGTAAGTCACCTCACAAAAGAAGGAAGGGGAGATAATTGCTCCTGTATTAAGACCTCCTACCGTGTCCTCCTCTCTAATCTCTTCTTTGTCTTCCCAAACCAAATCTGTATCGCTTTCGACTTCCATTGCGAGCACACATGCACTTGGAAAGGTCCAGGTGTTCATCACTCCTTCGGTGGAGCTGCTATTGTTGACATCTATTCTAGATGTCCCACCTTTCCTAAAGACCGTAGACATGATTAACACTTTGGTGGTATCTACTATGACTCTTTCCTCCTCTCCCGCTATCCTTCTTGCTTTGTCCATGGGGAGTTTTCGTCCTCTGATGAAGAATAAGGTAGAGAGTGGTCGCCCTAACATTAGAGGACATAAGAGGACCCCACCTTCTCCCAAAAGTGTTCCACACTAACTTGTTATGTCCTAGTGATGGAACCAGTCCTAGCATCTCCCAAGTTCATCACTGCTCTTGAATCACTCGGTGAGCTTAGCAGTGAACCTTAGGTGAAAAATCCCCCATCTACTGAGGTGAAACATGGAACTCCCATTAAGTGCATTTTTAACTCATTGGATGAAGTTCTAACCTTGTCAGAAATCTTCACAAGGTTGTTGACCTTAGACCCACAAGAGTTGAGTGACGGAGACCTCACAAGTCCTTCTTCCTTAGCCCTTATTGTGGGATGGTTGAAATATTCTCCCCTTAACATTACACCACTATAGGTTCATCATCCTTCCCCCTACGATGATCTAGAGTGGGAAGTTGATGACCTCTTGGTTGACTAGTGTTAGGGGAGACCCTTTTCTTGATCTTTAGATTAGATGTGTGTGTGTTGTGATGTGTTTCCCCCATAATCGTACTATATGTGCATGGATGACCCTCACCACCCTTGTTGGTACTTATATACAAGCATGGTGTTTGTTTTGTAAACCTTCTTCTATGTGTATCATCATTCTTCCATGTCTGTGATTGGCTTTTGGAAAATTCGGGATGATGCAAAGCATTGGGAGCATTTAGGCTTCCTTCCATGTTGACCTAATATTTTATTTTTACTTTGTCTTCCATGCATTCTTCCTGATCTGGTTGGGGGTTGATGATCTTTCACCCTTGCACCAAGGTTACCTACTATTTATATAAGCAAGCATAGATCTGAACCTGCGAAACTAGATCCCCCTATTCCCTTTGTTCGTGTTCTCTTTTCTTTTTCTTTTCCTTTATTTTTCTCTCTTCTTTGCTTGAGTTGTCCCTTTTATGTGTGACAACGCTACTTCTAAATCACTCGGTATTTAGAAAATTCATTCTTTGCCAACAAATCTTTTCTCAAGACCCTTCCCACACTTCTTTGTTAGAATTGCAATCTCGGCTCAAAACCCTAACGAAACATGTTTCCTTCATCATGGGTTCACAAAGAAATGAATTGGAAACCTTCCTCCAAAGCATGAATAACTTTGATCTTCCCCTTGCATGGGGGCATGTCCTTCCTTTCAAATTCCTTGATGAAGTGAACATCTTTTAGAAGGATTCCTTGATCATGAATCGATTCGAGAAAGAATGCATTAAATTTTGAATAGTGCATCCCTTGAGTGGCCCTTTCCTATCACATCAGGTTCCCAAGGGACCCCTTCAAAAAGCCTTTACATCTTGGCATCTAGCTTGGGGGTAGCTTGACTAGACCTATTTTACATCCTTGTGTCTAGCCTAGGAGCAGCCCGACTAGACCTTCTTCACATCCTTACGTCTAGCTTGGGGACATCCTAACTAGGCTTTACTCTTCAAAAAACATATCCCTTGAGTGTACCCCTCTTCCTTTTGAAGGTTTCTTTAGGGATCCCTTTGAAATTCTTCCAACTTGGTGATGGTTTGTGTGAATGTCCATTCACTAGCCTACGTGGCTGCTTCTAGACATGTTCTATTTGTGGGTAAACATGTCACTATTTATGACTCCACAAAGTCCCCTTTTTTCAATCTCCTTCATGTGAGAGTTCTTGGGGGATACCTTTCCTTATAGGTATGTGGGTCTGTAAGGTGATCTTCCTTGTTTCCTTCATGTGAGAGTTCTTGAAGGATACCTCCCTTGTAGGTCCATAGGAATATAGGGTGCTTTCTTTCTTCAACTTGATAGTTCTATGGAGCTATGAAGTCCTTTTCCTGTCCTTCACTTTCAGGTTTTTCAGACCATGATCTGCTTCCTCATCGGTATGGGTATACATCTCTAACCTTACTACTTTTTAGATCTACTTTACCAAAGCACTGATCAGTATTCATGCTTGCTGAAGTGGGGGCAAAATGTATAGGAGCGAATTTGCAACCCTAATGAAAATTCCCCTTTTACCACTCTCCACTTTACAAAACCAAATTCAGAGGCCTAATTCCACATAATCTCGTTGTTCTTCATCCACTTGGCACCTTTTTTGAGCATTGATAGAGGTATTTCTATCAGGGACACCAGCACGACGTGCTTGCATCCCTAGAAGATTCCTATGGTTGGAGTCTGCAGAGGTGCTACACTTCCTATTGGAAGTCAAATATTAACTCCTCCCTTCGGCTGGCCAACCCGAATATAGCCATTTATTCACCTCCTTTCTTCATATTGACCATTCCTTCATCCATTTTGAAGCTTACACAAGCTCTAGACATCTCTTCACAACTTCATCCACAAGTTCTTAGCATTTCCAAGCATTGAAGCAACATTTTGCACTCCATAGCAGAAATCTCATCACTCCATCACTTCAATCTAGAGCAAGCGTAGGATAACTCCATTGCAACAGAGGCTTGAGTTCCTCTAATTTTCTCCCCCACTAGTCTTGAGTGCTCTGGGCGGAGGTGGTAAGCTCCTCACTCATCTTCTCTATTACTTGGTTGAGTTAGCACATTACTATTTTGTAGTGTATTTTTCTACTTTGCTTGTATCTCCTTCTTTATCGCATTATTTCTACAACATTGAAAACTTGGTTGTCCATGGAGTTGGAAACACCAAAATGGGGGCCTGACTGAGGAAAACCCCTAAATAGACCCCAACATTTTCCCTCTCTTCTATGTGTAGGTAGAGATATCTTGGAGCAAGCTGGTGAACAAGCTATTGTGTGAGATCATCTTTGTCACCCTTGTGATAATATACTTGCTTTATCACATTCATCTTTATGTTTCATACTTCATAGTGTTATTTTGTCTCCTTAGAAACTATTAACTAGGCTGTTAGTTTTATTTTTAATGGTTAGACCTTGTCTCCCTAGTTTTTTGGCCATACGAATGCCAACACCCTTGAGATATGCCAGTGCGTCACATTGTCATCCCAGAACCACACTTCTATCCTATGACAAAGAGCTATTCGAGATATAGAGTTGACCCTAAAAACTAACTCACCTAGTCTCCTTTCAACTATCGGGTTTGCAGAGTGATCGAAGGGCCTCATAGTCCTCATCATTCTCATCTCGCCTATCCTAACATTCCCAAAAACTAAGGTAAGTTTGGGTAGCCTGCTACTCTTGGCCTTTTGTGACCTGGGGCCTTGCAGTGGTTGGTCCCCCTCTCTTACAGTAGTATGGAATAGGGATAGGGAAAATGTTAAGGATTAACAGTCAAAATTAAATTATAAATAATTTAATCAAGGGTGGAGGTTAATTGAGAGATGGATAGATAAGAACTTGACATGAATAAAGAGGTGAGAGGAAATTAAATAATAATAAAATATTTAATTTAGGTGGCCAATGAATAATTAAATTAAAAATATATATTTAATTATAGAAAAATGTGACAAAGGGAATCTTGTGAATTAAATAATGATTTAATTCAAAATTGAAGAGAGTGAACCAAATTAAATAAATAAAATTCATTTAATTTATGATAGGAGAGGCTAATGAATAATTAAATAATTAAAATTATTTAATTAATAGAAGACTTATGACTTTAGAAAATAATTAAATAATTAAATAATTAAAAATTATTTAATTATCAAAGACGAAAGGGGAAATGATGGAGAATTTAGAAGTCGTAGGCCTAGGAAAATTTTTAGTGTCTACATTTTGTGCTAGTTGTGGCCTCTACATTAGAGTTTGACATCATCTGGGTTGATGCTTTATTAGTTTTTGGCCATGGGAAAAATTAATCCTTTTAACTTTTTGTTGTGCTCAGATCTTCTCAAAGCTCTTTTTTGTCTCAAAAAATAGGCCTAAGCACTTGAAAACTATATGTAAATGTTATCATATGAATATAATATAGTTTTTCTCTTTTCTTTATTTGTTTTTCTATCGTGCAAAAAAGGCATATTTTATACATAAGGTACATAAAGTATAAAATTTACAACAAAAATGAATCATGATTATTTTTAATTACATAAATTTAAATGAATATTGTTCATTGGTATTCCCATGAAATTTCCATTAAGGTCTTCTAGTTCAAAATAATTACTCTCCTTGCATTTAGAAATGGCAAATGACCCCTTCCATAATGTGTCAACATGCTATCCTAGTTTGGTGGCATTTTCATCGTATTTTAAGACTAGGCTTCCTTCTTTAAATATAGGGTTAGAAATATTTTTATCAAACCATCTCTTTACCGCCTATTGACAACCTATTATGGTGTCTAATGCATTTTCTCTTGCTTTCTGAAGGCTTAGTAGCTCAACTAGGCTTACTTCCATGTTGCCATTTTCTTCGACCTCTAAAGACTTCAACAATTATAATGCTAGAATTTCCATAGAGATAGGTAGAACTACCTCTTTTTCGTAAACCAATTCATAAGGGTAAGACTTTGGAATTTTCTTTGGAGTAATGCAGTCTACCCATAAGGTTGCCCGCAGGTGTTTGTGCCAATCACTTTCATGTTTTGAACTAGTCTACTTTATTATTGAGATCAAGTTTTTTTTGTAGAATCTACGAGTTCATTCCCCTATGGATAATAATTTGATGAATTTTTTGAGGTAGACTCCATGTTTAAGGGAAAATTATTATATCCGAGCCCCTACAAAGGCTCATGCATTGTCAAAGATTAGGGTTTTGGGAGAGCTGAAACTTACTATTAGTTCATCGAGGAAATTGATGATTTTAGCCTCAATAGCATTCTTTAGAGGGTCACCTCTATCCATCTTGTGAAGTAATCTGTTGTTATTAGTATACACTTGTTCCCTAAGCTAGATATGGGATTAATGATCCCGATGAAGTTCAAGCCCCACTCTGGGAAAGGCTCTTGTACCATGATTGGTTGCAATGACATAGTGGAATTATTTTAGTTGTCGATGAAGAATTGGTATTGTGAACATTTTCTCACTAGGTCATGACACTCTAAAAATAAGGTGGTACAATAATAACCTACCTACATGGTTTCAAAGTAATAGTTTTTGTGGAGAAATGTTTTCCTTCTAGGCTACTATGAGATTTTCCCAAAACCCTTCTATTTTGCACTTTATCTATGTAGCAGAGGAGAACACCATTGAAATTCCTCTTAAAAATGAGTCTTTCAATCAATACATACTCGACACATTGCAACCTATAATATCTCCTTTTATGTGTCAAAATTCTGGTCGAATACTTATCCGTTTGCTTGAACCTCATTCTATCGGTCACCCAAGACTCTTCTGGGTATGTGCAGGATCATCATGGAAAAAACAGGCCCTTAAGTGGCAATTAAATTTATAAAATTAGAGTTAGACAACTTGACATAAAATTTTGAATAAGTTATCTATATTATTTCAAAAATATGTAAGAATAGAATCCATACAAAATTGAATGTAGTTTCTAAACTACTAGGTTTATTTAAAAGAAAACAAAATCTATTTGGTGAAAATTTGAAATTTCAATGCAGTAGTACTTAAATTTTAGGGAAAAAATAATAAGTAGGTGCCTGTCTGACCACCCTAACCACATTAAAATGATAACATTTTAGATATAAGTAGGGGACTCATGTCCTGATGTGATGCATATATTTTTGTAATTTTTTCCCAAGTGAATAATTAATTATGATTTTTTTATTAAAAATTCTAAAAAATATAAAAACTTGTATGTCTAACCACCGTAACTTGGTCAAAACTTCATGAAATTCATTTTTCTTTTTTTAATCCTATAGTATGTGAAGCATAGAATGTGACACATGTTTTGGATTCAAAAATTGTGATACTGTTTGAAAGTTATAGATGTTTTTCAAGTAGCCTATCAATCAAGACTTTAGTCGTAATTCAAATAGAAAATGAATAATAATTATTTATTAAATTCAAAGTAAAGCATAATTTATATTGGTGGAAATCTGAGAATCCCCTTTAAAAACCCTTTTCGTTTCATCAATTGTAGGTAAAAAAAAGTCATTAGCCACATGGGGCATCATAACACTTAGATATCGCCACTTTTTTCCCATCATGATCTTGCGCATACCCTTCCAACTCAAACTAGTTTATGAAAACCTGATCCATTTCTTTTGTTTCCATCTAGGAACTAAGATCTTTGGTGAGATATTCAGACATGTCTCTTCCCTTGATTAGCTTTATGGGTCAGACCTTGATGTCATATTCTAGGATCTTGGTGATCCAATTTTCTCTTCTCTCAGTGATTTCCCCTTTCATGATGTATTCTCTCACACTAGGGTGAGCGACAAGGACTGTGATCTTGCTTATTGAAACTAGGTGTCTAATTTTTTTTAAACTATTCACAACATCGAAAACCTATTTCTCCACAAAATTGTATTTGGTCTCACATCCCTTTAATTTCCTTGAATTGAAAGCAATGAGGTGTTCTCCAATTCCTTCATTGTCCTTCTGCCTAAGTATAGTGGCAATACTATGTTCAGCATTGTAAACATATAAGATAAAATATTTTGAAAAAAATGGGTTCACTAACACCAAAGTTATAGAAATAACTTCTTTTAGCTTTTGAAAGCATCTTTTCCTTCCAGAGTCCATTTAAAAGTTAGGCACTTCTTTAACATTAGTGTAATAGGTCTTGTAGTTCCTCCAAAATTTGAAATAAACCTGCTAACAAAATTAATCTTTCCTATGAAAGATTGGACTCCCTTTTGGTTGACTAGTAGTGGTAATTATTTTATAGCCCTCACCTTTTCAAGATAAATAGTTATCCCTTCTCTAGAGACCACATAGCTGAGTAGCTTCCCTTGTGGAACCTAAAAAACACATTTTTTGGGATTTAGAGAAATCCCAAACTATTGGCACCTCTAGAAGACCTTTTCTAGGTGATCAAAATTATTTCCCTTGAATTTTAAAAATATGGTCAAGTCATCCAAATAAACAAGGATGATCTTATTGATCAAATCCTTAAATGTGACATCCATCGTACGCTGGATAGTGGCCCTTGTATTTGATAGGATAAAAGGAATTTTCACATAAGAGAATCTTCCTCATTTGGTTGTGAATTCCATTTTATGATACTCATCATTCTTTACATAAACATGGTTGTAACCCAAAAAGCCATCAAATAGAGAAAACATTTCTGACCCCACCACAGTCTACAATATTTTCTCCATTGAAGGTAGAGGATAATGATCCTTTAAGGAGGCTCTATTAAAGTCTCTAAAATCCACACAAAATCAAATATTACCATTATTTTTCAGATCAAAACCAAATTAGATACCCAGGTAGAGTGCTTGATTAGGTATATGATTCTATATTTGATTAATCATTTCAGCTCTAATGTCATTAGGATTTCCACTTTCAGATTAATCAATCTTTATTTATGTAGTGTAGAAAATTGTATGCTCTTGAAAATAGTACAATTTCACACTTAATTTGGACCTATTTTAGAACCCTTGCATTAAGTAGCCCTTTAAGTAATCATTAATAGGAGCCTAGGACCCTTTATTTTGATCTTGAGGCTTATTTCAACTTAAAATTTGACAAAAACATCAAAAGCACTTAAATTTCTAACAACCCACCTCGAAAATCTAACGTGGGACTCATATGCCACCTAGGGCATATGATTCCCCCTAGGTGGGACCGACATGCCAGAAGTGGCGTAAGAGTCCCATTTGGGGCCTTTTTAGGGTTTGAGTGGGAAATTCAACTTTTTAATTCAATTTTTTGGTTCATGTTAGCATTTAAGATCTAAATAATGGAAAATTAGGTGTAAATGCCTATATAAGCAAGCTTCTAAGTCATTATTTCATCTAAGCAATCAATTTTAAGATCTAAGTATTCACAAGCACTCAAGCGTTCTTTCAAAAGAGTATTCAAGAACAAGTAGCAAGAAAAGTTGAAGTCTTGGAGAAACATCATATTGTTTTTGCAAGTCTTAAAGCTCACTTTCATTCAAGATCTAGCGATGTCAAGGGTTGATCATGGTTGTCTATGGTGAATCATGATGGATTCTAGGTTGGGCAGATGCAGCTAGCCATCAAGCCAAGGCTAATGACTTGTTTCCTAAGTGATTCCATCCTCCATTATCATTCTACATTCAACCTAAAGAAGGTAAAATTTTAGGGCTCATTTGGTGTGATTAGAGATCTCTCAAAGTGAGTCATTCATATCTATGTTTAATTCATGCATCTCATTCTAGCACATTAGAATAGGGTTGCATTGCACTTCAGATTTACTAATCTTAGACACACTTAAGGTTACGGTTTATGTTCCTATTTACATTCATGTTTCATTGCTTCTATCAAGGTTTAACTACCAAAGTAGGGGTTTAACCGAGGTGAACCCCCCATAAGCAAATCAAGTCTATATTCTATTTTGTAGGTCTTTTTACAAATTCAGATCTAGAAATCAGTTTGGAAGGGAAGAACAAAGATTGAATTATAGATATGAACTTTGAACTCTCAAGAAAGTGGAATAAGACTGATATGCTAGAAGTGGCATATGAGTCCCACTACAAGCATTTTTCTAGATTTTTGCAGATCCTGAATCTACATGGTCATAAATTTGTTCAAGACCACAAACCCTAGTTTGGGACTGATACGCCTAGACAGCCTTATGAGTATTAGTGTGCCAAAATTTCAAGATTTTTAGTGTTTTAGAGCTCATTCTAGCCTTCTTCAGGTTTCCAGGTGCACACCTCTAATCTTGCAGTTTTCTATTCTACTTTACATGCTTTTCTTGGTCATTTAGTGAAATTTTGCATTGCATTAGATTTGAGCATTAGGTCTTGCATTTAATTTGTCTTTCCAAGCCCTATCTTGGTGGTGAACACCCTTTTAGTTTATAATCAGACCCAATGACAATGCTATTGCAAGATCTATTTCGCCTTTGCATATCTTAGATTGAGATCTCTAGGATTTTCCTTGAATGAGAGTGTAGAAGATTGTTGTTTTATCTTCCAAGTATAGAATCAAACAAAAATCTTCCTTTCATTTTGGTGAACCTGCATTAAGAACATATTAATTCTGATTTGGAGTTCATCATCATCCTAGATCTTCCTTGCATTAAAATTGCATTAAGGTTCGCATTAGTTAATTGTTGTCTAGGGTTTCTAATTATTGCATTAGTGAAAGTGAATATATGTTGCATTTTTCCATAGATTACATAATTGAAAATCATCTGAAATCTACATTTGCATTTAGCGTATAGATCATCCAAACCAAAAAGAATAAACACCACTTGAAATTTTCTAAAAATTGTGAAAAAAATCCTCACTAGGACTCATACACCCCTTTGGATGATTTAGTCCCAGTGCAAATTACGAACTACATTTTCTAGAGTTTAAAGCACTATTTTTGTGCTCTTGTTTGTTGTTGATAACTTTCTATTTTAGTTTGCAGAGTTTTTGCCACATTCAAATTATTAGATTAAGCATAGTTTACATTCATTGTAATTGTGGATAGATTTAGATTCCTATAATTTTCATTTTTAGCATTAGTTCATAGTTCAATTATATTAGATTACATTTAGCATTCGTTAAAAAAAAAAAAAAAAACACATACAAACCGATGAACCCCTTGTAGAAAGCATAATTATTTAAGTATGTCAAATCTGTTTTTCTACGCTAACCTAACCCTCAATCCTTTTATTAGTGATGAATTTGACATGTTAGATGAATCCCTTGAGGAGTTCATCTCACAAAGTTCATCCACTAAGGCTTGTTATGATAAGTTTAAACTAAGAGAAGTTAACATGATTCAACCTCAACTTATCCTTTACCCACCTTCACACAAACCTCAAACTAAAAACAAGCCTAAGTTTACTCTATACCCACCTAAGAAAAATTCTTTACAAAAATCAAGTTATAATACCATTTCTCATACATATGATACTCAAAATGATCCAGAACCAAAATAGCCAACTCTGAGAACCTTACCTTTGCCTAATCCCATTTTTCCTAATGCTCCTTGTTTAAGTTTTCATAATGGGAAGGAGTATGATCTTACTGAAAAACTTAAGAATACTCCTGTAATGATATCTCTATGGTACCTAATTCAAAATTCCCCTAATTATCACACTATGCTTCAAACTATCCTGCAACAAGTAATGGGTCCCTCTAGTACAAATGCAAATGATGTGGCAAATCTCATACAAGGAATGCATATAGTTAATGTAGATATTACCTTTCATCAACATGAGCTACCACCTTTGGAAATGAGAAAGATAGATGATTGCTTCATGATAATTGCTATCCATAATAGGTTAGGAATGAAAAAAACCCTTGTTGATAATGGCTCCACTCTTAATGTGTGTAATGTGACCCTCTTGGATAAACTCAATGTGGATAAGTCAAAAATTCAACTTGATTCCTTGTCAATTTGTGGATTCAATAATATAGAAAAAAATTGTTGGGTGTGATTAATTTACCTATTACAGTTGGAAAGGATACCTTGCAAACTCCTATTCATGTAATGCTTGATAATATTTCATATAGCCTTCTTTTAGGACAATCTTTGATTCACAAGATGTATACAGTTCCTTCAACTCTTCATAGTATAATGAAATATGTCTACAACAATAAGGTATACCAAATTGAAATAGACCCCAAGCCTATTTAAAAGTTAAAAAAAGGAATGACAAGTCCTCTAAACACATTAATTCCAACATGCAACATAGAACCCATGGAAGAAGACAAACAAGAAATGGAAATGGTTTCAAAGTTATTGGAAGATGCTTGGGGTTCCTTCGAGTTCACAACTTCGTTTATGGGAGAATATATAATTACAAGAAAAGAAGATAAAAAACAAAAGAAACCAATGGTTATGTCAAGACAAAACTTGGAACAAAACTCACAAGAATCTACCTCATCTACCCTTGAAGAAGATACAAGCTACACAACAAAATTTTATGACATAGATTATCAACAACCACCAAACTCAAAAGAAATGGAGAAAATCTATGGAAGAGGTTATGAGCTTATGAAACAATTAGGTTATAGTGGAAAATGATGTGGAAAGAAAGAACAAGGAATCTGTGTTCCTATAGAACCTAACACACAAGAAAAAAAAGTGGTTAGGAATATTGTCCTTCTAAGATAACACAAGCAAACAAAAGACCCTCATTAAACATCAACACCATTATGTGTAAACCTAAAATCAATCTCATATTGAAGCATCCTAAATTGCTTGATATGACTTCTGAACCATCATGGGAATACTTTGAAGATGATGAAGCCTTGAAAAAAATACTAGGAGTTTATGAAAAACCATCTAGTCATCCTCAAAATAAATGAGTTACATGTGATATGATTAGCACCAAACAAAAATATGAAGAAAAGGAAAGTAGTGAGATTGAAATAAGAAAAGAAGAATACAACCTTGAATTTTCGAAACCAAGTGCACTTCCTATAGGAGATACAATCAACATACCAATGAATATTAATGATGAGGAGAAAGTAATTAAGAAAGGAAAGTGCATTGATGATGAAGAACAAGAAGATCACACTATTTTACTCCATGAATTTCTAGAGTTGTTTTCTTGGAATTATTTGGATATGTCAGGAATCGATTCTAAGATAGTGACACGCAACATATTCCTTCTTGAAAATTCTAAACTAGTTAGACAAAAGATAAGAAAGATGAATCCTAAGATAGCCTTACTATTTAAGGGAGAAATTGAAAAACAACTTGAAGTTGGTTTCATAAGACCTATAGATTATTCTCCTTGGATCTCAAACATCGTCGTAGTCACTAAACTTGATAATCGTATTAGGATGTGTACAAATTTTCATGATTTAAATAAAGCATCTTTAAAGGATGACTTTCCCCTTCCTAATATCGACATGATAGTAGATTCGACTATGAGACATGCTTTGTTTTCATTCATGGATGGATTTTCTGGGTACAATCAAATCTTTATCAACCCTCAATATCAATACAAAGCAACATTTATGACTATTTGGGGAGCATTTTTCTAGTTCATGATTCCATTTGGATTAGAAAATATGAGAGAAACATATCAAAGGGCCATGACATTAGTATTTCATGATTACATACATAAATTTTTGGAAGACTATGTTGATGATAGTCTGGCCAAATCTTTAACCATACAAGACAATGTGAATATCCTTCGAAAGTTCTTTGATCGAATGCAAAAATACAACATGAGATTGAATCCAAAAAAGTGTGTCTTTGGTGTAGATAGTGGATTTTTTTTAGGTTTTAGCGCATCTCATAGAGGCATCGAAGTGGAAATGAAGAAAATTGATTCTATAGTTAACATGCCACATCCTAGAAACATCTCTCAATTGTGTACCTTATAAGGAAGAATTCAAGAAATTCATTGTTTTGTAGCATCCTTAGCGGATCAAACATTGCCATTTACACATATCCTTAATAAATATGTGCACTTTAATTGGAATGAGGATTGTAAATAGGCTTTTGAGAGTTTGAAGGATTATCTTGCCACCTCATCTATTTTACAACCTGCTTTGAAAAAAAAAACCTTCATCCTTTATGCTACAACATTGGTCCATGCTCTCATAGTTTTGTTGGCTTTACAAGACAAGGATGGTAAGGAACACCCTGTCTATTATATTATACAAACTTTGATTGATTATGAGAAATGATATACAATGATAGAGAAAATTTTTTTGGATCTTGTATTTGCTACTAGTAAGTTGAGACATTACTTATTGAATGTTGAAATACATGTAATGATAAAATTTGATCCTTTAAAACATCTTTTTGCTAAAACAAATTTATTAGGATGGTTAGCTAAATGGGTTATGTTGTTAGTAGAGTTTGACCTTAAGTTTGTTTCACATAAAAAAATTAAAGGACAAGCCTTAACCGACCACTTAGTAGACACTCCCTCGCCTCTGACATTACCTAATACAAAAACATTCCCTGATGAAAATTTATTGACTATTCATAAAGATGGGGAAACATGGGAATTATACTTTGAAAGATCTAAGTGTAGAATAGGATTCAACGTCAGGGTCATAATAGTCCTCCCCATAGGAAGACCTATTCCCTTATCCTACCAATTAAACTTCCTATGCACTAACAACACAATGGAATATGAAGCATTAATTGTTGGTTTACACACTATTTTAGCTTTGGGATTTCAAAATATTAATATATCTGGTGATTTTCAAGTAGTAATTATGAAAATAAATAGGACATATCAAGAAAATCATGACTAATTATGAAAATAAAAGGATCTCACAATGAATTTTTTAGAGGAGTTTCAATAATTTACCATTGATAACATCCCACAAAAGGATAATCAACATGTAGATGCAATGACAAGTGTAGCTTCTCTGATATCCCTCAAGATCCTTTAAAGGATTTCACATTTATTTTCCATACAATTATTAACCCATCAATCAAATCCAAAGCCGAAGAAGTATTATCAACAACTATGGAAAGATCTAGTGAATGGTATCAATTGATTTTTAATTATTTAAAATAAGGTAACTTTCATGAGCCAACAACTAAGAATATTCAAGATCATCTTTGAAAACTCACATCTAAGTATATAATTATTATCGATGTGTTATACCGAAGATCGTTTAACGGTCTTCTACTTAGATGCCTCAAAGAATCTGAAATACTCATAGCACTTGAAGAAGCTGATGTAGGTGCTTGTGGAGGTCATTTTGGAGGAAGACCATTAGATCAAAAACTTATCCACATAGGATATTGTTGGAGACATATGGAAAAATATTTCTTTGAATATGTTAAGAAATTTCACAAATGTCAAGAACATAAGAATTTGATTTATTCTCCCACTTCTAAGCTTCAGGCCCAAATTCCTATTTGGTCATTCTCAATATGGGGATTGGATCTGGTTTGAAATATCTCACCTCCTTCTTTAGCTAGGAACACTTTTATAATAACCACAATAGATTATTTCACAAAATGGGTAGAATCTATTCCCCTTTGTTCCATGACTAATGATGTAATATGTTGTTTCATATTGGAACACATTATTGCTTGCTTTGGAGGTGCTTTCACGTTATTTTCAAAAAATGGGACACCATTTAAGAATAATGATGTGAAGAAATTCCTAGAAAAATTTAACATCCAACATTGTTTCTCAACACCTTACTACCCACAATCCAATGGAAAAACTGAATCAAATAATAAAACTCTCGAACAAATCTTAAGGGAAATAGTAAACAAACATGATAAGGATTAGCACACACAACTAACATATACATTATGGGATTACCGTACTAGTATTAGAAAATCCACCAAGACTACTCCTTATAACCTTGTTTAAGGTACAGACGTAATAATGCCCTTGGAGTGAGAGATCCCTAAATTAAGGATTTCTCTTCAAGGACTTATCAATGACAATACTTATAAAGAACAACGATTGTGTTAGCTTGAAATACTTGATGAACAGTGAATTAACACTCTTGAACATATTCAAGCTTATTATAGAAAATTGTAGTGTAGCTACAACAATCATGTCATCCCCTACATATTCAATAAAGGTGATTTGGTGTTATTCTAAAATTAACATAACGTCAATGTTGACTTGACTCAAAAAGGAAAATTCAATCCTAATTGGTTAGGACCTTTTATAATTAATGAAAGATATGGATTCAGAGCATACAAATTAACATACATGTATGCTATACCTCTTAAAGAACCTAAAAATTTCACCCATCTATGTCAGTATTATATCTAATATTATTGAATAGTTTGGATGATAAATCAATGATGCTAGAGTTAGTAGATGACATTCTGTGTTCTCTCGAATTGCTTCGTTCTTGACAAATAATTATTTATGTGTCTTGAATACTAAAGTGATTATTTAAGTTAACATTTAACTGATTACTTTAGGTTTCATGCTATTCATTTTCATCTTGTGTGTTATGTTAGATTATATCCTTATATGCATTTAATATTCTACAATTAGATCATAGGGGCATTTAATTTAGCATAACATACTTAATCACAATGTTGAATCTAAGAGAAACTATAATATGTTTTAATTAGATCACATAAAACATGTTAAATCATGGAGACATGCATTAAATAGTCTTGTAGTGTAGAAAAATACACACCTTTGCATTTTAATACTTAATTTGGACCTATTTTAGAATCGCTTGCACTAAATTCCCTTTAGGTCACTTATTATGGGCCCATAAGACCCCTTTTTATGCATCTCGAGGCATATTTCAATTGTAAACCTAACCAAAATCCAAAACCAACTTTTATTCTTAGCAACCCACCTTTTAATATGGAAAAATAAGCCTGGTGGGACCAAGGTTCCCTTGGTGGTGTCTTAGTCACCCTTAGTGGGACCAAGATGCCCAAGGGATTTATTTTTAGGAATTAAGAGCAAGAAATGAAAATATTTGATTTAGTCTGGCATTTTGTTAGCCTTTGGGATCTAATAATCAGGTTATTAGATAGGAATGCCGATAAAAGTAAGATTCACACCCATTTTCACTTAAGTTTTTAGAGAGAAGAAGAAAGAAGAAGGATAGTTTCAAGAATCAAGGAATTGAAGTCTTGGAGCAGCCTTCTATTGTGTTTTTGTAGGTTTCTCAAGTCCATTTTCAAGCAAAGATATAACATTGCCAAAGACTAATGATGGATTCCTATGGAGTATCATGGGAGATTTTAGGTTGGAGATGAAACTAGCCATACTTCAAAGCCTAATGACTCATTTATTGAGTGATTCTATCTTCCATTATTGTTCTACTTTCTACGTAAGGAGGGTATATTTCATGTTCATGGCTTATTAGGGTGGCTTGAGATCTCCTTTATAGGTAATTTTCATTTGCACATTAGGAATTCTATTCTAACACATTTGAATAGGGTTTCTTCATGTTATAACCTACATAATCTAAGACAAACTTAAGATTAGGGCTCACACACATTTCCATTTTCAAATATATGCATCTTCATCAAGGTTTTATTACCAAACAAGGGGTTTGACCAAGGAAAATTCCCATAATAATTCAATCAAATTTCCTTTGTTTTGTAGGTTATTTATAGATTCGAATCTGAAGATTTTGTGAGGAAAGAAGTGCAGACATTGATCCTCAGAGTCACATTTCGAAGTTGCAGAAATTTAGATCGAGAGTAAGTCAAAAGTAAGGGTGTCTTAGTCCTCCAAGTGGCATTTTGCAGAGATTCTTTTAGATTCTATTCTCACATCCAAAAACTCCACATCTATCCCAAAAAAAGAATCAGGACTAAGACAATAGTAAGAACTTCTTTATCCTCCCTAGTATATTCTGGTAGCACTTTTGCATTTCTATAATCCTTATCACATTTCCAGACTTCCCAGGTACATAAACCCTAACTTGTTGTTACTTAATTTTTTCATTTCCACTCATTATCTGGCTTGCATTATTATATTTTGTGAGTTAAATATCAAGTTGTCTTTTCCAAGATTTTGCTTGGTGATGAAACCTTCAAATCCTAAGGAATCTTCCTAGGTCTCCCTTGTTGAGAATTGACTCACCTTTGTGTTAATAGTCAATCTAATTTTGGATCCTAGGTTTCCTTGAATGAACCATTCCCCCCTATAAGGATAAATCAAGGATTAGGGATTCCTTTCTTGTATTTTGAGTCCCTTCTCCAAATGACATTTGTCCAAGGTTTCATTTTGGTTTGACCTCTTTGAGAACCTATCAATGTCATGAAAATTGTTCCCTAAGATTAATAATTGCAAGTTATATTTGTCCTGACATCCACCTCATGGGAGTAATGTCCTTCAATATCTTGATCTATCTTAGCATGTTACATTCCTCCTAGTGGTGATGTGACACACTGCATTCCCTAAGTTTTGAATCTTTTATCCTTTGGCTAGTCCTCTCTTGGAGACATTAGGAACAATGTACCCTAATATTAAGATCTCACATGAACTAAGAAAAATCCCTTCAAACATCCCTCTTTTTTATTGAATTTCATTTTTGTACCTTATTAAAGTCATGGAGGTATGAATCTAATATGGTTCCTTGCTACTCACCTAGTGAACAACTAGCTTCACTAGCCCTTGTGAGCATGAATTCTTGTACCTTATTAAATTCATGGAGGTATGGATTTGATATGGTTTCTTGGGGCTCACCTAGTGAACAACTAGCTTCACTATTCCTTGTGAGCATGCATTTTCTCTTTGTCCTTATCAAAGCCATGGGGGTATGAATTTGATATGGATCTCTTAGGGCTCACCTAGTGGACAACTAGATTTACTAGCCCGTGTGAGCATGCATTTTGTTTGCATAGTGGACAATGCATTCAACTTGTAAAGAGGGATGTTTGAATGGATTTGATTTAATTCAGCATTTTGTCGGCCTTTGGGATCTAATAATCAAGTTATTAGATAGGAATGCCTATAAGAGTAAGATTCACACCCATTTTCTCTTAAGTTTGAAGAGAGAAGAATCAAGAAGAAGGAGAGTTTTAAGAAGCAAAGAATTAAAGTCTTGGAGCATCCTTCTATTGTCTTTTTGTAGGTTTTTAATGTCCATTTTCAAGCCAAGATCTAGGATTGCCAAGGACTAATGATGGATGCCTATGGAGGATCATGTGAGATTATAGGTTGGAGATGCAACTAGCCATACTTACAAGCCTAAAGACTTGTTTCTTGAGTGATTCAATCTTCCATTATTTTTTTACTTTCTGCCTAAGGAAGGTATATTTCATGTTCATGGCTTATTAGGGTGATTTGAGATCTCCTTTTTAGGTCATTTTAATTTGCACATTAGGAATTATATTCTAACACATTTGAATAGGGTTTCTCCATGTTCTAGATTGCATAATCCTAGAAAAAATTAAGATTGGGGCTCACACACATTTTCATTTTCAAATCTATGCATTTTCATCAAGCTTTTATTACCAAACAAAGGGTTTGACCAAGGCAAAACCCCATAAACAATCAATCAAATTTCCTTTGTTTTGTAAGTTATTTACATATTTAGATATAAAGATTTGGTGAAGAAGGAACTATAGAAATTGATCCTTAGAGTCACATTTTGAAGTTGCAGAAATTTAGATCGGGACTAAGGCGATAGTAAGGGCATCTTAGTCCTCCAAGTGGTATTTTGTAGAGATTATTTTAGATTCTATTATAACATATGAAGATCCTACATCTACCTTGAAAAATAATAGTGGAACTAAGACAAAAGTAAGGGTGTCTTTGTCCTCCCTAGCATATTTTGGTAGCATTTTTGCATTTCCAGAATCCTTATCAAATTTCTAGACTTCCCAGGTATATACATCCTAACTTGTTTTTACTTAGTTTGTTCATTTGCACTCATTATTTGGTTTCCATTATTAGATTTTCGTAGTTGAATATCAATTTGTCTTTTCCAAGCTTTTGCTTGGTGGAGAACACTTCAAAGCCTAAGGAATCTTCCTAGGTCTCCATTTTTGAGAATTGACTCACCTTTGTGTTGATATTCAATCCAATTTTAGATCCTAGGTTTCTTTGAGTGAACCATTCTCCCATGTACACATCTAAAGATGGTCACGGTCAATCGAACCTGTTAATTAATTAAATATGAATTATTTATTTAATGTTCTTGACTCATCTACATATAAATAAATTTAATTATTTATTTATATTGTTCATTTTCTAATTCTTCTAAATAAAGTTTATTTAAATTAATGCTACCTTCCTCTTAATTAATTAAATAGATTTTACAATTTATTTACATTAATTATCACAAGTTTAAATTCATAATTTAAATGATATTCCTCTCTCCACATTTAATTAAATACTTAATTAAATCATTTTCCAAATTCCCACTCCTCTCACAAAAATTAAATATTCTTAATATTTAATTAAAAGGCTTTTTCTTTTCTCACATAATTAAATATTTGTAATATTTAATTAAATCCTTTTCATATTTCTCTCACACATAATTAAATATTTATTTATTTAATTATGAGAGACACCTCTCAATTGTCTCTTCATTTTCTGTCTCTTAGAATTCCATCTCCTTTTCGAATTCTCAATCTCTCACCATTCATTTCAATAGGTTTGAACTCGACCGTCGATCTTGGCCAATCAAATTCCTACCTTCAAAAATCTATAAATACAACTCTTTCATGAGTTGAAAAGGGCCTCGAATCTCATATTTTCATGCGTAGTTATTATAGTCGCATTTTAAGCATTTCATAGCATTTTAATTCAATAAGCTCAATCTTTACATGCTTATGCATTTTTGATAATCTCATTCTCTCAAGTGCCATTGTACAAGTTGTTGTTTGCACAACTGAGAGCAAACATCTTGAAGCAAATCCTTGGAGATAGAGGACAATGGAATGAATTTGAAGAAGCTACGATTTAGAGTTGGCATTTACTTTATTTATTTAGTTTTCTTCAATCTAATGTTTCATTGGTGTACTAGTTTATATGCAATTTAATTGACACATTCTAATGTACACACCCCCTGTAAGGACAAATAAAGGATTAGGGATTCCTTTCTTGTATTGTGAGTTCGTTAAATGTCTGGCAACAAATGATGTTTTCCGAAGTGATATAAAGGAGGATGATACAGATGTGCCCCCAATATTTGATGCTGACTACATCAGTATGACAGAGGAGTGTGATGAGTGGTGGCAGTGACTCAGCCAGGACCTATCTTTCTGATAAACTAACCTATGGGCTTTATAGGACCTTTACTAGATTAGGGGGAGGAGGATAGAGAGCCAGATAGGGAGATATATACAACAAACCTATTTATAGATGGGGATGAGGAATCAGAGGAGGAAAATGACTATAAGGGAGAGGAGGATGACAAGGAGACAGAGGATGCGCAAAGCCAGCCTACGAGAGAGGATAGTGACAAAAATGCGTGTAAGATTAGGCTTGGAATTTGTGAGGATGAACTTGTTCACTAAAGAAAGAGGTATGTTTGAAGAGATTTTTAATTTTTATTAGTTCATGTGAGGTCTTAATCATGTGAGGGATAAATTTGTGAATATTTTGTCCTTTTACTAGTCCTGTTTTGGAGACATTAGGCTTACTATTCCCTAAGATTAAGACCTCACACGAACTAAGAAAAATACCTTCAAACATCCCTCTTTCTTATTGCATTTTTTTTGTACCTTATTAAAGTCATGGAGGTATGGCTTTGATATGGTTCCTTAATGCTCACCTAGTGAATAACTAGCTTCACTAGCTGTTGTGAGCATTCATTTTTCTTTGTCATCATATTCATGGGTGTATGAATTTTGTATGGATTTCTTGGGGCTCACCTAGTGGACAACTAGCTTCACTAGCCCTTGCGAGCATGAATTTTTGTTTGCATAGTGAACAACACGTTCCACTTGTAAACCTTTTTGGACTAATAACCTAGAATTTATCCATAACGCATCGGATGAACAGTCAAAGCTTGATCTGTAACATTTTTATTGTTTTCTTTTTCCTTTTTTCTTTTTCCTATCTTTGATGGTGTATGTCGGTGATCTGGTTATGGCTTTGTATATCATCCACAAGTGTTCTCCTTCATGCCTATGTTTGTCTATCATAGGATCTTGACCCTAGGGGCTTGGCCATCCTCTTGGTTATTTTTATCCTATCTTACTCTTATTTGTATAGTTGAACCCCTCTAGATTGCATGTTTGGCTACTTTAGTGTGAGTTTAAATGAAGTTCATCTTCTTACTAAAGTGGGGGATAAATGTAGTGTATGAAAATGCATACCTTTGCATTTTTATGATGAGTTCACCAAAATGAACCATTGGAAAAAAAATTATTTGGAGAAGGGACTCACAATACAAGAAAAGAATCCCTAATCCTTGATTTTTCCATATAGGGGGGAATGGTTCATTCAAGGAAACCTAGAATCCTAAATTGGATTGACTATCAACACAAAGGTGAGTCAATTCTCAACAAGGGAGACCTAGGAAGATTCCTTAGGATTTAAAGGGTTCACCACCAAGCAAAAGCTTGGAAAAGACAACTTGATATTCAACTCACAAAATCTAATAATGTAAGCCAAATAATGAGTGAACATGACAAAATTAAGTAACATAAATTTAGGATGTATGTACCTGAGAAGTCTGGAAATGTGATAAGGATTTTGGAAATGCAAAAATGCTACCAAAATATGCTAGGGAGCACAAAGATGCCCTTACTATTGTCTTAGTTGCACTATTATTTTTTGGAGTAGATGTGGAATCTTTGGATGTCGAAATAGAATTTGAAAGAATCTTTGCAAAATACCACTTGGAGAACTAAGATGAAATTACTGCTGACTTATTCCCAATCTAAATTTTTGCAACTTCAAAATGTGACTCTAAGGATCAATATATGCACTTTCTTCTTCACCAAATCTTCATATCTGAATATGTAAATAACTTGCACAACAAATGAAATTTCATTGATTGTTTATGGGGGTTTTCCTTGGTCAAACCCCTTGTTTGGTAATAAACCCTTGATGAAAATGCATAGATATAAAAATGGAAATGTGTGTGAGCCCTAATCTTAAGTGTGTCTAAGATTATACAAGATAGAACATGGAGAAACCCTATTCAAATGTGTTAGAATAAAATTCCTAAGATGCAAATGAAAATGACCTACAAAGGAGATCTCAAATCACCCTAATAAGCCATAAACATGAAATATACTTTCCTTAGGCACAAAGTAGAACAACAATGGAAGATGTAATCACTCAAGAAACAATTCCTTAGGCTTGGAAGTATGGCTAGTTGCATCTCCAACCTAGAATCTCTCATGATCATCCATAGGCATCCATCATTAGTCTTTGGAAAAGCTAGATCTTGGCTTGAAAATGGACTTGAAAAACTTGCAAAGACACATCAAAAGGCTGCTCCAAGACTTCAATTCCTTGCTTCTTGAACTCTCCTTCTTATTGCTTCTTCTCTCTTCAAATTTAAGTGAAAATGGGTGTGAATCTTACTTTTATATGAATTCCTATCTAATAACTTGATTATTAGATCCCAAAGGCCGAAAAAATTCCAATTTAAATCAAATCCATTCGAACATCTCTCTTTACAAGTTGGATGCACTATCCACTATGCAAAACAAATGCATTCTCACAAGGGCTAGTGAAGCTAGTTTTCCACTAGGTGAGCCCTAAGAGATCCTTATCAAATTAATAACCCCATGACTATGATAAGGACAAAGAGAAAATGCATGCTCAAAAGGGCTAGTTAAGCTAGTTGTTCACTCGTAGAGCCCCAAGAAACCATATCAAAGCTATACCTCCATTAATTGCATAAGGTACAAGAATGAATGCTCACAAGGGCTAGTGAAAGTAGTTGTTGACTAGGTGAGCAACAAGGAACCATATAAAAGCCATACCTCTATGAGTTTAATAAGGTACAAAAATGCAAGGCAATAGAAACAAGGGATGTTCGAAGGGATTTTCCTTAGTTCATTGTAGGTCTTAATCTTAGTGGACATTATTCCTAATGTCTCCAAGAGATGACCAACCAAACGATAAAAGATTCGTGACTTAGGGAATGCAATGTGTTGCATCACCACTAGGAGGAATGTAACATGCTAAGATAGATCAAGATCTTGAAGCACATTACTCCCATGAGGTGGATGTCAGGAAAAATGTAATTTGCATTGATTAATCTTAGGGAACAAGTTGCATGGCATTGATAGTTTCACAAAGAGGTCAAACCAAAATGAACTGTTGGAAAAATATGATTTGGAAGAGAAGGGACTCACAATACAAGAAATGAATCCCTAATCCTTGATTTTTCCTTATAGGGGGAATGGTTCATTCAAGGAAACCTAGGATCCCAAATTGGATTGACTATCAACATAAAGGTGATTCAATTCTCAACAAGGGAGACCTAGGAAGATTCATTAGGCTTTGAAGAGTTAACCACAAACCAAAAGCTTGGAAAGACAACTTGATATTCAACTCACAAAATCTAATAATTCAATCTAAATAATGAGTGCAAATGACAAAATTAAGTAACAACAAGTTAGGATGTATGTACCTACGAAGTCTAGAAATGTGATAACAATTTTGGAAATGCAAAAATGCTATCAAACTATGCTAGGGTGGACAAAGATGCCCTTATTGTTGTCTTAGTCCCACTGCTATTTTCTGAGGCATATTTGGAATCTTTAGATGTCGAAACAAAATATCAAAGAATCTCTACTAAATACCACTTGGAGGACTAAGATGCCCTTACTACTGACTTAGTCCCGATCTAGGTTTCTATAACTTTGAAATGTGACTGATGATCAATGTTTGCACTTCCTTCTTCACCAAATATTTAGATCTAAATCTATAAATAACCTACAAAAAAAAGGAAATTTAACTAATTATTTATGGGGATTTTCCTTGGTCAAATGCCTTGTTTGGTAGTTAAACCTTGATGAAAATGCATAGATCTAAAAATGGAAATGTGTGTGATCCCTAGTCTTAAGCGTGTCTAATATTATGCAAGATAGAACATGGAGAAACCCTATTCAAATGTGTTAGAATAAAATTCGTAAGATGCAAATGAAAATGACCTACAAAGGAGATCTCAAATCACCCTAATAAGCCATAAAAATGAAATGTACCTCCCTTAGGTAGAAAGTAGAACAATAATGGAAGATAGAATCACTCAAGAAAAATTACTTAGGCTTGGAAGTATGGCTAGTTGTATCCCCAACCTAGAATCACTCATGATCCTCCATAGGCATCCATCATTAGTCTTTGGCAATGTTAGATCCTAGCTTTAAAATGGGCTTGAAAAACATGGAAAAACAAAATAGAAGGCTACTACAAGACTTCAATTCCTTTCTTTGAGAATTTTATTATGAAATTCAAAATATCCCAAAAATTTTATATGGGGCATACATTGGCATTATTTTGGAATTATTTCATTTGCATCGTTCATTGATGTGGTTTTCTTGCTTCATGTGATGTGTTTTTCTCTTTGTGGCAAGATTAAGGCTCACAAACATTTCCATTTTCAGATCTATGCATTTTCATCAATTTTTAATTACCAAACAAGGAGTTTGACCAAGGAAAACCCCCATAAAAAAACAATTAAATTTCCTTTGTTTTTGAAATTTCCTAGGGCGTCTTAGTCCCAATAGATTTATTTTTGAGGATTAAGAGTAGGAAATGAAAATATTTGATTTAATTTGGAATATTTTCAACCTTTTGGATCTAATAATTGGGTTATTAGATATGAATTTCTATAAAAGTAATATTCACACCCATTTTCACTTAAGTTTGAAGAGAGAAGAAGCAAGAAGAAGGAGAGTTTTAAGAAGCAAGGAATTGAAGTCTTGGAGCAGCCTTCTATTGTGTCTTTGTAGGTTTTCTAAGTCCATTTTCAAGAAAATATCTAGCATTGACAAAGAATAATCTTTGAAAGTATGAGGAGCCCTAGATAAAATCCATTAGGCTTTGAAGGAAAAATCAAGGATTAGGGATTCCTTTGTCTTTTCCAAGGTTTTTTTTTGTGGTGAACCCTTCAAAGCCTTAGGAATCTTCCTAGGTCCCCCTTGTTGAGAATTTTCTCACCTTTGTGTTGATAGTCAATCCAACTTGGGATCCTAGGTTTCCTTGATAACATTTTTTGTCCTTTCTACCTACTCAATGGAAAATGCGTCAAACATTTCAATGTAATCCTAAATAGAATTCCTCTATTATTTTAACCTTTTATTTTTAGACTCATAATTTTCTCTTATTTTGGAAACAACTAATTCAAAATCACCTAAGACTCTGAGCATTTTAATTCCATGCTTGATACAAACTTTAAGTACAAGGAGTAAAGCTCATACTTAGAAACATTATTTATACATTCAAATTTGAGTGAAAATGAGTATCTATAAGACTTACCTCTTGGTGACAAGAGAATCACCCCTACTCTAAATCCTTCTTTTGATTAGGCTCCATCAAAATTTATGGCCCAAAGACCATATAACTGAACCTCCTTCTTTATCTCTTCAATTATTTATGCATATTTGACCCTCACTAGTTCTACACCTATAACTTTAAAGTTGTCCATATCTATGTCAAAATAATGTATATCTTCATATGGATAAACATCCTCAATTATATGTTGAGACCTATTCTCCTTGATTAGCATGACATGCCTACCATGCATAGGTATGGTGGCATAAGAAAGGTTTAACTTCATACTTCCCCCAACTGTTGCTACCCACCCCCTTGACAAGAGCATTTGATACTGAGCAGGAATATCAACAACAATTACGCTCATAGCATAATTCTTCTTAGGAAAGGTAGCCAACTTGAAAGGAACCTCATTCACAACTCTCGCCACAAGGACATCCCTTGAATCCATATCAAAACATTTACCATATGTGTGACTAGCCTACAACCCAAGCTCTTGCATGATTTCCAAAGGCATCATATTTGTGGATGCACCAAAATCTATGATGCAGTTTTTGATCAACTTATAATTTACTTGCAAGGTTACATAAAATGATTATATATGGCTAGGTTTAGCATTCAAAGTGGTGCCTATGAATACTTTAGGAAACTTAATATGAATTCTTTTAAGTTCAACATCCTTAACCCCTCCCTTTTTCCTTTCACCAGGGACATTCGTCACTTCCTTATCACCAATAGAAAAAGTACCAACAATAAGGGCTAATTCATTTTCCTTGTGTTCCTCTATTCTCATAATTTCTAACAAAGGCAATGTTACTTTAATTTGTGATAAGATTTGATTCATGTCAACATCATTGTATTTTGGAATATCAAATCTTGATAAATCTTTTTCTTTCTCTTTTGTTTGCTTGGATTCAAATTTATTTTTCTGAACCATAGTAGTTGCTTTGTTTCCTTGATCATCCTTTTCCCTTTTAAATTTTTCTTTAACAGAGGAAGCCTCATCTTAATTTTTAGGATCCTTAACCTCCTTTCCTTTGATGTTCCTATTCTTTGTATAATTATTCCCCTTTGCATCACAGTCTCCTTCCTCTTTGAAGAGGCTACCCAGATTACCTTGGTCTTTGTTGACTTTCATGTTCCTCAAATTGCAAGAAATTTTGGCCTCTGCAATATCACTATCAGCTAACAACTTGATATCTTCATTTGAAGGCCTCATTAGCCTCACATTTTGTCTAGATTCTAAATTATTTACCCTAGCAATATCATCATTTTCATTATTGGGACAAACCAACTGATGATAAGAATGAGCCTCCTACCTTTTGATGTGAATATCCTCATCCAAGAATCCTTCCTCATCAACATTTGTATCTAATCCAAATAGCATGCTGGTACCATAATCTTGACTTTTTGAATAATCACAATCATTATATGATTCATAGTTATCCTCTAAGGACTGAGCAACCCTACATTGCAAAGAATAATGTGGCAACTGACATGGGTCACACTAAGGAGCATCATCGACAAATTTTTTATTACTTCTTTTCAAAGGATTAGGATTCTCTTTGTTCACATATTTCTCTAATTGTTTTGAATAGGCCTACCATTATGCTAGTTGCTATTATATGGCTGATTTGAAAGCTTAGGCCTTCTTTCTTGTATTTGATAAGTCAATTTATTATGAGATAAACCTATATAATTTCTTGTTACCTTTTAGGTCAACTCCTTAATGGAATTCATCAATTTATCCATTTTCCCCCCTTCATTAATATTCTCATTTAGGTTCCCCTTAGGGTTCTTGAGAATTTTTACATCTTCTCTCCTTGCTATTTTACCTGACTCTCTCCTATTGCTTTCAATATGGATTGCAATCTTGTATGCATCTCTTAAGGTTTGAGGATTCCTATCTCTGATATGGAAACCCATTTTAAAATCAAAGGAATTGAGATATGTGACCAAACAAACATCTTCATTTGGTCTTAAATGTGTTGGGAGCCTAGACATAGTCTTTTGGAATCTAATATTAAATTTTGATACCATTTCATTTTGACCCTTAGCAATACTATTGAATTCATTCAACATGAATCTTGGGTCTATTTTTTCACCATAATTCTCTTTGAAAACCCTCTATAATTCTTCCTAAGATCTAACATTGGCCTCCAGAAGGCTCCTATACCAATCACTTGCATCAAGAGTTAAAGACTGCATGAATAGCTTCATAATCACATCTTCACGCTCCACTTCAAAATATCCTAATAAGTTCATGAAAACACCCAAGTGTTATTCACCTATCATGGCATCACTTCCAGAGAACTTAGAAAGGAATTGCCTTACTTCATTGGGAACTTGATTTGGGAATCCAGGGATTGCCCCAAAATTAAGTTGTCTATATGTATCCATCTATAGGGGTCTTCTAGGAACATTGCCTCCTCTAAAGTGCTGATAATCTCCCTGGTTGTGAGGAATATTTTGTTGTATATATGGTTTTTGTGGTATGAGAACATATTGGTTTCCCACATAAGGTAGAACACTCCCCTGCACTTTAGGACCACCCTGAAACTATCCTTGAGTGCCTAGTACAAAATTTCCAACCCCTATATTTTGTCCCATAAATGGTGGTTGGGAGACACTTCCAAAATCTGTAATTGGTTGAAAATCCTAACCTTGTGTGAGGCTTATCTTAGGGCCCACTAAAACACTAGAAATCATGGGCATATAACTCATTCCTATATTACTTTGGGAATTATAAGGGCCTCCACCTTCGGATGAAGTATTTCTTGTATAGGAAGCACTAGTCACATTTTGTGAATTAGTGTTTGGTCAAGGATGAGTCCATGTACTCACATGGGAAGTACTTAGAGGCATACATATTTGAATACTAGCTCTAGATTAAGTTTGAGGTGTAGGTATAAGAACACTAGAAAATTTTGTGCAACTCTCAAATCATCAAGCTCCTTCCTTGCTTCATCTCTTTTCTTTATCATTTCTTCTTTATCATTTTCTTTTTTAAATCTCTCTATTTCAAACATGTCCCTGGTTTCATTTAGGATTTCTTCCTTGGTTTGAACTATATCATTTGAGGTATGGTTTTGAGTAAGGAATCTCATAGTATTGTGGGGGTTAACTAGGTTTTCAAAAGAAAAGGTGTGGTTTTTCATAGCAATAGGCTCACCCTACAATTTTTGTATTATAAAATTTCCAAGGGGTGGATTTTCATCTAAAAGTTCTTGAGAAGGGTTAACCACATCCTAGTCTATATTCCTTGTTTACCTTTCTCTTCTCTAATAGTTTTAAGATCTTATCAATGGGGTAGTTAATCCCTCTTCTTCATTTAACAAAGCATATTCTTCTTGAGAAAAATTAGAACTATCTTGACTATGTAGAATATAACCAATATTCTTATCAAAGGTACGAGCATACTTACTTGGATCCTTGTTCTTCTGATTTTGATTCTTGTTTCTCCAAGCTGCTCTAATTGTTGTGTCTCCTCCCTTTGTCCTTCTTGAAGGGTCAGGATTGTGGATTGATCTTCTACTGTGCATGATCGCAACTTATTTTCAACTGGTCTTTAGAGTATAGAGTCGCCATCCAACTTAATTTGAATAATATTTCTTCCTACTAATGCACGTTGACAAAAAATTTAAAACTTGACTGACTCTATTAAGGAAAGGTGGTCTCCTACTAGATCTTCTCAACTTTTCCCTAGTGGATTTTCCAATCTATTGGTGGTAGCTGATGGTATAACATCTCCTAAAGGGTAGCTACTCCTTATACTCCAAGACCCTAATTTAGTGGCCAACGAATAGGAGATGATTGATTGTCAAGCCTTTCCTCAGTACTTTAGGCTCTATAGGACCAAGGTGGGTATCCCTATACATTAATGAAAATAACCACACTCCAATGGTGGATGAACTCCAATGGGCTAAATCATCTATACAACCATCACTACTAATAATGGGTTCTGGTAGTGTGGAAAGGGAAAACATGAAAGAAAATCTAAACTAAGAAAGCAGGAAATGTTTTTGAGTTGAAAGTTTTTGGTTTTTCCCCAGCTTCACACTTTGTGAATCTCCTTAAAAAATTCCTAATCCACATGGATTTAGGAATGAAATAAACTTCTACAAGAGAACACCATGGCTTCTCATAACCCTACAACCTTGTAGTGGGAAACCAACAAAAGGACAATCAACATGCTACTTAGTTATCCACACTATACTACAATACCCTCATTATCTTTATGCAAGCAATTAGACCACTCCTTGAATGATAAGAAAACATAAAAATAACTCAAATAAAAAATGTATTAGAAGCATCAACACAACCCTTGATTATATTGATTCAAAAGATATTGCACACAATATTTGGAGAAAATACAAATTGACATATACATTGAAGCAAAAGAAAAATGTTGTATGACGGTCATCTGTTGTTATTACAGAGCATAGCTCATTACATTCCCTATCTGTGTCCAAAGGACTTACCCTATTCAACTAAAATCAAAGTAAAGAATTATAGAAAAAATAGAAACAAAATTTGATAGGGAAAAACTACACAAGACCACTTAGGTTGGAGAGTGTTGTGCCTATAGCACACACGCCCTGTGTGGACTGGGGACCTCCTCTTTTCATTTTTTTTTTGTTTTTTGTTTTCTCTGGGTCATCTTCACTTTTGCCTTGTTTTGCATGTGCCTACTTCTGAGCTTAAAATATTCATGTGTAGTAAATTGATGAAATTTTTCTTGACCAAAATCACCTATCTAAAATTTTCTAAGTCTTTTGCCTTTGCAGATTTGGCCCTATGGGTTTCCTTGTTCCTTTGACCATTGCATCGATCAGGCCTCGCGGACTCACAATTGTAGGCTGCCCCATGCAAACCACCATGTTCTTTCCACCACTAAGTATCAACCAACTATTGACGTCTTCCTGCAAGGAAGGTTCTGGATCAACCTTCACCACTTGGGTCTTGACCGAATGGCCACACCAACTTGGGTTTTCGCACCCCACCAACCAAGTTTCCATCATACTGGGAGTTTAATTCATGCATTAATGGCTAAAATTTCTATAAATAGAAGCACCCCACGTATCATTTTCACCTTATGATTTGAATTTTGAGAGGAGAAGATAAGGCCCCCACCTGTGTAAAGCTTCCAATAGATTTGATCCAGGTTTTCTTGGGATTTCTATGTTGTTCTCAAGTAAGTTCATATTTAAACTTTTAGGAAAATTTTCTTTACAAATTATGGTTTCATAAATGTTGAAATGTTCAAAAATCCAACCCTACTTCACCATAACATCCCACCAAACCATGTCAAGATTTCGTCCTTGCACTAGTTATCCACCCATCACTTTAAAATCCCTTAGCATCGATCAAAGCTACTTCACATCTATGTAGAATCTTAGTCTACCATGGTTGTTCATCATATGATAGATAAACTCAAATGCTCTACCTCGTTGACCCCGTAGTCCCTCTTCTTGTCACCTAGGAACATCGAAGTTCAAATGGTTAAGTTCATGACCACATGTGGGGTCCCTATGATGGCATCCTCCTTCCCATCACTGGTTGATTATAAATAGAATCTCAATGCCATCCCACATTGTGGGCTTTGTCTACCTCATTTTTCGTGAAGGAACTAAACTCGACACTTGTTGAAAATTGACTAAGTTCTAATGACTTGTGGAGTTCCGCATGTAGTTCATTGTCACCCATCCACCATTATTTAATGAAAAAGTCACCATGTCTTCCCACAATGCAAACTCCACGCTCCTAACCTCCCTCTCCAACTTCAAAGTCTTCAAGTAGAACACCAAGTCTAAAATGCACATGTAGGAAAACCTATGTAGGTGGCCATTTGGAGGTTATTTTCAACTAGCCGCCATAATCCAATGGCCAAGCGCTTGTGTCCTCCCACATTATGAGTCTCGTAGGATGGTTTTCCACTTCCTAATTCTGAAGCTTCCCAACATGAAAACCTAAGTCTGAGGATTGTTTGCGGGCCTGCCTATGCAGACTGCCGTCTGCAGGCTATTATCTTCTAAATTTTGCTACTTAATAGCCAAGCTTTAATGCCTTTCCAACCCATGAAACTCACATCTTTCAAACCCACAAGAGCACCAAAGCTTCACCTAATGACTTTAAGTATCTTATATCCAATTTCCGCACATGCTCAATCATTCCATGAGGGATTTTCTCATCAAACATACCATGCAGGAATTCTACTGTAGGCAGTTGCCTATGGAATTTCATGGCCCCGATATCATCCAACTCCAAACTAATTCTGATGGATTCTGCCTACGGAAACCAACACCCTTGGACCCGCATTTTCCCAAATGGTCCAAATGAAGTTTGAAAGGTGAATAATGATGTATTTTATGATCTTTTGAAGGCATCTAGATGGATCTAACACTTTATTTGTATGATTTGATTGACACTTGCAATAATTTACATATAAATTCACTTACTGCATCTTTGCATACAAGAGTTATGGAACATTTTGTAGGGCCATCGAAGATTCCTACAAAAAATCTTGACAAGGGATAGAAGACCGCTTGCACCACTAGGGGAAAAGAAGAGAAAGAATAAATTAAGTAAGAGTTCAATGGGGTGGAGCATAATTCAAAGATCCCCTCCAAATAGGAGACAATCTTAGACACTGACCTTGGACATGTCAGTATAAAATAATTTAGACAGAGGGTTATGCTTAACCCTAGAATAGAAAGATCCCTACAAATCAAGCAGAGTGGCCTAGTGAAGGCAACTTGTTTCCCTCCCTCTCTTGTGGCTCCAAAACAGGTAATGGCCTGCTAGGAAAGTTATCACTCCAATAGGAAAATAATTGGTGGACTTGGCTACCAATTCTATCGGTAGGACATTTGGCATCTTGGTTTTTGATGAAATTAAAGAAGTAGAGGAGTTTGCTAACCAGGTATGGAAACATGATCCCCTCAGATGAAAAAGAATGATAAACAAGAATTGGTTGAAGGATAAGCGGTATATTGTTATAAAGGTTCCCCAAAAATTATACAAGAGTGACTTCTTTGAAGAACATCATGACCTAGTCACACTCTTGAGCTGAGTAATGGGCTTGCCTACAACCACATTCTTTGAAAATTGGATGTTCTACTTTATGGAAGAGATCTTTTGGGAGAAAAACTAAGTTCCACTGGGTGAAGATGATAAGCGAAAATTTTCACAACCAATTCATTAAGGTAAAGAAGAATTCTCACTTCTATATGACTTCACATCTGGTCTACCTCCTACCAGTCTAGTTCTACTATAAAGAATTATTCTGTACGGGAGAAATGGGAACCAAAAAGGGATAATTAAAGGTCCACAATTACTATCCTCAACTCCAATACAAAAAATTCAAAAAATAGTACATAAGGGTAAATGAGACTTTCAGGGAAGGGTGTCACATAGCACAAAGGCACTTTTGAGGGGATTTCGATATCTGTTTATCCAATTCCTGAAGTTAACATAAATCAGGGCTAAAGGATTCTCAAGAAGATCCTATAGATTGTTGCGCTACCCCAATGAATCATCATGTTTGATATCACCAGGTAGCTTCAAATTTCCCATACCTTGTTAAGAAACAAACACAGAGCTCGGTTCCCATATCCCCTCACACTTGGACAAGGAATGTACTCATGCCTTGCTATCGCATGCGTTGATGACTTTGAGAGGGAATTGACATAATACAATTTATATTTGCACACGAACAAGGGGAACATGGATCCACATGGTAAATTGAAGAGGTTTGTTGGGAGACAGTATGCCTATCACCCCCACATTGATGATTTTTGGGAAAATTATGAGAATGAAAAAGAAGTTCAGAGATTCCACTACATGAGAATGATTGTTGCATTCGTAAAGTCTATCAATTTGTTCTAGGTACTAGACAAGGTTGTTGATGATGAAAACATTATATATGAAAGATATAATTCCTTGATCAACATCCCATTTCTAATAAATTTCTTAATTGAATGAGTAGGATGTGGAGCTCACATATGGGGAGCTCAAAGATGACATAGATAGTGAAATAGATAGTGGCACTATTGCGTGTTCCTTAGGTGAAGCTCCCAAATCCCCACCCAACACAAGATCTAAGAAGAGGAAAGAGGTGCCTGAAGATAAGCCCAAGTATAATGTTTATACAAGAAAATCAGCAAAAGGTTAGCCACCGCTGAAGAAAGGGAGAATCAAGACCTTTGTGCTATAAATTCCAACCATTTAGGAGGAAGAACCCTAGCATGATAAAGAAGAATCTGAGTAGCTTCACTCGCTACCACCGACCACTTCCATTCCTACAACTGCTGCTGCTACCACTACCACTCCACAATCTCCAACTCAAACCTTTCTCATCTCATCTCCACCAGTCGTGGACATATTTTTCCATGTCACCTCCACCTTACCAACTACCCTAGTGGTGGTATTGGAATCTTCCTCTTCCACTACTTCCTCTCTATCATCCTATTTTCTCCTAACTCCACTACCTACCCTCTCCAGTTTGCCTCCTTCCTTTCTAACAACCACTGCAACACCACGCACTTTGTCGCATGCTTTTGAAGCCTATATAAAAAATGTGCCCACCAAGCTTTCTAGGGTAATGATTGACCCTAAAGTCCAAGCACTAATGGCTTAGCTTTTTGCTACTTTTACACTTCCTTCACCACCATCTGAGTCACCAAAGATGGAGGCAAGTATGTTAATTTCTAAAGAAATAGAATGGCTCAGTGCAAAGCAACTCAAAGAAGTTGTAAAGGAAATTGATGATGAGCCCAAGGATTCATGTACAGATGATTACTTTGAACATCCAGAAGGTGGACTGAATATGAATATTGAAAAGGTAGCCTCTGATGAGGAAGCACAACAAGGCCCTAAGGGCAAAGGAAATGACAAGCTCGATGATATTTATGAGGTAGAAACATCAGATGAAGAGTTGGATGAAGAGCTACCCCAACAACACAGAGATACAATTGAAGAGGCTAACCTTGAGGAGAATTGCTCCAAAGAAGGGAAAATAGATACTAACATAGATGTGGAGATACTGGATGAACCTCTGTGAACTGGTCAAGATGAAGACCTGAGACAAGAATAAGTGTGGTCAGAAGAGGAAGTGTCTAAACCCTAAAACCTAAACCTACCTCTCTGACTTCATAGTCTTTAGGTAGAATACCAGGTCTAAAATGTGCATGTGAGAAAACCTATGTAGGTGGCCATTTGTGGGTCACTGTCAACTCATTGCTACAATCTAATGGCCAAGCGCTTACATCCTCCCACATTGCAGGTCCACGGGATGGTTTTCCCCTTCCTAATTTTGAAGCTTCCCAACATGAAAACCTAAGTCTGAGTGTCATTTGTAGGCCTACCTATGTGGGCCACCATCTTTTGAATGTCACTACTAAATGACCAATCTTTAATGCCTTTCCACCCCACAACCCACACATCCTTCAAACTTGTAAGAGCACCAAAGCTTCACCTAATGAATTCAAGTATCTCATAGCCAAATTTTGCACGTGCTCAATCATTCCATGAGGGATTTTCTCACCAAATATACCATGTAGGAATTCTACTATGGGTGGCTGCCTGTGGGATTCCATGGCCCCAGGATCATGCAGCTCTAAACTGCATCTGATAACTATTTCCTAAGGGAAAATCACACCCCTAGACACACATTTTCCCAAATGGTCTAAATGAGCTCCGAAAGGTGAATAATGATGCATTTTATGAAATTTTCAAGGTTATGGATCTAACACTCACTTTGTAGGATTTGAATGAAACTTGCCCTAATTTACATATAAACACACTTATTGTATGTTTGCATGCATGATTTATGGAACCTGTTGTAGGGCCATAAGAGAAGCCTGCATAAAAGCCTGACAAGGGAAAGAAGCCAACTCACGCCCCTAGGGGAAAAGAAGAAAAAGAACAAATGAAGTATGAGTTTCATGGGGTGGAGCATGTTAAGTCTCAAAAATGTAGGTTTTGAACCTCAAGAGGGTGCCAATCTCTTGATACAGTTTAGGCTAATGAATGAGACAATGATGAGTGATAACCCCCTACTTTTTAGGCTCTACTAGACCTTAGTGAGTGTACCTAAATGATGAGGAAAATTTAACTATTGAGATATGATCCTAATTTGAGAAATCTACTCATTATGGCACATAGATGTGAGGTAGATGTAATAGTTTACTGACTAATTCCTAATGATAATACTTAAAGATGTAAATAGAGTTTGTGTAATATTATTCTAGAGTGGACCAATGCCTAGTGTAATTCAGTGAATGGGGTTGGGAGTGGATGGTGATGATGTAGATAGGCTTTGTGAGATGGTTGGATTTACTCCTTAGCTTAACTCGAATTGTTGGGCACTTAACTCGAATAGTTAGCACTTTGATTATTTTCACCTTGTGCAAACGTGCAAGTATGTTAATTATTTGGACTCTTCATAATGATCTTGGTGATATCCCCCTATGCTACTGTGAAGTTGTGAAATGGTTTAATTTTAAATGTGAAGTGAAACCAGTTAAGATAATCTATTCAAAGGACTTTAATCCAAGTAGGAACCTATTAAATTTGATCTCTTAAGAAGAATTTTAGTTCTTCTTCACATAGAAACTAGTCAACAACATCACACAACTAGAACAAATGTGTATTGACAAGTTAAGTGTATTTTCACACACTTAATTTGAATAGTATAAGAGGGCCACTCTAGAGACAACCAAATAACATATAATCATATAGATCCACACAACATTTTAACACTTGAAAGAAAATCAACAATTATGCATAACCTTCTCCATTGTATTGCTCTTCAAATAATATGCATTATAACATAATTTTTTAATATGAGATGAAATGGGCAGATGGGTGCAATCTATCTTCTTAGTAATTCATACTCTAATGAAATGGATTCATCTCTCATCCAATCAGGTCTTGGTCTCTCTTTATATATTAGAGGAAAAAAACTACAAACTTGTTTACAAAAAGGCACGATGCTTGATAACTAAAAATTAAAATAAATGAAAACACAACACTTCTACAAGTGAATGCATCAATCCATTTATCTTCAAGTAGATGCCCATAACCACTCAAGATCTGTACAAGGCTCCTACTCCATGATAATGCACCACCTTCAAAGTGTACTCCCATTATGGTGTTGGTTGGCTTTCACATTTCAATGGTTGTTCTACTATATTTGATGCATTTCTAGTTTTGGTTAATGAACAGGTAGAATTATAGAGAGCTCTTCCTTCCAATAATCTTGCTCCCTAGAATTTTTGAGGATGTCATGGAGTGTATGGGGAAAATAAAATTAGTGGAGGTCCTCTTTGAGCCTATTGTGGTACCCATTGTGTGATTCCACCAACTTGTTGTATGTCTGTAGTGCCTGACCTTTCATGACTTTCTTATTCAGGAGCTCCTCCCTTTTCTCAATCACCCACCCTTGCAACCTTTCATTCTCCTCAATTGTTGAGTGTGTTTGTTTTGAACAATTTCTAGTATTCATCAGCATGATCCATCATTATGTTAAATCTCTCCTTGATTATCACAGACACCACATTATACTCAGTGTTTTTAATCTCTATTTCCCACTCCTTGCATTTATTTTGGGACTTCTGGTGATAGTTCTTCTAGTAGGCTACATTTTCCAATGCATATAACACTCTTTTTTCACTCTCAATCCATGGGGAATATAATTTTGGTGTGGAGGAGGAGGGTGTTCTATCTCTGTGACTTTCCATCTCCTTCCTTAATCTATCATTTTCTTTGATCAAAATTTCAATTTGTGCTTTAGTGAACTTTGCCACATTTATATTCAGCTCAACTATTTCAAAGGGGTTAGTGTCCCCTACTTTGTGAGCCAAGAGATGTCCAAACACTTGGTTTGGATTACTAATTATAGTAGGCCTTTTGTCTTGATAGTATAATGACCAAATCAGCTAGGTGGCTTCATCTGGGTTGTACCTAGATCCTGAATACATCTTATCACTTGCCTCTTCTATTAGGTGCATTATTTTATCCCCTCTCTTCTTGAAACTGTCAAACACTATTGCAACACTAATGTCCCATCCTAGTAATAGTAACACTCTAGCCTCTTGAATCAATCCCCTCACCCTTTCTAGGGTGATGCACTCCAACTCTTTGTCTATCTCTTTCCTTAATTATTTTAGGGTGGTTGCTTCTTGTTTAGGAGTGATATCTTTTATTTTTTGTCTCAACATTCTTCCTTTATGCTCATAGAACAATGATTTAAACTCAATTTTTTTAACAAAGTCACTATTAGAGATAAATTCTTTCCCAGCCTTCACTCTCACATCATCATAAAGTTCATTTGATGCCTCTAACCTGACAATATTATGTTCTTGAGAGGGCTCATATTGTGCAACTATAGGGGCACTTATCTATTTGACCTCATCACTCTCTTCTTCATCTCCTTCACTCATGGTTGTATCTGTAGAGAAGATTACCTCAGGAGTGGGCTATGAAGGTATGTAATCAAGAGGCTCTATGTTCTCATCTTGTATTTCTGAAGAAATTGTCTATGGTGCTTCAAAGAAAACTGAGGGCACATATTTTAGTAGCTCATCCACATGAGTGATAAGTTGCTCAGTTCTTTCTAGAGGATCCTGCACTTCATCGAATGCTCTTGAATAAGATGGGATATTCCATCTTTTCCATATCTTAGCTAGCACAATTTTGTTATATGCAATCATCTTGTCTTTGGCAGAGGCCTCATCAAAATTCCTTATTACATCATAAACTGAGAATTGATGTTCATATCTTGATAATCCTTGTGACAACCTTTCTTTGTGAATAAACCTCTTTGCATCAAGGTTCTTTCTTTCATTACCCAAAGGTGGGTTGTATGGTGCCATTTTGTTATCAATCTCTTCATATCACTCACTGGTGACTATTGTGAAATCTCCAAAACACAAAGTGCTAGGCATGATGGATTATTTATTATGTCCCTTAAGTTGATTGACATCATATTTAACCAACTGTCTAATAGTTTCTAAGTAGGTTATTTTGTCTGGAACTGTCCTTGATAATAAAAGTGTGGGGGTCCTTCAAACCCATAGAATCTAATTAGAGTACAATTATAAAATGCATACCAATCCCCCTAGTTATGATTTATCCTTTTCCTTGGGTCTTTATCCTTTGGTCTCAAGATTCTTTCTATCTTTGGGGATAGGTTATAATTACATGGGTGTTCCAATAATTTCATCAATCGCTTCACAAAATATTCTTCAAATTATAGATAGTGTGATCTACTATACTAGCTATCCCATATTAAAAAATTCCACATTTGTACATGCTTGTAATTCCCATTCTCATCCACATATTTTATTCTCAATTCTTCACCTCAAAAGCTTCTGACCTGACCTTCATGTAGAAGAAAATGAATAAATAGATAATAGTGTTTAAAATTAATGTTGTCATTGTTTCTTTTGATCCTTTCCATTCCCTGATTCAAGTCATTAGCTAAATAGCCAGTATTGTCAAATGGTCTGGCATCTTTTCTTTGTATATCTACAGCCAGGACCATTGGGGCAATTGACATAAGAGGTGGAACCTCTACTTCTAACACTTGTCCAGCTGAATGATAGGTATACTAAAACTATTCTTAAAATAAATGTTCATGAAAGGGAGGGATTTCATTCCCAGAAAACCTTCTAAGTTGGCTCCCTTCATCCGTGGGCCTGTGTAAGGGTAGCTTCCATATTTTATAACCCATGTCCATGTGGTTGTATTCTGTTAGGAGGTTTTGATTGCGAATGGTAAATTTAGAGAACACTCTAATTGAAACACATTATATATGAGATCTTTAGAAATAATGAGAATGTCAACCCCATCATGTGACTGGATAGTCCTTCATTTGGGGTCATATTTGCTGGCAAGAGCTTTAATCAGCTCTGTATTGAAAAACACATTAGGCACAACTAATCTTCCTAAGTTAAATCTCCATGAGTTGTAGACTAGTTGAAACCTATATTGTTTGTTATAATGGTATGTAAACAACTCATATCCCCATCTTGGTGTCCACACATCTCCTAGACCTTTATGCTTGTACCATAACCTATCCACATAAGGATTTTATTGTGCACTCCTTTTGGGTCTTGGCCTCAACCCAAGGCATTGGTGTATTAGGTTCTGATTTAGAATTTTTTTCTTCTTTTTATTTCTTACCCTTCAATTTTTATGTGCTTTCTTCCATTGTTTAAACTTCAAGATTTTATGAAAGAAACTTGTTAGTTGGGTTTTACATACTTGAATTTTTCCTTCCTTGGATTTGATCTATGCAAAAATGGTGAATTCCAAGCTTTTCCTTTCTTCTCTTGCTTTTAGTGGACTCCTCCAAGCTTTATGAAAAATATACAATCAACTTGGAATATAATTCAACTCAGTTCTAGCTCATTAATGATCCACTTGTTTTAAATCTTGTCATCAAAGAATTTCATTAATTTAAATATCTCGATGATATCTCCAGGATGTCACATTAGTAAGAAATAATCATTATCCCTGCATCAGCGAGACCATGATTCTCCTTCCACTGATAACCACCTTTTCCATCAATGGAATATTTTCTTTTGGGCTATCAGTGGGATGCTAGATAATGTCTCTCTAACATGCCCTAGCTGCTTCAATATACTTCCTTATTATGTATTTGATGACTCATGGTCTTATCGGGTAATTGAGGTAACCCTTGTTCATCTTTCACCGATAGGTGTCACTTCCTCTGATGCATTTAGCCCCTATCATTATATCAGGGGAACTGATCTTTATGTTGGCTTGATAGCCTCTTGTTCCCCCGATATACTTTTCATCATATATTGAACTTTTTCATTGCATATTGTATTTCCCCATTGGTGGGAAACTATGTTATCTTCCACCGATATGTTCAAGTGTTGCCGATATACTTTTTTTGGGCCATTGGGGGAATGCTATCATTCATTCTACCGATGCACTTGTGTTACTATGATGTGTTCACTTTTGTCAACCCCATCGGTATACTGGGGAGAGTGCCTCAGGAATATTCCTGATAGGGTGTTGTTATGCTAACACTAATTTTTGGCCACTTTCATCAGTTCACCGATGGAGCCATGAGGGGAGTCCCCCTGATGTAATATTTGTTAGGTGAATAGTATTGAATTTTTTGGGTATAGGGGTGGTGACCATTGGGTTTTAGAATTATTTATGGATATAATAAAATGGTATTGTGGGTCACAAAATGGATCTAGTCACACAAATCTCTGCAATTTGTGCTAATCATAAAATAAAAATGTGGTGTATTTCTGTAGTATGTGGGATGTGGGTGAGGTGTAAGTTGGTGGATACTGAGCAGGATGTTTTAGCCCCAATTGTGGACCCAATTGGGAATGAATGATCCTTGGGGTAATTGAAAGAATCCAGATGCAGTCTCTGGGAGAAGACCATGAAAATGTTATGAAGTGGGGTGGGGTATGGAATAGGAGCCTAAAACTACTATGCATGGAAAAAAAATTCTAAGAAAAGAAGTGCTTCAAGAATTTTCCATGCACCGACAACTCCTGATCTTCTCATGACATGTTCTGGAGATAGTAAGAATTTTCACCTCCTTTGCCTGTGATGAAAAAATGACCTAGCTACATAGCTTAAAATTTACCATGTTTCCCTTTATCTTGACACCTTGTATTCCATAATTGGACCATGTCATCCACCTCAAACTTCCTATCCTTGGCCTTTTTGTCAAACAAGTACCTCATTTGTGCTTGCATTTTTGTGTTTCGTTCTTAGGCCAAACTTCTAATTTCATCTAATTCAGTTAATTTTTCCATCCTTTCCTCCATGGGCTCAGGGATGTCCAGGTCTTCTTGGAGTATGAATTTATGTACTGGAAAGAGGTTTTGTATGGGAATTCTTGCTTGTGTTCCGTAGACTAGCTCAAAAGTTGACTTACCAATTGACTTCTTTACAGTGATCCTATATACCCATATTTCCATCCTCAACTTAGAGTCCCAAGCCTTTTTGTATTTATCCAACATTCTCTTAATGATTTTCTAGGATATTCTTGTTGCTTGATTCGGCTAGCCCATTTCCATGTGCATGGTAGGGGGAGGCATATGAAATTGTGATACAATATGTTCCATAGAATCTCTTGAATTCTTCTGATCTGAAACACATACCATTATTTGTAATTATTTGTAGAGGTGTCCCAAACCTTGTAATGATGTTTCCCATCAGAAAATCTGTTACAGCTTTGCTGGTGGCCTATTTTGTTGGGATGGCTTCCACCCATTTCATGAAGTAATCAATTGCCACTAATATCCGTTTGTGGCCTCAACTGTATTTTATAGTATCTCTCCAATAAAATCAATCCCCCATTGATGAAAGGGAGCTTCAACTTGTAATGTCCTAAGAGGTAGTTCCCCATGGTATTTTATTTTTCCATATAACCTCTGACAAGCCTCAAATTTTCCTATGTAAGTGAAAGAGTCATTGAAAAATCTTGGCTAGTAGTATTCAACCCTCAATATTTTTTGGGTGGTGGTTTTGGCTGAAAAGTTTCCACCATAGATTCCTTTGTGCATCTCTTTTAGTACATGTTTTTCTTGTGACTCCTCCATGAGTAGTAGTAGTACTCCATCTCTTTTTTTCCAATATAAATCTCCACCCATGAATAAATATCTTGAGGCATGCAACTTCAAAGTCCTTTTTAGATTTTAATTCAAATTCTTGGGACACTTTCTATTTTTTATGTAGTAAATTATGTCAGTATGCCAAGATGTGTGTTATATGCTTGCAATCATATCCTATTCTCCTTGTATGTTGCAAATTTCAGATTCCTCGAGGTTTGATTCAGCCATGGATTTGGCTAGACCTTGACCCCTAACTAGTTTAGTGATTTGAATTTCAATATTGAATTCTTGAATTTTATTAATCCATCTGCATCTTCTTCTTGTGACTTTAGTTTATACAAATATGTCTTTGACTGCACTGTTGGGAATATATGCATTTACTTCTATTCCAACAAAGTAGGGTCTGAAGGCCTTCACTACCCTAAAAAGTGCATACGTATGCTTCTCTATAATATCATATTTTAGTTCAGCTCCTTGGAGGGACTTACTAAAAAATGATATAGGTTGCTCATGTCCCTTGTCATTTTTTTGTAGCTTTATTGTTGCTATTCTGTGGTATGACACAAATGAAAAGATTTGAAAGGGCTTATTGAAGTTAGGAGATTTTAATATTGGGACTTCCTTTATTGACCTTTTGATAGATACGAATGTGTCTAGTGCTTCTGTAGTCCAATCAATCTTAGCCCCCTTTTTTTAGCATTCTTGAGATGGGCTTGACAATTTCAATAAAATTTGAGATGAATCTTCTCACAAAGTTTATTTGTTCTACGAAAGACTAAATGTCTTTTACAATCTTAGGAATAGAGATCTTGTCTGTGGCTTCCACCCTCTTTCGATCAATCCTAACTCCACCCTTGGATACTATGTGCCCCAATAATTTTCCATTTGTTACAAAAAAATTGACATTTCTTAGGGTTAAGGGAGATACCATACTCTAGGCCTTTAATGAAAATCTTCCCAAGGTGTGCAACATGGTCTTATGCCTTCTTGGAGTATGCAGTGAGGTCATCTTGGTACACCACCATGATTGCATTGATTAGATTAGTGAAAGCAACATCCATGGCTCTTTGGAATGTTGTACCAACATTCATTACGCCAAATGGCATTCTGACATACACATTTGTGCCCCAAGGGGTGGTAAATGCAGTTTTATATTGTTTTGATTCTTTCACCTTTTTCTGGTCATATCCCAAAAATTTGTCCATCATGGATAATAGTTTGCAGCTTGTTACCCTCTGGAACATAACCTCCATATTTGGTAGTGGGTAATTGTCTTTTAGAGATGATACATTCAGATTTTAGAAATCCACACATAGTCTTATGTCTCCATTCTTCTTTCTAATAGGTACTAAATTAGAGACCTAAGTGGAATGCTTGATGGGTTTGATAATAACTCCTTCCCTGACCTTCATAAGTTCCTCATGCATTTTAGGTTCTAGGGTGGGATTTATTGGTCTCCGTTTTTGTCTGAATGGTTTTTCATTAGGCTTTAATGGGATCTCATGTTGGAAGAAATCTTATTTGTATGCCTTAAGGTTATCATATGACCATGCAAAGACATGCTTGTATTTTCTCAACAATGCAATCAACATTTTTTGATGGTAGGGCTTATCTTTTTCCTAATGTATACCTATTTTGGGGCCAATTCATTCCCAAGGTTGATTTCCTCAACATCCTCCTTTCTCACTGGTGTTTGCTTCATCATTTCTCTATCATTCCCATCAAACACCCTCTCTAGTGCAACCAATCCACTAGGAATTTTATTTTTTTAAGTTGAACAACTTCTTGGCCAAACATTGTTTGTTTTCCATCGATTTCTTCCACAAATGCATTAAAGTCAATTTATTGGGCCTCATACTAATCTATGTAGTATAGGAACTTGATCAGATCCATGTCATCACTAAAAGACCTACAAATTTTATATATTGTTCGGGACTACTGGTCAGATCTTGATTTCAACCTATTAAATTCCTATTAAGGTGACATCAACCTTCCTCAAGGCCACATTTTCCAAGAAGTCAGCTATCATGTATTTCAATTTGTCAACTCACTCAATAGAGAAAGCATCAAAGAGCTCAATAGTATCCCACACAACATTCCTATATTTATTCAATCTTTTATTTTTTGTGGAGTAGTTTGATCTCACTTGTGAAACAACTAATTCAGAGTCCCCAAGAACAGTCAGAAGTTTGATCCCATGTTTGAGGGCTATATTCAATCCCAACAACAAGGCTTCATATTCTACTATATTATTCATGCATTGACACATCATAAGGAATGAATATTTGAAAGTTGTACCTTTTGGTGAAATGAAAATAATTCCTACTCCATTTTCCATATGCCATGTTTATTTTTGGACACATCCCTAACAATTGGGTCTATGTATAATATCTTTGGGTTTGAATGTTGAATTCTACGACTTCCTAGGTCTAAATCACAAAAGATATTCATTTGATTAGAGTCAAATAGTTCAATAATATGCCCAGATCTAAGTTCTCTGTATAATTTAACTTATTTTCCATTCACGGGTATAGTGGCATATGAAAAATATTTTTGAACATTCCCACCAACTGATGCAGTCCATTGCCTTGATAGTAACATCCCATAGTAAGGAGGGGTGTCAACCATAGTGATGCATATTCTATATGTTTCCTCTAGATATGATGTCAATTTTAACTCTACATCCCACACCAATCCAACTACAGGGACTGATCTATTATCCATAGAATAGAACTTCCCATATGTGGTATTTACTCATAGGCCTAGTTCCTTCATAACAACCAGAGGCATAATGTTGATTGCTACCCCTGAATCAATCATGCAATTTTTAACCAATTTATTATTTATCACCAAGGTTGTATAGAATGGATAAGATTGGGATGGGATCTTTGTGAGTGTATCTCCTAAATATACTTATGGTGCTTTTGTAATTTCTCTTTCTATTTTTGGGATGTGTTAGTGATCATTTTGAGGGTTGTGTCCCTAAATTCATCAATATTCATTAATTCCATTAAGGGGACTATCATCTTTGTTTGAGCCAATGCTTGGGCCATATGAAATGTAGGGGTGGTGATCTCTTATTCACCCTTGTCAACTTTAGTGATCTTCTTCCCATCAGCTTGGGTTTTGCCATCTTTTGATATTTTCTCATGCTCAATGTTTGTAGTCTCCTTCTAAACATTCTTTTGATGCTTCTTCATTTCATCCTTCTTCTATCTAGATGAGATAATTTATTTGTTCTTATGATCCTTTATGAACATGCTTCTTGGTATTCCTTGATCTTCCTCTGAGGGTCTACTTCTTAGGTTATATTTCCTTCCTTTTTCCTCAACCACAAATTTTGTTATAATAGCCCTCTTTTCTTCCTCTTTTGGCGTTCTCAAGTGAAACATAGGTGTTGTGTTATATGCATATGCAATTTCTTGTGTATTTTCTTCCTGATCAGAGAGTACCTCTTGTTCTATGTTCACATTGTGTTTTTGATTGTCAATATCATATTCATACCCTTCCTCTAAAGAAGATTATCCTTCATAGCCCTGATGAGATCTCCATCTTAACATGTTAACAGTGTGGTCATCCCTATCTTGCTCCTATAGCCACTCATCTTGACAAGATTAAGCCACTACACAATGCTCAGGACTATGAGGTCTGTGGAAAGGGGAACACCATGGTGTAGTGTCTAGTGCATGTGCTCCATGCCTCTTCAAGGGTTCAAGTGTTTCTTTCCAATTTGGTTTGTTATTGGTTTTCCATCTTTCCAGGTAGTATTATAAGACATGTCGTGCAATATTGGTCTTTCATTTCTATATTGATTATGTTTTCTATTCTGGGGATTATTAGGATTTTGTGGGATCCTAAGGTTATCCATTTTTCCCACCATGCCAACATCCTTTCTATTATTTTCAATGGTTAAGGCTACCTTTTGTGCTTCGGCCAGACTTCTAGGGTTTTTATTCTAGATCTCATATCCTATTTTAGGTTCAAATGATTTTAAATAGATGCTTTTATCTATCAGGTTAGCTAAGTTGGAACCATGTGGTATTCTATTTTAGAGCTTGTTGAACCTTTGATCAAACTTGTAAACTGATTCATATTGATTTTTCAAAATACTGACTAATTCATGTAGGGAAAATTCAAGGGAACATTGGTTCCCATATTGTTCTAGGAACTAACCTTGGAAGTCTTCTATAGATGTGATTGAAGCATTAGGCAAGCTTTTGAACTAATCCATTGCTTCTTTAGTTAGAAACATCATGAACAACCTCATGTTTACATCCTCATACCGCATGCCCAAATCTTGCACAAAAGCATTAAAATTTCTTATATGTTCTTCTACCATTTTTGCACTACTCCTTGTGAATTTAGGAACCATATTTCTCCAGTTTCTATCAATGGGATATGGATATAGTTGATGTCTTGTCAGATCAAATTTTCTATTCATGGTTGTGGGGTTTTGTGGAGAAGGGCTTTGAGGTGGTGGATTGGGGTAATATTGAAATCGATATGGAGGTTGATACATATTTTGGTTGATCTTTTGATTAGCATGTATGTCTTGTCATGCATGCTACTGATGGGGTGGGACATGGTGTTTTCCAATTGGCAATACCATGGATTGTTTCCTATACCCTATAATGGCACATTTTGTGGGGCTATATTAGATTGCACATTCTGGTTTTGTCTACCCATTGTGTTGTGGGGTATTTTTGAGGTGCCTTGAGCACCTGTACTCTATAATGATCCTTGTGCATTGATATTACCTCCCTATTTATGAGGGGGAATATATTTTACTGGTTTGGATGCTCCAATGTCTAATTGAGCCAACTATTGATCCAATTATTGAATCCATTTTATCATTAGTTGTCTCCTTTTAAATTCTTGTTCCTGCCATTGCATATGCACTTCCATATCTTGATTGGTCATGTGATCATAGTTCTCAATAGGGGCATAATGATCCGTGGGCCCCCATTGAGCCTCTCCTCCCTATTGCAACAATAGATTATGGTCATATTCATGTTGTTTCTGTATTTTTTCTACCTCAAGTTGGGACTTGAACTCTTCGTCTCTTTGAGGATCGACCTTCCATTGAAGGGTCAAATGACTAGTGTCCTCTTGTCCAAAGGGGGCATGAGGATCATTGTTACACAATTATAATCCCTGCAATGGTTTAAAACTATTGTGTTGTAAGGAGTTGTTCTGATGAGTTCTCCTTATGTACACTTGTTACATATACTTCATTAGATTCTTCTTTGTCCTTGTTTTAATCTACACCAAGTTTTGAAGGGGGAGACCCATGCTTATCCATCCACCGGGTAACATTTTTCTTAGGACTTTCCTTGTGTAGAGATCTCTTTCCATTCATTATAGTGTACCTTTGATTTTTATGATCTAATCTCTCAGTTTTGATGGTTATTTTATTAGTCATAAACTTTTGACAGAGTCACCACCTACTTGTATCTAAGTAGGAAAGAGATCTTATCCTTACTTTAATGGTGTCTTTTATTGAATGTTTACATAGAGTGTAAATGTTGTGACTCTATGGAAGGCCTTGATTGATCTTTAGGCTCGAGATATGCTGAATTTCTTTCTTAAATATTCCCCAACAGAGTTTTCAATCTGTTAGGTCTCAAAAATGCAAGTTTTGAACCTCAAGAGGGTGCCAATCTCTTGAAATGCTATAGGCTAACAAATGGGGAAACTATGAGTGATAACCCCGTACTCTTCAGGCTCTTCTAGACCCTGGTGGGTGTGCCTTAATGATGAGGAAAATTTAATTGTCTAGATATGATCCTCATTTGGGAAATCTACTCACTATAGCATGCAAATGTGAGGTATATGTAACAGTTTGCTAGCTAATTCCTAATGATAATACTTAAAGGTGTGAATAGAATTTGTGTAATATTATTCTAGAGTGGATCAGTGCCAAATCTAACTAGATAAATGACATTGGGAGTGGATGGTGATGATGGAGATAGGATTTGTGAGATGGGTGGATTTAATCCTTAGCTTAACTCGAATAGTTGGGAACCTTGAGTGTTTGTACCTTATGCAAAAGTGTAAGTATGTCAGTTATCTGGACTCTTCTTAATGATCTTGGTGATATCCCCCTATGCTATCATGAAGTTGTGAAAGGATTTGATTCAAATATGAAGGGAAACCAATTAAGATAATCTATTCAAAGGACTTTAATCCAAGTAGGATCCTATTGAATTTGATCTCTTAAGAGGAATTTTAATTCTTCTTCTCACAAAAACCAGTCAACAAAATCACACAACTACAAAAAATGTGTATTGACAAGTTAAATGTATTTTAACACACTTAATTTGAATAATATAAGGGGGCTAGTCTGGAGATAGCCAAATAACATATAAGCATGTAGATCCTCACAATAGTTGAACACTTGAAATAAAATCAATAATTATGCATAACCTTCTCCATTATATTGCTCTTCAAATAATATGCATTATAATAGAATTTTTTAATATGAGATGAAATGGATGGATGGGTGTAATATATCTTCTTATTAATGCTTACTCTAATGAAATGGAATCAACTCTCATCTAATTGGGTCTTGGTCTCTATTTATATATGAGAGGCAACAAGCTACAAACCCGTTTACAAAAAGGCACAATGCTTGATAACTAAAAATCAACATTTTTCAAAACACAACACTTCTGCAAGTGAATTCACCAATCCATTAATCTTTGAGCAGATGCCCATGACTGCTTAAGATCTATTCAAATATCCTAATCCATGATAATTCACCACCTGCAAAGTGTACTCCCCTTATGGTGTTGGCTGACTCTCACATTCTGATGTTGTTCTATTGTATCTAATGCATTTCTGGTTTGTTTAATGAACAAGTTGATAGCAAAGAGATGACCAATGTATTCATCCTTAGCATAAGTTTCTATATTGGAAATCATACCTTTCATGTCTTACTCCATATATATCATATTTTTGAGTTGTTTATGAGTCTTCGGTAACATCATTTCTTCATCATTAATTTCTTGCAATGCAACAGATAGAAACATAGTGAGCTCTTCCTTCCAATCTTCTTGATCCCTAGGGTTGTTGAAGTTGTCATGGAGTGTAGGGGCGAAATCAAAGTAGTGGAGGTCCTCTTTAAGCCTTTTGTGGTACCCATTTTGTGATTCATCCAACTTTTTGTATGTTTGCAATGCCTGAACTTCAATGAATTTCTTATTCAGGAGCTCCTCCCTTTTCTCAATCATCTACCCTTGCAACATTTCATTCTCCACAAGTGCTGAGTGTGTTTTTTTGAAAAATTTCTAGTATTCATCAACATGATCCATCATTCTATTAAATATCTCCTTGATTATCTCAGACACCACATTATACTTAGTGGTTTTTATCTCTATTTCCAACTCCTTGAATTTATTTTGGGACTTCTCGTGATAGTTCTTCCAGTAGGCTACATCTACCAATGCATCTAACACTCTTTTTTCACTCTTGATCGATGGGGAATATAATTTTTGTGTGGAGGAGGAGGGTGTTATATCTCTATGACTTTCCATCTCCTTCCTTAATCTATCATTTTCTTTGATCAACTTTTCAATTTGCACTTTAGTGAAATTTTCCACATTTATATTCAACTCAGTTGTTTCAATGGGTTTAGTGTCCCCTACTCTATGAACAAAGAGATGTCGAATCACTTGGTTTGGATTACTAATTATAGTAGGCCTTTTTTCTTGAGGGTATAATGGCCAAATCAGAAAGGTGGCTTCATTTGGGTTGTACCCAAATCCTGAATACATCTTATGACTTACCTCTTCTATTAGGTGCATTGTTTTATCCCCTCTCTTCCTAAAATTGGCAAACACAATTGTAGCACTGATGTCCCATCCTAGTAAGAATAACACTCAATCCTCTTGAAGCAATTCCCTCCCCCTTTCAGGGGTGATGGAATCCAAATATTTTTCTATCTCTTTCCTTTATTCTTCCAAGGCGGCTGCTTCTTTTTCAGAAGTGATATCTTTCATTTTTATCTCAACATTCTTCTTTTATGCTCATAAATAAACGATTTAAACTCAGAATTTTTAACAAAGTCACTATCAAAGATAAATTCTTACCCAACCTTGACTCTCACATCATCAATAAGTTCATTTGATGCCTCAAACATGACAATATTATGTTCTTGAGAGGGCTCATATTGAGAAACTACAGGGGCACTTATCTGTTTGAACTCATCATTCTCTTCATCACTCTCTTCTTCATCTCCTTCACTCGTGGATATATCTATAGAGAATCTTACCTCAAGAGTGGGTTGTGAACGTATGTAATCAAGAGGCTCTATGTTCTCAACTTTCATTTCAAAATAAGTTGTCTTTGGTGCTTCAAAGACAACTAGGGGCACATATTTTACCAACTCATCCACATGAGTGATATTTTTGTAAATTCATTCGAGAGGATCTTCACTTCATTGAATTATCTTGAATAAGATGGGATATTCCCTCTTTTCCATGTTTGAACAAGCACAATTTTGTTATATGTAGTCATCCTATCTTTTGTAGAGGCCTCATTATAATTCCTTCTTGCATCATCAACTGAGAACTGATCTTCATATACTGATAATCCTTATGAAAACCTTGCTTTGTAAATAAAAATATCTACATCAAAGTTCTTTCTTTCATTACCCAAAGGTAGGTTGTATGGTGCCAATTTGTTATCAATCTCTTCATATCCCTCACTGGTGACAACTGTGAAATCTCCAAAACACAAAGTGCTAGGCATGATGGATTGTTTATTGTGTCCCTTAAGGTGCTTGGTATGAGACTTAGCCAATTGTATCAGTTTCTAAGGAGCCTATTCTATCTAGAACTATCCCTAGTAATAAATGTGGAGCTCCTTCGAACCCATAGACTCTAATTAAAGTACAATCATAAAATGCATACCAATCCCCCCAGTTATGATTTACCCTTTTACTTGGGTCTTTCTCCTTTGGTCTCAAGAATATTTATATCTTCTGGGACAATTTATAATTACATGGGTGTCCCAACATTTTCATAAATGGCTTCACAAAATATTCCTCAAAGTATAGATAGTGTGATCTATCATACTGGCTATCTCATAATGAAGTCCACATTTTTACAAGCTTCTAATTCCCATTCTCATCCACATATTTTATTCTCAATTCTTCACCCCAAAACCTTCTGACCTGACCTTCATGTAGAAGCAAATGCATAAATAGGGAATAGTGTTTAAAATTAATTTTGTCACTATTGTTTTTCATCCTTTCCATCCCCTGATTCAATGAATTAGCTAAATAGCTAGCATAGTGAAATATCTGCATCTAGAACCATTAGGGAAATTGAAATAAGAGGTGGAACCTCTACCCCTAACACTTGTCTAGCAGAATGATAGGTATACTGAAAATATTCTTCAAATAAATCTTTGTGAAAGGGAGGGTTTTTCATTGCTAGAAAACCTTCTAAGCTGGCTTCCTTTGTCCATGGGCTAATGTAAGGGTAGCTTCCATATTTTAAAACTTGTGTCCATGTGGTTGTACTCTATTATGAGGTCTTTGATTGTGAATAGTAAATTTAGAGAACACTCTAATTGAAACACATTAGATATGAGATCTTTAGAAATAACGAGAATGTCAGCCCCGTCATGTGATTGGATAGTCCTTCTTTTGGAGTCATATTTTCCAGCAAGAGCTTTAATCAGCTTTGTATTGACAAACACATTGGGAACCACTAATCTTCCTAGGTTCAATCTTAACAGGTTGTAGACTAGTTGAAACCTATATTGTTTCTTATAATGGTATATAAACAACTCATATCCCCATCATGGTGTCCACACATCTCCCAAACCTTTATGATATTCCCATAACCTATCCAAATAGGGATTTTATTGTCCACTCCTTTTGGGTCTTGACCCCAACCTAGGGCATTGGTCTATTAATTCTTGATTTAGAAGTCTTTTTTTTTTTTTTTGTTTCTTAGCCTTCGGTTTTTCTATGCTTTCTTCCATTGTTTAAACTTCAAGCCTTTATGAAAGCAACTTCCTAGTTGGGTTTTGCGTACTTACTCAAATTTTTCCTTCCTTGGCTTTGAGTTGTGCAACAATGGTGAATTCCAAGCTTTATCTTTTTTCTCTCACTTTTAGTGAACTCCTCCAAGCTCTATGACAAATATGCAATCAACTTGGAATATAATCACCTCAGTTATAGCTCATAAATTATCCACTTGTTTTTAGTATTTTCATCAGAGAAGATCATTAATTTGAATATCTCAATGATATCCCATAGACGTCACATCAGCAAGAAATAATCATTATTGTTGCATTTGCTAGACCTTTATTCTCTTTCCATCGATAACCACCATTTCCATCGATGTACTCTCTTTTTTCAAGCTATCGGTGGGATGCCAAATAATGTCTCCACAACATGCCCTAGTTCCTCTGATATACTTCCTTAGCATGTATTTGATGGTTCATGGTCTTATCGGGTCATCGGGGTACCCTGTGTTCATCTTCCACTGATAGGTGTCACTTCCTCTGATTCCTTCAACCCCTATTGTTGTATCGAGGGAATCGGTCTTTATGTTGGTCCGATAGCCTCCTGTTCCCTTGATATACTTTTCGTCATATGTTGAACTTTTGCATCACATATTGTATCACCACATTAGTGGGACACTATGCTATCTTTCACCGATATGTTCAACTGTTGCCAATATGCTTTGTTTAGGCCATCGGGGGGATGCTATCATTCGTTCTGTCGATGCACTTGTGTTACTACGATGTGTTCACTTTTACTGACCCTGTCAGTATATTGGGGAGAGTGCCTTGGGATCTGCCTGATAGGGTGTTGTTATGACGACACTAAGTTGTGGTCTTCTTTCATCGGTTCATTAGTGGATTTGTGAGAGGAGTCCTACCAATGTAATATTGTTAGGGTGATAGTATTAATTTTTTCAAGAATAGGGGTGATGCCCATGGGGTTTTAGACTTATTTATGGATATGATCAAATGGTAAAGTGGGTCACAAAATGGATCTGGTCACACAAATCTCTACAATTTTTGTTAATCATAAAATCAAAATGTTGTGTATTTATCCAATATGCGGGATGTTGGTAAGTTGTAGGTTGGTGAATAGTGAGAAAGATTCCATGGCCCGAGCACCATCTAGCTTCGAACTGCATCTAACGGCTTTCGCCCAAGGGAAACCCACACCCCTAGACACATATTTTCCCAAATGGTCCAAATGAACTCTAAAAGGTGAATAATGTTGTATTTTATAATCTTTTGAAGGTATTTGTATGGATCTAACACTCGCTTTATAGGATTTGATTTATAATTTCCCTAATTAATATATAAATGCACTTACTACATCTTTGCATATAAGATTTATGAAACCTATTGTAGGGCCATCAACGAAGCCTACACAAAAGCCTGACAAGGGAAAGAAGCATACTCGTACCCATAAGGGGAAGAGAAGAGAAATAAAAAATGAAGTATGAGTATCATGGGGTGGAGCACACTTCAAATATCACCTCCAACTAGGAAACAATCTCAAACGCTGACCTTGCACATGTTAATATAGAAGAATTTAGACAAAGGGTTATGCTTAACCCTAGAATAGAAAGGGCCCTATAGATCAAGTGGAGTGGCCAACCCCAGGAATATATTTTCCCTCCCATTATTGTGGCTCTAGAATTGGTAATGGCCTACTGGGAATGTTATCACTCCAATAGAAAAATAATTGGCAAACTTGTTTGCCAAGTCTATTGGTAGGACATTTGGCATCTCGGTTTTTTATGAGATGGAAGAAGTAGAGAAGGATTTTGCTAACCAGGTATGGCAACAGGATCCCCTCAAATGCAAAAAATTGATCAACCACAATTATTTTAAGGATAAGAGTTTGAGTGCTGCAAAGGTTCCCTAGACATTATACAGGAGTGAATTCTTCAAAAAACATCATGACCTGGTCACACTCCTGAGCTGATTAATGTGCTTGCCTACAACCACATTCTTTGAAAATTGGATGTTCTACTTTATGGAAGAGATCTTCAGGGGAAAAACCAGGTTTCACTAGGTGAAGATGATAAGTGTAAATATGCATAGCCAGGTCATGGAGGTAAAGAAGACCACTCACCTCTATAGGACTTCATATCTAGTCTACCTCCTAGTAGTCAAGTTCCCATATAAAGGATTATTCTATGCGGGAGAATTGGGAACCAAAAAGGGGCAATTAAAGGTCTAAAACTGTTATCCTCAACTCTAATGCAAAAGCTTCAAAAAATATTATAGAAGGGTAAATGATGCCTTCATTGGGAATATAATCAGACTCTTGGGGGAGACTTTTAGAGAAGGGTGTCGCATAGCATGAAGGCACTTTTGAGGGGTTTTGGATATCTGTTCATCCAATTCCCAAAGTTAGCATACATCATGGCTAAGGGATTCTTAGGAAGACCATACAAATTGTCATGCTACCCCAATGATAGAATCATCATGTTGGGGATCACCAGGCAGCTTCAAACTTCCCACACCTTGTTAAGCAACAAACATAGAGATGGGGTCCCATATCCCCTCACACTTGGACAAGGAATGTACTCGTGCCTTACTGCCTCGTGCACTGAGCACTCTAAAAGGGAATTGGTAGGATACAATTCAGATTTGAACATGGATCCCCATGGTAAATTGAAGAGGTTCATTGGGAGAAAGTATTCCCATCGCCCCCACATTGAATATTTTTTGGTGAATTGTGACGATAACAAAGAGGTTCGAAGGTGCCACTACATGAGAATGACTTTCGCATTCGTCAATTCTATCAATTTTTTCCAGGTACTAGACTAGGTTTTCGATAATGACAACATTATAGATGAAAGATACAATGCCTTGATCAATGTACCATTGCCAATAATATATTGGGTTGAAGAAGAGGTCAACGACCTAGATGTTCCCACCCACCTTGTAGAACATAGAACCAGATAGTGACTAGATGAACAGATTGCTCAATTGAAGGAGTAGGGTGTCAAGCTCACATATGGGGAGCTCAAAGATGACATAGATAGTGAAATAGATAGTGACACTATTGTAGGTTCCTCAAGTGAAGTTCCCAAATCCTCACCCATCACAAGATCTAACAAGAGGAAAGAAGTGCCTGAACGTATGACCAAGCATAAGGTTTATACAAGAAAATAAATAGAAGGGAAGCCACCACTGAAGAAAGGCAGAAGGATGACCTTTTTTCTAGAAATTCTAACCATTCACTAGGAAGAACCCCAACATGAAGAAGAAGAGTCTGAGTGGCCTCATTTGCCACCATTGACCACTTCCATTCCTGCAAATTCTACTATTGCCACTGCCACTTCACCACCTCCAACTCAAAGGTTACCTGTCTCATCTCCACCAGCCATGGATATCTCTGTCCATCTCACCTCCACCTCACCAACTATCTTGATGGTGGTATTGGACTCTTCCTTTTCCACTACTTCCCAACTATCATCATCTTCACTCATGTATCCGCTACCTACCCTCTCCACTTTTCCTCCTTCCTTGCTAACAACAATTGTGGCATTTCCCACTCTATTGCATGCTCTCGTAGCCTATATGGAAAATATTCCCATTGAGTTATTTGGTGTAATGCTCGAGCCTAAATTCCACGCACTAATGGACCAACTTGTTATTGCTTTTCCACTTCCTCCACCACCAACCGAGCCACCAAATATGGAGGAAACTATGTTAATTACTAAATAAATGGAATGAATCAGTGTAAAGCAACTTAAAGATGTAAAGGAAATTTTTGATGAGTTTGAGGATTCAGATAAAGATGATTAATTTGAACATATAAAAGGAAGACTGAATGTGAATATTGACAAGGTAGCCTCTGATGAGGAAGCACAAAAAGTCCCTGGGGATGAAGGTAATGGCATGTTGGATGAGACTTTCAGGTTAGACACATCAGATCAAGAGCTGGATGAAGAGCTACTCCAAAAACACAAATATGCAATGAAGAGGCTAACCCTAAGGAGCATCACTGTGAAGAAGGGAAAATAGATACTAACACAAATGTGGAGATACTAGATGTACCTCCACGAACTGGTCAAGATGAAGACCTGAGACAAGAAGAAATGTGACCGGAAGAGGAAGTTCCTCCCGAGAAAGACCAAGAGAAAGAAGAAGAAGAGAGCATCAGAGAAAAGGATGTTGAGCCCGAGATGAATGTCAGAGCCAAACATTAAGAAGATAAAGGGATTGCCCCACAACAATGAGATATCACTGAGGAGAATATAGCTTCTGCTAGGCCAGACAAAGGGAAAGCTATGAAGATAGAAGGCTTGGATGAGGAATAAAAGGATACTGGAAGGGTTCCCAGTGATGATTAAGATGAGCCCCAAGGAGAACAAGAAAAAAAAAAAAGTGATCATGAATCACCAAAGCAATAGAGGTCCCCATGAGGTTAGAGTAGAAATTGAAGAAAAGGGCTCTTGTGATCCTCGATGGAGAAACCTGATTAGAGTTTATCTTCAATAAAACCCAAATGAGGATTCAGAAGGAAAAGAGGCATAAAATCCGCTCTCATATCACAGCTGATGTCTTTGGATCAAGGACGTTGTAAATTTCTACCATGGTAGTAGGAAAAGATGTGAGTGTTATACAAGGCAAAGATTACCAAATATATACTATTAATCTAGGCCCAATGACTCGTGAGCAAAAGATGGATGATATTTGGGTATCAATGTCCACCATCATACAACAAATGAATACAAATCAATCTTCTAAGGAAGAGTTAAAGGAGTAGGTGGCAAACCTCATTGCCTACATTCAATAATGTACATCAATGAAGGGATAAATACTAGTAGAATCATCGATGCCCACCCTTGCATCCAAATAAAACATCAATAAAATGGAGAAAAGAAAGAGATGGACCAAGTCCATGGTTGATTTGTTCAATAAGGTGATATCCAATGGTGACATGGGTATCAACCATGCAGTCACAATGTATAATAGGTATTGGAGCTTACAAAATAACATAGAATACATGATTAATACTTGCAAGGATTTCACATAGTTTTACAGGGTCACCTATCCTAAGCTAGAAACCATCCTTAAGCTTTCTCGAGAAACTTGGGAAAAGCAGCTAGAGCTGTAAGAGGAAGATCATTGGCTAGTTGAGACTTGGTTGATGAATTTTGATTATAAAAAGGAAATTTTTGAGAAGGTCTTGCATGATTTAGAACTTGACCATGAATGGTCTACCGAGCACTAGGTGGATAGCATGGAATACTTGAAGTTGATGATCTATTTTGATGTGCCCACCCTAGAGTTGGATCCAGAGAAAGTCAAGTCTTTGTTCCATAAGAAAATGGAGCAATGAGCTGGTGACATAATGTCACCAGATTTTATGTATTTTTCTACAAGGGCTTTCGCTCAGATAGAGTAGATTATTGAGGCTGCATCAAGTTTTGATGAGAATCAAGTGCAATAATTGAAAGAGTCAATAGGATGTCCTTCCATATCCTCAAATCTGGGGTCTCCTAGGATAAGAAGTTGCTCTCCATGATTGCTAAGTTTGTGGAGTATGCAACGAAGTAGAAGGAAGCTAGAAATCTAGTCATTGTTGATGAATACTTGCTGAAATAAGTATAAAAGGCTAGAAGTCACTACAAGAGAAAATAGACTAGATTATGAAATAGGGAAAAAGACAAAATTATATTTTATATTGCCATATGTTTGGGTTAGGGGAAACCCTAATGTAAGATGAATTTGAGCCACACAATGTAAATGAATCTTGTCCATTCATTTTTCTTTTGGAAAGATATAAATAGGGGCATCCTCTCATTTTCAAAGGGATAGATGAGTTGTTGTAAAGGAAGCTTGTTGCAAAATATATAAGAAAAAGAATTATTTTGATGGTTTCTTGTGTATTTCTCTCATGTGTGCATGATTCTATCTCCAAGTAGTAGATTTTAGCTTTGATATTTTAAGTTTCAAGTTACTTTTAGTTGTTATTTTATGTTGTGCTTTAATGGTGAAGTATGCTACTAAGTTTGATGTCTTCCTAGCTCATAATTTTGGTTGTTTATTGATGATAAATTGTTGTGTAAATTTAGTTTGAGAATTAGTTATATTTCTAAACCTAATTTCAATTGTTGTTAATTCTTTAATGGTGAATGAACAATCTAAAAATCTACAATGACACTTTGAAGATTGCACTAGTTTCATGAGACTATCAACTATCCTTGGTTAAGTGGAACTCAATTTTAGGAAGTATGTACACTATAGCATCCTCGATTGTTACTATTCAACATTAGTTGCAAGTCTAGGAAATGTCTAACCCTTTTTCCCTTTTGACCTTTCTTTAAATATGAACTTAAAATACAGTTCCATCATCATTGTAAAGTCAAATCTGATGGCAAAGATGACATTTTAGTTTCTCATCGCGAACTTGCATCAGTTGTTCTTCATTTCCAAAATTTACAAATCTCCTTTTGTAGACCCAATTCCCTTCATGCTTAGCAAACCATAAATTCCCTTTGTGATTATTAGAAAATCACATCAACAACCAAGTTTTTTTTGCAAGTCATGACCTAATACCCAAGAGACCCTCAAGTGATTTGTAAAACTTAGATGTAGAAATTACCTTTCAAGAGAGATAGCATACTTGTGTGTTGTCTATGTTGAGAAAGTGAAAAAACACTCATCAATAGAACTAGCACTAGAAGGAGGTTCAAGCTAAGATGGATTGAATTGGGTCCTTTTGCCCTTAAAGGTTTCATAGAGTGCTCAGATCCACACTAGACAAGGGAGAATTTCAAGAGCTAAAGAACCCTACTAAAGCTAAGATAGATAAGAAAGGGGAAGCATCAGATTTAGCCCCACCAATTCGACCTCCATCTCATCCAATCCCTCCCATCCCTTCATCTCCATCCTCTTCTTCCCTCCATGCAACATCTTCCCCATTCATTTCCCACTTCCAAGGTACTGCCCTCACCCCTGTACTATATTTCCAAGGCCCTACCTTAGATATGGTCCCACTTCAATGCCAAATTATTGTGGCACAACAATTGCAACCTCCACTTCCCACAATGGCTTGGCTAGGAATAACTCATCACCCTTTTCCTTCAATGACTAACACAACATGCCAAGGAATCTTGAAGGCTTCTATAGAAAGTTTCATCCACGTGATCCACAAAGGATAGAAGAAGAACAAATCAAAATATTCCAAACAACATTGAAGGATATGTAGATTGAACATAAAGACGTGGATTGTAGGTTGTTCCAGTAATCATTGGGGGATGAAGCTTTGTATTGGTACATCCACTTTCCAATCAGATCCATCACTTTTTGGGATCAAATGAAGAACACCTTCTTCTAGAAGTTCAAGGTTCTTGTAAGCCCCACAGAGTTATATCAACAGTTTATGTCTATTAGGAGGGAGGTCAATGAACCTATTAGTTCATTCAATGACCCATTTCATAGAGCATACATGAAGTTGCAGCCACCTTATGTGGTTGATGACCCCTCAACTAGGCAAGTGTATTATGTTTCCTTAGATAATATCACATCCGCCTTGGTCAAAAGAATGCACCAACTGCCTGCAAGATTGGTAGATGCATATGCAGAGGTAGTGAAAGCAACTACTGATTTGGGAAAAAACATTGTAGGTCTGCTACCCTCATTGGGTCCCATCACCAACCCAACTCAAATTCAAGGGATCACCAATTCCTTGGCTCATCAAACACTCACCCTGAACCAAGTGCCATAGTTTCCTATCATGCCACATCCAAGGTAGCTCTTAAATAAAGCTCCATTAGTGCCACATTACTTATAGCCTCCGTAATAGTAGGAATATGATTAATAGCCCCAAGTTCCTACATACCTATAGACCTCAAAATTCCCACCCACTCAACAAAATCAAACTTTGTCACAACTTATTTTCCTCCAAAGATTGGTGCCACATCACAATAATGTAGATAAGGATCAAATTGATGAGCTTAATTAATTGGTGAAGAAGTTGTCCACCAAGATGTCACATCAGAGGAACCAAAATAACCAATTGCAAGCTTCTCAAAGGAGCATTCAAACCAACCTTAATCGATACAACCATGATTATGGTGCATCCTTGGGCCAAAATTATGAAAGAGGTCAGAACACATGCAATAAATTTGAAAGGACTTCACAAAGGAAAAATAGAACTTAGAAGACTAGGCCAAACAATGGAGCCATTCTCACACCTCTTGACTAGCTGGGTGGTGCTGAAAAGTCCACAAGTGGATTTTATTTGGCTGAGGTTGCCTTATTCAATTGGTGTTGGATTCACAAGATGAATAGGCATTATGAGTTGGATTTCCTGGAATTCCAAACAACTACAAAAATATTCCAAGTGGAAGTCAAAAATGTGTTTGATGGATCGAGTTGCAAAGAAATTATTCCCTCGGAGCCATATGATTCCTCAGTGTTGGTGGTCAATCAAGCTCCTTTCTCATAGAGTGAAAGCAATTCTCCTAAAAAGGAGGCCTCAAAAAAAGAGGCCACTGCCAAGGAAGGAGAAGTGAAAGAGGTAAGTAATGAGAGATCCCTATCTCAGCTCTTTGATTGAGTAGATAAAGGTCTTGTGGATGAGGAAGAGCCACATGAGGATGAGGTCCATATGCTCCACCAAAGAGAAACCCCTTACAACTTGAGAAATAGGAATCTTGGGGGACCTTTTACTATCTCTACCTCTCCTAAAAATTTCAATACTCCACCTAAACCTAATGCTAGAAACAATCCAACCTATTCTTATGTGCCTACTCAATAATTTAGTAGAAATAGGCAGCCAAATTAGACCCAAGACCATCCCACTAGTTCCTCCCAAGGCAAATTTTTTGAAGTAGAAATTGAAAAAATGGGGAAATATGTAGTAGAAGATCTAAAGAAAGTTAAATTGAGTCTGTAAACCTTTGAATTGCTAAGGGTACCCACTATCAAGAACACCTTATTTAGGTCATTGAATGGAACAACTTCATCAAAACCAACCCAAGAGGTATCTACTAAGAAAGTTTCATTTGACACTAAGATGGTGATCAAGGAAATTGTAGGAAGCAAGCCTGATCAACCCCCAAATTAGAAAAATAGTAAAAATCAACCATCAGACAAACCTTCAACCAAGGAGAAAAATCAAGTGCATACCAAGGATAAGTGTAATGAAAAGGACAAGGCACAGGTGGCCCAGGATGATGTTTTCATAGGGCTATTTTAAGGGAAGTTGGAAACCCCTCCCTTCCTAATGACAATTTGCATCTTTTGCAAGAATTTAAATGAATTCTTATTAGAATCAGAGGCTTTAGCTAATTTTATGTCATTTGCAGTATGCCAAGTGTTGAATCCCTCTTGTGCTATTTTGTCCTTGATGACAATCTGTATTACCTCTAGCATCTTGGTGGTTACTTTCTCAGTTGATCTTCTTTTCTATTTGGCACATTTACTTCATTGATTATACTATATTTGGTGAATATGATATCTTGGCTCCATGTGCAGAAATCAGTTGAGGTATTCTAATTACAGGTTCTTTGTTCCATTTATTCAAGTGACATGTTTTTATTTTGATAATTTGTACTTTAGTATTTCACTTGATTACAAGTGATTGGCATGATCAGTTCTTCTCTAGGTTGATTAATTATGCTTGATCAGTTACAAGAATCTTGATATTCATCAAAGGTATATTCCTCCATTTTTCAGTACACATGGTAATTGGCATGGGATTATGGCTTTGTGAACTCTACATGAATTCAGTATTTATCTCTTCACAAGGTTCTGGAAAATATTTGGCACATTATATAGAATTGGTTATAATGAAGTGGCTATCGTGTTTTTTTTAATTGATATCTCTTAGCATTGGCCATTATCTTTGGCACACTATATGTTATTGGATGTCTATGTGATGGAAAATGGGCTTTGGTTAAAGGTTTAAATGTTTGATCCCTCACTAGCATTTGCATCAGGTCTAATGTTTGACAATTATTTGGGCCTAAAGGTAGACAACAAGTAAAATCATTGGTAATTATGTTAATGTCACAATGGATGTGACCGAACCTTGTTCATTGGGAAGTCAGCATTACACATACTTAGTCTTTGATTCGGGCAAATGAGTTGGTCAATGATTTCACAATGAATAAAATAGTTAAATGTTATCATGCATGTCGGCATATCTATCTTTGAATTGGCCACAGATTTCAAACATCATTATCATGAGTTTTTTTGTTTTATCAATGACTATCCTTTCGAACTCCAAATCATTATCAATTTCTTTGTGAATAAATCTGTTTTGCATGCTATGGAAGTTTAGGTCAACATTTTGTTTCTTTCGCTCAAATGTTTGGAACCCTTTGCTAGCCGCCACCATGGAATCATTCCTTTGGCAATTTCATAGTTATCACTAGTGTTCTAATCTTGGACAGTATATGGGGGAGGTGAGAATACCATTACTATGTTCATTTGGTGTGTCTCCTTCCTACTGACTGGTGTTGGGGTGAGATTGGAAGGTATTGTGGCCATTTCTTCCTCTACAGGACTGCTAAACTCCTTATGACAACAACCTCATTAATTTTGTCAAGTATTCATCCTTAGTCTGGTTTGTAGATCCATTACTTTACAATCAAGGTTATTACAAGCTAAGTTTTTCTCTCATGCAAAATGAAAAATGAAAAACATCTATTCCTTTGAAGAGAAAAGTTTGGAATGTTTATTTTAAAAACGTGACTGCAATTCTTTTAAAGATCATCATGATAGTTTTAAAAGGGTCTGCGATTTATGGTTGTGGGAAAATCATAATATCCTTGAATCTCTTAAGTTTATCACCTAGGTTCATTTATAGTGGTTCTTGGTTGCATTTTCTGAAGGTTATCTTATCATTTTTGTGAAACAAGTTTTTGAGTTTGTGGGTCATCTTGAATGCTTCAAAATTCTTTAGTTTCTTACCTAGATTCTTTGGTAACTGCTATTATATGCATTATTACTTGTTTTCAGCTGCATTGTTGTTACTTCCAGGGTAAAATGGATATTATTCTTGATTTTAAAAGATGTGTTCTTATTGTTTTGGGTAAGCATTGCATGTGCAAGCCGCTTGTGAAGAAAAGTTCAGTTACACCTTTATTTTTGGAACTGTTGTTCTATTCTTATCGGAAAGAAACAATCTATCTTTGAGGGACACGATATATTCTCGAACTGGTGCTTGATAGAAGTTACTGTAACCTGAAAACTATATTTGTACAATTCCTTGAATGTGGAAAAACAAGCAACAGTTGCAATCCTTCCTGGAATGTAATGATGTAAACTGTAAATGGTTGAAACGATAGAGATTAGGGTTTTATCATTTCAGATAAACCTAAAATCTAAAAGGGTAGTTCTTTCATGTGATGAGTAAGGGTAATTATTCTCTTATGCTGAAAAATTGGAAAACACAGTGTGTTGTCTGGTCTATATTTTGTATCATGAAAGATTGAAAAAGAGATAGTGTGAAAAAGAAAAAAAAAGGTCATATCAACATAATGCAGTTTGATGAGAAGTTGTATTGACACTATAACTAGATTAGTTTCCTCAAGCTGTACCAAGATTTGATAATGAATGGAATTCTGAAGAGTCATTCTTAACTCTTGAGAATTCTATGCATTGTTTGTCAAGAGGCACTTGATAGAAATAAGATAAACATAGAGATCCTCTGTATCATTGTATGTTCTATTGAAAAATAGAAAAGGGGTTGGCGCTCCTTGATATTGGTGTCTCTAAACAGAGGGGTTGGTGCTCCTCGAGTTGGTGCTCAGAAATTTGCCATTGAGGCATTGTTAAAATAATTATTGAAATGAAATTATGAAAAAGGCAGTAGGTTTAGGAGTGGTTTTTCTACCCCAAGAGGGTTTTCCACTTGGCATATCTTGTGTCTATTTGTGTTTCTGTGATTCATTATTTTTAGTGCTTTACTGCTTTAAAATTCAATGTTACACTACTCATTTTAGTTTAGATGATTGCATTCAAATACATGAATGATTCTATCATTGATAAATGAGAACATATGTATGGCTCTTTTTAGTTTCATTTAAATTTGTTAAAGAAGTTATAAACACTCATTCACCCCCCCCTCTCAGTGGATTTTCACTCCAAAAATTAGTATCAGAGCCTAGGGTCCTCTGATAGGTCTTTCCAACCTAGGATTGATTCTAGATTTGGAGTCCATTCAAAATGTGTCAAGCTCATGAAGGTATTTCCATGACTAGAGCTCCATTATTTGATGGAACTGATTATGTATTCTAGAAAATTAGAATGAAGAATTATTGAACTTCTATTGACCTTGATGTTCGGAGCATAGTATTGTCTAGGTACACTATACCATCTACTTTTCCAACTACTTCTGATGAAAAGAAAAGATATGAAACCAATGCAAGAGCAAAGCATGTCTTCTGTGTGATCTGACTAAAGATGTCTTCATCAAAGTCATGCACTGTAGTTCTTCTAGTGAAATCTGGACTAAACTTGAAACTATCTATCAAGGAAATGAAAATGTAAAACAGTCTAAAGTCCTTACTTTAAAATACCAGTTTGAAGAATTAAAAATTAGGGATGATGAAAAATTAGCTAACTACTTTTTGAGAGTTGACAAAATAGTAAATGCCATGAAGGGTCTGGGAGAAGAAGTTAAGGAATTTGATGTTGTAACCAAGGTCATCAGAACCTTACCAAAAAAATTTCAAGCTAAGATAGCTACTCTAGAAGAAAAGAAACACTTTACCCTGCTTACCCTTGACAGCCTACAAGGCACTCTGTCTGCCTATCAAATCAGGATTAGTAAAAACAACACCACTGCAAAAGAAGCAACATTTAATGCTAAAAGGAAAGAAAGGGATGAGCTCACTGAATCAAAATTTTTTGATTCTAAAGAATCCCACTTTTTGAGGAAACTCAAAAAGGGTTCTGGAAAGTATAAGGGAAAAATTCCCTTCAAATCCTTTAATTGTGGAAAAATAGGCCACTTTTCTGCAAAGTGCCCCTATGGTGACACAAACAGTGATAAAGAAAAATCTGAGAAATTTTCCAAGAAAAAGGCTTATAGACCCAAACACAAATTCCATTTAAAAAAGAAGAAAAGCTTGTTTAGCAAAAATGAAACAAACTCTAAATCTGAAGATTCTTTAGATGAAGAGGATGAAAATCTATTCATGGCTGAAATAATTTAGCAAGATGAAACTAACAACAATGATGTTGAAGAAGGCAAAGTGGATTATGAAGGAGAACTGAAATGTGCTCTAAAATAGCTGAGGAAACTTAAAAAATAGATGCGTACTCAAGAACAGAATACTGCTCAAGATAGTTCACAGGATCAACTCATAAATCTTGAGATAATTTCATTAAAAACTCAACATGAAGAATTCAAGAGAGTTGAAGATTGTCTTCGCATTGGCATAAGTTTTAAAGACCAAGAAATTCAAAAACTTGAACATGAGATTATAGATCTCATGAAGACTATTGAGAAATATGAAAGCACTCTTAAACTGAATGACATGCTCAGTAAATAGAAACTGAACAATGATAAAACTGGAATTGGTTTTGTGAAAGGTGAATGCTCAAATAACAGTGCAAAGGACAATGTTGTGGCTGGAAACAAAAGTCCTAAACTCAAACATCTTAATTTTGACAAGGATCATATTCATCCTCTTAGGAGCAACATAATGGTTTATAACTCCTACCCTCTCTTTTATGGGTATTGTTATTTCTGCAATAAATTTGGTCACAAAGTGAACTCTTGCAGATTTATGAATTCTATAACTCCTAGATTTGGCTTTAGGTAGAATCATGGTTTTGCAAGACAAATTAGATGTTTCACATGCAAGTCTTTGGGTCATTTTGCTAAGCAATGCAATGGTGATCAACATAATAAACAACTAAAAACTATCTAAGTCTGGAAACCCAAAGCTATTAACGAAATTGAATAGACTATGCTTGTTCAACCTACTTTCCACTCCCAGAAAAAAGGACTTATGGGTCCTGGACAATGGCTGTTCAAACCACATGACTAGTGATAAAGAAAAATTTACTAATCTAGAAGACTATGTTGGTGGATATGTAAAGTTTGGAGACAACTCTAGAATTCAAATCAAAGGTTGAGGTTCCATTTTTTTGAATGAAGACTCTCCTATTTACAATTTGTACTATGTAGAAGGATTAAAACATAACCTTCTGAGTGTTAGTCAAATCTATGACAGTGGCTATCAGGTCATGTTCACTTCACAGGGATGTGAAATTAAAAACCAGTCTGGTAAAGTTGTTGCTGCTGGAAGAAGGACCAAGGGAAATGTCTACAACTTACTTGACACCTCTGGACATGAAAAAAATCAAGGTATATGCTTAATGAGTCATGTTGAAGAAATTTGTCTATGACACAAGAGACTAGGCCACATTAACTTTGACAATATGGTTAGAATTAGAAAAAACCAGAATGTAAGAGGTCTGCCCATTCTTAGAAAACCTGATGATGTTGTTTGTAAAGAGTGTCTCAAAGGAAAGCAAGCTAAGGTAAGGTTTAAATCCAAGGAACACTCCTCCACTAAACCACTACAAATTGTTCATACTGACTTATGTGGTCCTACAAGGACTAGGTCCATCAATGGTGAGAAATATTTCATGTTGTTTGTTGATGACTACTCTTGTATGGTATGGGTTACCTTTCTCAAGAATAAATCAAAAGATTTTGAATGTTTTAAAGTTTTGAGAAAACTGGTACAAAGAGAGTCAGATTTAAAATTGAAATGTTTAAGTTCTGACAAAGGTGGTGAATTCACCTCACAAGAATTCATAGACTATTGTGACAAACAATGCATAAAAAGACAGTATGTTGCTGCCAGAACACCCCAATAGAATAGGGTAGTTGAGAGAAAGAATAGAACTATAAAAGAGATGGAAAAAACTATGTTGAATGAAGCAAATCTGCCAAACATGTACTGGAAATAATTTGTTCATATAATTGTCTACATTTTGAATAGAGTCCAGATCAGAGTGAAATCAAATTTCACTCCATATGAACTATGGTATGGTAAATCCGCCTCAATTAAATATTTCAGAATATTTGGCTGCAAGAATTTTATCACGAGAAATGATGAAAACTTAGGCAGTTTTCAATCTAAGATAGATGAAGGTATTTTCTTAGTATACTCTACTCACAACAAAGCCTTTAAATTCTTTAACAATAGGCTGAGCAAAACTGTTGAATTAGTAAATGTCAAATTTGATGGAAATCTGCTTTTAGATGCTGAACCTATGCAGGATGATGAAGAGGATGAATTCAAACTTGATATAATTTTTGAAGGCTTTGAAACTGCAAAGCCTGAAACAAAACCAACAAGTCCTAAACTTGTTGAAGTAAAATCTGAAGATGTTGAAATCAGCTTAGAAAAATGTGAAACTAAAACTCCTTCAAAATCTCTTGCTAAATACCATCCTAAAGATCTTATTATAGGAGATAAATTAGTAGGAGTTCAAACAAGGAAAAGAATAGTTAACTATAATGACAAAGCTCACATAGCTGAGCTTACTGCTTTTTTGTTAATCACTCAGTTTGAGCCAAAAAAATTTGATGAAGCTCTAACTGATGAATGTTGGCTTAATGCAATGCAGGAGGAAATTGATCAAATTGAAAAAAATCAGACTTGGGATCTAGTCCCAAGACCAGATGACAAAAATGTCATAGGAGGCAAGTGGATTTTTAGAAATAAACATGATGAAAATGGTCATGTTGTTTTCAATAAGGCTAGATATGTCTTCAAAGGATATGTTCAGCAAGAAGGTATTGATTTCGGTGAAACCTTTGCACTAGTTACTAGGCTTAAATCAATTAGAATTTTCTTGGCATATTTTGTTTTCAAAAATTTCACTATATATCAAATGGATGTAAAAATTGCCTTTCTTAATGGATACTTAGAAGAAGAAGTTTACATAGAACATCCTGAAGGTTTTACCTGTAAAAACAAACCCAATCATGTGTACAGGCTGAAAAAGGCTCTATATGGCCTAAAACAAGCTCCTAGAGCTTGGTACTCTAGATTGGACAGTCACTTACTGCCAAAAGGTTTGATTAGAGGAGATACAACAATTTTTATGTTAAAATTGAAGGATCTAATATTCTTGTTGTTGAAATTTATGTTGATGACACCATTTTTGGTTGCAACAATATTGCCTTGAGTAAAAAATTCTCACAAATCATGGAATCTGAATTCGAAATGTCTATGTTGGGAGAACTGTCATTCTTCTTAGGTCTTCAAATTTCACAACTTGAATCTGGCATCTTTTTATCTCAAGCAAGATATGCAAAAGAAATATTAAAAAGGTTTCAAATGGATGAAAGTCATCTTGTAAGCACTCCAATGGCTACTGGCTATAAACTTAGCAAGGTTGATGACTCTCTTGTTGTCAACCCAACCGACTATAGGTCAATGATAGGCAGCCTATTATATCTAACAACCTCAAGACCTGATATAATGCAAGTTGTTTGCATGGTTGCTCGATTTCAGGCATCTCCTAAGGAATCTCACATCAATGTTGTGAGAAGGATTCTTAAATATGTACAAGGCACAATTGATTATGGGCTCTAGTATCCTAGAAGCAATGATTTCTCTTTAGTAGAATATACTGATTCTGACTAGGCAGGTTGTCTAGATGATAGGAAAAGCACCAGTGGTGCTACCTTCTTTCTTGGTGATCGTTTAGTGGCTTGGCACAACAAAAAGAAATAATCTGTTTCACTCTCTACTGTTGAAGCATCATATATAACTACCACTTCTTGCTGCACTTAGGTAATTTGGATGTCACAGATATTATTAGATATGGGTATTGAAATTCCAAAACCTATTACTAATCTATGTGATAATACTAGTGCAATGAATATCTCAAAAAATCCTATTATGCACTCTCGCACTAAACACATAGCTATAAAGTTTCATTTTCTTCATGAAAAGGTGATGGCTAATGAGGTATCTATGCAATATGTTCCTACACAAGCATAGGTTGCTAACATTTTCACAAAATTGTTGGCTAAATATATTTTTGAAAGACTTCGATCTATATTTGGAGTTGTCTCTCAATCTCTGTTATCTTAATCAGTCTATCTCAGTGATAGGGGGAGTTGGTTAGCTCTTCCTGCAACTCATACTTTGATAATTAAAGATTACTTATGTAATTTGTTAACAATTCTAGTTTATCTGGTTTAGCTTCCCTTTATCCTTGTGTCAAAAAGGGGGAGAAGTATGTGCATTTGGTTATAGTTCATTATTTTTGGCTTGGTGGCTCATTTTTTCCATCAAGGACAAAGGGGGAGGTTGTTGAATCCATCTAGTGCTATTTTGTCCTTAATGACAATTTGTATTACCTCTGGCATCTAGGTGGTTACTTTCTCAGTTGATCTACTTTTCTATTTGGCACATTTACTTCATTGATTATATTATATTTGGTGGCTCTAATATCTTGGATCCATGTGCAAGTATCAGTTGAGGTATTCTGGTTATAGGTTCTTTGTTCCATTTATTCAGGTGACATGTTTCTATTTTGATAATTTGTACTTCAGTATTTCACTTGATTACAAGTGATTGGCATGATCAGTTCTTCTACAGGTTGATTAATTATGCTTGATCAGTTACAAGCATCTTGATATTCGTCAAAGGTATATTCCTCCATTTTCAGTTAGTGGCATGGGTATGAGGAATAGTTTGTTAATTTTTTTGAGATACTCTTTGATCATTACTTCTCTCTTCATACATGGTAATTGGCATGGGATTATGGCTTTGTGAACTCTGCATGAATTCAATATTTATCTCTTCACAAGGTTCTAGAAAATATTTGGCACATTATATAGCATTGGTTATAATGAAGTGGCTATCGTGTTGTTTTTAATTGATATCTCTTGGCATTGGCCATTATCTTTGGCACACTATATGCTATTGGATTTCTATGTGATGGAAAATTGGCTTTGGTTAAAAGTTTAAATGTTTGATCTCTCACTAGCATTTGTATTAGGTCTAATGTTTGACAATTATTTGGGCCTAAAGGCCGACAACAGGTAAAAGCATTGGTAATTATGTTAATGTCACATTGGATGTGACTGACCCTTGTTTATTGGGAAGTTGGCATTACACATTCTTAGTTTTTGATTCAGGCAAATGAGTTAGTCAATGATTTCACAATGACTAAAAGAGTCAAATGTTATCATGCCTATCAGCATGTCTATCTTTGAACTGGCTACGGATTTCAAACATCATTATCATGAGTTTTTTTCTTTTATCGCTGACTATCCTTTCAGACTCCAAATCATTATCAATTTCTTTGTGAAGAAACACATTTTGCATGCTATGGAAGTTTAGGTCAACATTTTGTTTCTTTCGCTCAAATGTTTGGAACCCTTCGTTGGCCACCACCATGGAATCATTCCTTTGGCCATTTCATTGTTATCACTGGCATTTTGATCTTGGAAAGTGTATGGGGGAGGTGAGAAGACCATTACTATGGTCATTTGGTGTGTCTGCTTCCTATTGACTGGTGATGGGGTGAGATTGGAAGGTATTGTGGTCGTTTCTTCCTTTGTAGGACTGGTAAACTCCTTGTGACAACAACCTCATTACTTTTTTCAGGTATTCATCCTTACTCTGGTTTGCAGATCCATTAATTTGCAGTCAAGTTTATTACGAGCTAAGTTTTTCTCTCTTATGCAAAATGAAATATGAAAAATGTCTATTCCTTTGAAGAGAAAAGTCTGAAATGTTTATTTTAAAAACATGACTGCAATTATTTTAAAGATCATCATGATAGTTTTAAAAGGGTCTATGATTTTTGGTTGTGGGAAAATCATAATATCCTTGAATCTCTTCGGTTTATCACCTGGGTTCATTTCTAACGATTATCTTATCATTTTTGTGAAACGAGTTTTTGAGTTTGTGGGTCATCTTGAATGCTTCAAAATTCTTTAGTTTTGTACCTGGATTCATTGGTAACTGCTATTATATGCATTATTACTTGTTTTTAGTTGCATTGTTGTTACTGCCAGGGTAAAATGGATATTATTCTTGATTTTGAAAGATGTGTTCTTACTGTTTTGGGTAAGCACTGCATGTGTAGGCCGCTTGTGAAGAAAAGTTCAGTTACACCTCTATTTTTGGAACTATTTTTCTATTCTTGTCAGAAAGAAACAATCTATCTCTAAGGGACATGGTCTCTTCTCAAACTGTTGCTTGATAGTAGTTACTATAACCTGGAATCTATCTTTGAACAATTCCTTGAATGTGGAAAAACAAGCAACAGTTGCAATCCTTCCTGGAATGTAATGATGTAAACTGTAAATGGTTGAAAATGGAGAGATTAGGGTTTTATCATCTCAGAAAAACCTAAAAAAAAAAAGGTATTTCTTTCATGTGATGAGTAAGGGTAATTATTCACTTATGCTGAAAATTTGGAAAACACAGTGTGTTGTCTGTTCTATATTTTGTATCATGCAAGATTGAAAAAGAGATAGTGAGAAAAAGGAAAAAAAAGGTCATATCAATGTAATGTAGTTTGATGAGAAGTTGTATTGACACTGTAACTAGATTATTTTCCTCAAGCTATATCAAGATTTGATAATGAATGTAAATCTTGAAGAGTCATTCTTGACTCTTGAGAATTCTATGCATTGTCTATCAAGCGGCACTTGACAAAAATAAGAGAAACAGAGAGATCCTCTATATCATTGTATGTTCTATTGAAAAATAGAAAAGGGGTTGGTGCTCCTTGAGTTGGTGCTTAGAAATTTTCCATTGAGGCATTGTCAAAATAATTATTGAAATGAAAGCCTAAAAAAGGTAGCAGGTTGAGGAGTGGTTTTTCTACCCCAGGAGGGTTTTCCACTCGGCATATCTTGTTTCCATTTGTGTTTCTATGATTCATTTTTTAAAGTTCTTTACTACTTTAAAATGCAATGTTACACTACTCATTTCAATTTTAATATGATTTCATTCAAATACGTGAATGATTATATCATTGATAAATGAGAACATATGTATGGTTCTTTTCAATTTTAGTTAAATTTGTTAAATAAGTTATAAACACTGATTCACACCCCCCCCCCTCTCAGTGTAATTTCACTCCAAAACCAAGTGCTAGGAATAACTCTGATCCCCTCCTAATGGAAAGTAACTCGATTAGATAGGACCAAAGTTAGCATAGTCGGTGAAATGAATAGGATTCCTATGCAAGTTGCAGTGGATCTGAGGGTACAATAAGTGGTTGATATTCAGGTCGCTGATATCCCCAACACCTATGGAATCATACTAGGAAGATACTTAACCTAGGATTTGAATGATTATCCTGCAACAAACTATTCACATTTATGTTTTCCTTGAAAGGGGCTCCCTAATCAAATTCACATTAACTGTGAGCCCTAGATCAAGTTCATGATCACAAAGTACAATAACACGAATGAAGTGTTTTTTGGAAAAATAGAATTGGGAAATTATCTTCCTCTCACTATCAGGATGATGAAGAGTTCCAAGAAGAGGAAAGGATGGAAGAGGTCCATGTGTTGTGTAATGTTCCTACCGATTTAATCCATATTCCTAACAAAAATGAAGTTTTGATTAAATAAGAAGATGAAGAATAACACGAGGATGGAAACCTTGGATTGCTTGATGGATTCCAAGAATTTATATAAAAATGTGTATAGGATGAACTCATTTTAGGAGCTAAAATTGATTTCAAAGAGTTATTGTTGCACGGCTAGTGCAGAGTGCATAATGCAACTCACTCTTAATTTGAGTTTTTCTTATGTCAAACGGAAATAGAACACATTCAAAGGAAAATTACTCTAAAGGAAGCAATGGAAAGGCTATGAGATCAAAGCTTGCTTGAGTACAAGCAACCACCTAAGGGTATAAAAATGGAGGTGCAATCAAGAAAGGATTCTTGCTCAATCGTCTTCATTTGAAAGAGTCCATCTAAATTTTGGACTCTATGCTTTGATGGATCCAAGTTTAAGCAAGGAGTGGGATCCGAATTCATGCTCATTAACCCTATGGGTAAGACATATTTTTCTGCCCATAGATTACAATTTTATTGCATAAATAATGTAGCATAATACAAAGCATTAGTTCATGGGTTACTAATGGCATTAAGAAAGAAGGAAAAAATTCTAGAAGTCTTTGGTGATTCTAAATTGGTCATCAAACAAGTTAGGAAGTTATACTCCTGTCATGATAAAAAGATAGAAGATTATAGACACAAGTTATGGGATCTCATAGAAGGCTTAGATGCATTTAATATCTAGCTCATTCCTCATAGCAAGAATCAGACTGCAGATGCCTTAGCCCAAGCCACTAGTACCCTCTAGCCCTTATCCTTGAATGGCCTAAAGAAATTCACTATAGAGCTCACTTCTACCCCATCAGTGTCTAATAATGTCTCCTATTTCCAAGTGTTTAATAATGATAAGCACATCCTTGACTTCATCACTAGCTCAGACATGTTCACATCTCAAATCATTGATCAAGTAGAGCCAGAGGAGGTGTTGACAATTATTTCACTCACATAAGTAGTGTCGAATAAAAAACTCCACAAATAGACCATGAAGAAGCCTATTCTTCTTGAAAGATATGGAACAAGACAATCTCAAAGGGGAAATCTACCTAAACAGACCAGAAAGATTAAATCAGTTCAAACCCAAGTCTCCAGTAATCAGGTCATGATCATACTAGGTTCGCTTTAGGGTATGATGTGATTTTTTTTTTAATCTCAAAGGGAATATGTTCATTAATTTTTCATTTATACTAAACACTGAGTTTTCAATTAGGATCTCAAAACTAAATATCATGAAACTGAGAGATTTGAAATAGTATTTCATGAAAATCACAATTTTTTTTTCTATCACTTGAGTAGATTTAGCTTTAAGAATTCAGAAATTTCATGTAAAACAAAAGATTTTCAATAAATTTCCATCAATTCATCTATTTTTTGGAACATTTTCAAAGAATTTAAGCATCTATTCCAAAATAAAGCATAACAAATATTGAAATTAAAATTTCTCCAAGTTATTCTCCATGCATGCCCCAAAGAATTGATTAAATAAAAGAAAACCACTTTATACTTCACTAGATTGCTTCACAACTACATACAAAATGGTGAGAGCTTTTAAAGAGAGGGTTTTAATTTAGACATCGAGTAGTTTTTGCATACACCCTTAAACGACATAGTATACAGGCTTGTTCAGCCAAACTAACAAAAACCAGCTACAATAGATACATGAGATAGGTAGCTATCAAATTGGCTCTGATATTAATCAATTTCTATGTGCATACAAGTTTTTAGATCAGACTAATTCAAAAAATAGGAAAAAATAAAAAAACTTAAAGAAGTTTTGGCTCTTCCGACATCCACAAATTCAAAACTTAAAATAAAAAAGGATATTTGTTGGCCTTTTATAAAACACAAGGCACATATAGGATAAGATAAATACATGAGAGAGAATCTAAGGGAAAAATTACATCAAATCACGTGGAAGATAGTGATTGACAAAGAAATTACAATTGATTCCTTGAAGATTGACTTCAATTTCTCATTAAAGGTCTTTGAGTTTTAATCTTGTATTATCGTGAGGATAATAACTTCAATCAGGATAGCGTGTTAGAACTTCCCATACATTCACAATGATCTCATTATCTCTCCATTTCAACACTCAGTCTTGCTTCGGATATATTACTCTCGGGAATGGGCTTCCATAGAGATGGACATTTTCTCCCACTACATGTATAATATCGGGATCTCTAGCATTCTGATGGACTCGAAGCCCTCTGCATTAGAACCTCCCAGAGTAAGAAATTCGATCTGGAAATGATTCTATCCAGGATTCAAGTTTTCCTGACTATCCATACCCAAACTTTGCATCACAATCTGTATTTCCTATAACCACAAATTCCACACATTAAATCCCATAAAAAAAAACATTTATAAAAATCTCATGTAAATAAAACCATTATTTAAATATTATAATATGAATTTTCATAAATAGCACACTTTCCAAAGCTTATTATAAATTCTTGTATGATTATCCTCTACATATATACCAGATCACTGGAATATCAGACTCATTAGATAATCACAAAATTTCAAAACTTCACTTTACTGCAAACTAGTACCTGATACCCAGTATTCAGCTTTACCCATAGACTTTCCCTGGACTTCGGTTTTATCAGACTTCCTTCTATCTCAGGCTTCCAATATCAAACCAGAATGCTTTGCTTACACTTTATAACCTTTTCTACCTTTCAAACATCCTTAGTTCTTAGTACATAATACCTAGAACGCTTTACTATGAAGCATTCTTTAAATTAAACATTTCTTTTACCCTTTTTCTCTTCTTAGTGATCTTCCAACTAACTAGCCTATACTATAAGAAAAATAAAAATATTGAGTCCCCAAGCCTTACTGTGTGTGTGAATAAGTGGACTAACTAAAAAGCTAAAAAACCACACCAATCCTACATTATATTAAAGAAATCTAAGTTAAAGATAAACAAACTCTCAACACAAAAAATTCTTTAAAGACATCTCATTGTTCTCTATCTCCAAGGATTCATTGTAAGTTGTTGGCTCTCATATTGTGTATGCAGTAGCTTGGAATAATGAAAACTTAGAGAATGAGATTATGAAACATGCATTTCTATTGCTAAATGATATGAGATGATTAAGCTAAGATATGAAATTAAAGTTTTATGCTATGCTCAAGAAATCTAGTAAATAAGATTGCTAAATGGATAAATGCAACTATAATGCTCACACTATATTCACTTGAATCCTAGATCTAATATCCTTTTCAAAGCACTGAGAGGCTATATTTATCGAGTTTTGGAAGAAAAATCTTAGTTTGTAAAGATCGACAGTTGAAATCAAGCCTCGTAAGATGAACGGTGGAAGATTTGGAAAGTTGAGAGAAAGATGGAAACTAGAGAAAAAGATGGGAAATGTTTCCTCCTACACAACCTCTTCCATTAAAAAATGAAGGAAAGTTGTCATTTGGGCATTTTAGTTATGAGGAGTTAGTTGGTAGTTGAGAATAAATCCATAATTAAATAATTAAGCTATTTAATTATATGTGACAATGAATTTAGAAGTTTCCATAGTTAAATAATTAATATTTAACTATGTGTGAGAGATGAAAAAGGAATTTAATTAAATATTTAGAATATTTAATTATGGGTGAAGTGAAGAAAGTATTTAATTCAATATTTTGGATATTTAATTAATTATGGAGTGAAGAATTAGAAATAATGAATTTGAAACAGTATTCTTTTATTTTAATTTAAAATTCAAACTTATGATAATTAATATAAATAAATTATGAGATTTATTTAATTAATTAAGAGGAAGACGGGAAATGGTAATAATTAAATAAATTTATTTAATTAAATTAGAAGGACTAGAAAGTGAACGATATAAATAAATAATTAAATTTATTTATATGTAGATGACTTTAGAAGATTAATTAAATAATTATCAGGCTTGATTTAATGTGACCATTTTTAGATGTATAAACTTACAGTCTTGGGTTGTGTTGTGCGACCACACAACTTGCAACCAAGAAAACCAAATTTAAACAAAATTTGAAAAAAAATTCAATCACTGATTGTAAATTAGAATTTATACATATTTTAAAAAAACAACCTTTACCTTTACCTAGATTATGCAATAAAAAAGTAAAACTTCCCCAGAAACATCCGTGTGCTCTAATTAATTCCAATTGTAGGAACTCGGTAAAAAGAATCATTTCATTACATTGAACTACATAATATGGTATTCCTCCAAAGCCAAGGGATAGAGCCTTGTTGCTAGTCAAGTTCCCATAGCCCTAACAAGGATATCTCTGTAATTCCTCCAAAAATAGCTCTAATACCAGACAGGCATCTATAGCCCCAGTAGAGTTATTTGGATGGCCTAAAGAGTTGTTTTTTTTTTTTTATATAGATATAGCAATGATAGCTCATTTTCAACTTGCAGGCAATGAAACCCGCTATTAGGTTGGGAATTACAATGGTAGTGAAGGTTACCTTTTGCAATGCAAATCCCTTCATCAATTTAACATTTTCCAAAAAATCACTTAAAATATTCCTTATTGGTGTGTACTTCCATCTATATCTTACCACCTTATCTCAAGTCCTAGCTAATTGCAAACCATTATATGTTAAAATATATGCATAAATTAAAATTTAGCAACAAATAATTTAATCACCAAATTAAGTCTAAATTTAGCAACATTAGTTACCACCCTTCTGATAAATTCTTATGGAAATCACTAAAATTCCAACTAGCACTTCCAATTTGATGACACTGCACCTCATTAATGGATCAAAATTATCATGATTATATACGAAAATCATCACATTATTCTTCATTTAATTCACACGCCTGATTTTGCATGTATCATTTCTCTCAACTTATCGACGTGTACTACCTTACCAGCTCAATTTTCTTCTTTTTATGTTTTGCACATACGAACACCTTCATTATTAATACATCCAAAATAATTTAAAAAGACCACTATTAACTTCAAAATATTCACTTGCTTGATTCACAATCTTTGTACTACTACACTTTGAAGCAATTTATCACCAACAATGTATCAATAATTAATTTGATTTAACCTTCCATTCTGGAAACGATCATCTTGTTGCCACCTTTCTTACGATTTCCAAGACTTCTCTCAAGGCAACTATGTACCACACTTCTCTCACGGCTTTCTATAAATTATGCATTGCTTCCTTTTGAATTCTTCACACGCTTTCTTAGCTTTCTTCTCTGATTTTGCATTGTCTTGCTCTATTTATTTCCATTTCCTTCTAGATCATGGATAGTCCAATTTGTTTAGGCTGCTCTCGCCACCATAATGTATTCTTGGGAAGTATCACATCTCAAAGGCTTGAGAAGGTTTTCTTCATTAGGACTTCTAGCTTTACTATTCCAAATTTGTGCAATCCTCGGGGAGAAGTATGTTGAATCCAACTGCTACTATCACTTTTACTATAACATGGCTTCTCATTTTATAGCATCTCTTCTAGATATAGGGATTTTTGTGGAAGATGTTCACTCAGCTTCCAACATGGTAGCGAGACCTGAATACTTGGAGAATCTAGACACCATTTTATCTCTAGTGCACCTGACCATTGGAATCCCCTTGATGGATGAAATTCCTCGATTCTTAGAGCATGGGGAAATAGTTCCTCTTTGGAATTTTCTCTCAGACCTCCATATTCTAGACTTTGAAACTCACCGAGAACTCACCTATATAGGCTATTTAGCTCTGATAGATGAGGCATCCCAAATTGATGGAATAATTACCACCAACTATAGCTAAGCTCCATCTTTTGACTTTTTTGAACTTTTGAAACAATAATTTTGATATTGATGTATATACATGATACACACACAAACACACACATATATATAGCTTTTAGTACTTTCAAATCATGTATTTATTATGTATGGTTTTATCATTTTTTCATTTCACTGTATTTCTTTACAAATTTTTGGATTAACTCTCATGTATGCAAGATAGGTTAAGCAAAATTTTCAAATTCAAAGGCCAAAAAAAAGGAAAAGGAAAACAAAGAAAATAGAACAAACCTTGAAAAAAAACTTAACCTAACCCTAACTAACTAGGCATCTAATCTAACAAATGATTAACTCTAAAAAAGAAACTAATTCTAATTTCTATGATAATTTCCATTGTCATTTTGGTATGAATTACATCAGGCTTATCTTTAAATTCATTCAGCAAGATTTCAATGATCCTACTACAACAATGAATTATTCTAAATTTTCTACGTTTAATAATCCTAAATTAAAAAGAGTACTTACCAATGACTTGACTCATATGTATGAAAATGACCTCTTTAAAGGTTTATTGCACACACTTCATCTAATGCAACCATACTCTACCTTATTCCATCCATGGTTCATGGTTCATTTTCGTACTCTGTTCATTTCCATGAATGACTATGTCCATTGTTTGACTTTCTCCTTCAAGAATTTTCATGTCTTCAGTCCTGTCTTCACTTTACACTTTTTTAGACCAAGATTTATCACAATTTATATTATCATCGGACAGAGAAAAAGTAAAAGAATGATATTCTGTATTTTGCATAAAATCAGGGAAATTTCCCTTTTTATCTTGTAAATTTTCTATTTGGGGTAAAATATACGCATCTCCCGCTTGATTTTCCCACTCCTTTTCTTCATTTGTGTTTTCCACGTATAAGGAGAATGACGACTCATCAATGCCATTTCCTCATTTCTAATGCAATATTATGAAATCTTGACATTCTTGTTTATTTCCTTGCATTGTGTTATGATTTTCATTGTAATGATTGCAGTTATCCAACTGTTTTGATGCATTAGTTGATTTTTTAACATTTTTTATTTTACTAGGGTTGCACACATTTTTCGCTAACATCACCTTTCTTCTGGCAATTAGAACTTCTAATGTTAAATAAATCACTTTACACATGGCTAATATCACCCTAGTTAAGAAAGTTTCACAATCAAGTTCACCATGATTGGTTGTATCACGAATTTCACATTAGGTGACCCTACCAAACGTGAGAAAACTCAAAGCATATAATCTTTGATTAAACATTTTCACAAGTTTCTCAACTTCCATATTGAAATACTAGCTTGTCTTTATCTTTACTTTACAAGCTTTAATACTTAGGATTAGATAAAAAAATGGATAATAATGGCCCTCCTTCCAGCGCCAGTTACTTTTGACAACGATTTCACTCGCATAAGCAATCCGAAAAAAATACTCCACAGATAGACCATGAAGAAGCCTATTCTTCTTGAAAGATATGGAACAGGGCAATCTCAAAGGGGGAAATCTGCCTAAATAGACTAGAAAGATTGACTCAGTTCAATCCCAAGTCTTTGGTAATCAGGTCATGATCATACGAGGTTCGTTTCAGGGTATGATGTGAATTTTTTGTTAATCTCAAAGGGAATATGTTCATTAATTCTGCGTTTATACTAAACACTGAGTTTTCAATTTGGATCTCAAAAGTAAATATCATGAAACCGAGAGATTTGAAATAATATTTCATGAATATCACAATTTCATTTGCTATCGCTTAAGTAGATTTAGCTCTAAGCATTCAACAATTTCATGTAAAATAAAATATTTTCAATAAATTTGCATGAGTTCATCTATTTTTTGGAATATTTTCAAAAAAGTTAAGCATCTATTCTAAAATAAAGCTTAAAAAATACTGAAATAAAAATTTCTCTCGGCTATTCTCCATGCATGCCCCAAAGAATTAATTAAATCAAATAAAACCACATTATACTTCACTAGATTGCTTCACAACTACATACAAAATGGTGCAAGCTTTTAAAGAGAGGGTTTTAGTTTGTACACTGAATAGTTTCTACATACACCCTTAAACGATGTAGTATACAGGCTTGTTGAGTCGAACTAACAAAAACTAGCTACAAAAGATACATGAGATAGGTAGCTATCAAATTGGATTTGATATTAATCAATGTATATGTGCATACAAGTTTTTAGACTGGACTGATTTAGAAAACAGGAAAAAAAAAAACTTAAAGAAGTTTTGGCTCTTCCGACATCCACAAATTTTGAACTTAAAATGAAAAAGGATATCCACTAGCCTTTTATAGAACACAAGGCACATATAGGATAAGACAAATACATGAGAGATAATCTAAGGGACAAATTACATCAAGGCACATGGAAGATAGTGATTGACCAATAAATTACAATTGAAGTCCTTGAAGATTGAATTCAATTTCTCATTGAAGCTCTTCAGGTTTTAATCTTTTATTATCGCAAGGATAATAACTTGAATCACGACAGCATGTTGAAACTTCCCATACATTTAGAATGATCTCATTATCACTCCATTCCAACACTCGGTCTTGCTTCAGATATACTACTCTCAGGAATGGGCTTCCCCAAAGATGGATATTTGCTCCCACTACATGTATAATACCAGGATCTCCAACATTCCTATGGACTCAAAGACCTCTGCATTATAACCTCCCAGAGTAAGCAATCCAATGTGGAAATGAATCTATCCAAGATATAAGTTTGCATGACCATCCATACCTAAAATTTGCATCACAATCTGTATTTCCTACAATTACAAATTCCACACATTAAATCCCTTTAAAAAAATATTTATAAACATCTCATGTAAATAAAACCATTATTTAAATATTATAATATGAGTTTTCATAAATAACACACTTTCCAAATCTCATCATAAATTCTTGTATGATTATCCTCTACATATATACCGGATCACCAAACTATTAGACTCATTAGATAATCACAAAATTTGAAAACTTCACTTTACCTCAACCCAGTACCCGATACTTGGTATCCAGCTTTACCCATAGAATTTCGCGGGACTTCGGTTTTACCAGACTTCCTTCTATCCCATGATTCCAATATCGGACCAGAATACTTGGCTTACACTTTATAACCTTACCGCCTTTCAAACGCCCTTGGTTCCCAGTACATAATAACCAGAATGCTTTACTACGAAGCATTCTTTAAACTAAATATTTATTTTACTCTTTTTCTCTTCTCAGTGATCTTCCAGCTAACTAGCTTATACCATAAGAAAAAAAAATTGTTGCATCCCCAAGCCTTATAATCTTGGGGTGTGTTGTGAGACCACACAATAGGAGGTTGAGATTGATATTGAAGGAATCATTAATTTAAAAACCAACACAATATCAAGAGGCATGGTTCAACTAGAATAAGTATTTGATTTATAGCACATCAGGGACCACGATCGACAGACTAAGAAAGAGTCAATAGACAACCAGTGTGAGGCTCATAAAATGGGTACTGCAGAGAAGGTTAAGAATATTTTTATTGGCAAAGTGTGTACCCTAGAGGAAAGAAAATAAATTGTTGATTCCCTACATACTCACCATAATTTGATAGCTTGGGGATATGAAGACCGAAAAACATATGACACGTCAATTATCACTCATACCATTCCCTTTAAGCCAAACGTAAGACCCTTCCAGTAGTGTCAGTGCCCAATCAATGCACTGGTAGAACCTATTATCTTCAAGGAAGTAAAAAAATATACTATCCACTTGAATCATCTTTCCAATCCAACATTCTACATGGGTCGCTAATTTCGTTGTAGTTAGAAAAAAAATGGAGAAATCAGATTGTGTGTGGATTTTTGAAACCTAAATAAAGCTTCTAAAAAGGGAAACTATCCATTTCCCTCACTGGATGAGGTATTACAAATTGTGAATAGCTCAAAAATGATGTCATTTCTAGATGGATATGTTGGGTATAATCACGTGATGGTGCAATATGAAGACAGGCACAAAACAATAATCACAAAAAAGTGAAGAATGTTTGCATATAGACGAATGTTGTTTGGACTGATTAAATTTGGTGCTACATTCCAATGTTCCATGGACATAGCATTCAAAGAAATCGTTGATGAATGCATCATCATATACATGGACAACCTTACCATGTGGTGATGGTGTTTTCTGCACAGCAATAACTCACACAGAATATGATATCCTATCTCTCTTGAAAGGTAAATCTCTATGGAAAAAGAGATAACCCCAAGGTCTCTAATGTTAGGTCTTGACAATGGAAATAAAACAACTTAGAGATAATGCGAAAATGCTAGTAATCATGAAGGGACCTTACTACAAGCAAACATTGGACTCGAATTTATCAGATCTAGCAATAAGTTGATACTTCAAACTCTAAATTTAACCCAGATAATAAAGAAATAGCAAAAGATAAAGGTTTCAGAGATAATTCTAATGACTAGTTTTAACCCTAAGATTGACAATGCAGTAGATAAGATGCTCAAAATGGATCAATCCCTCACAAACTGTTTTCTATTTAACCTAGATAAATCTGCAATCTTACAGGAATAATGCAGTCTGCTAAGGTGTTAAAATATTTTCAAATCATGCATATTCATTCAAAACAACCCTATTGTAATTAAAATGAACAAACATTCATGATTGAACTAGGCATAGTTTTAAGTCTAGGCTAACTTTAAAAAGAAACTAACAATCAACTAACTGCAAAAAGTATGGACTAGAGATCACTACAAAAATTTCAAACATGAAACCCTAAGCATCACCAAACCATCTAACAATAAAATTAAGCAATTTTAAACATAGAATAGCAAGAACCATGCCAGATAAAACTCAATACAAGAGAGATACCAAATCACAATATCCTTTCGTATATTAAATCATCCAAAATGGCAACAATTACAACCTTTTGTTGCAACACTTACTTTAAGATAAACCCTTATTACAATTCACTCAAATATGAAATCTTCTAACTTCTTTGTTATTCTACTCCTCTATGCTACTCTATATATTACAAATGAGGCATCATGCCCAATTTATAGAGAACCCCCCAAGATAGGTCAGCCCAAATAAGGGTTTACAATAATAAATTCTATACAATAGGTTGGCCCAAAAGATATTCAAAAACAACATGAAATGTGCAATTTGCACCAATTTCATCCAAGTCGGCCTAGGGTCTCAAAAAATCGATCCAATGCATGTGAATAATGGGAAGCTAAAACTTTGGTGTAGCCCTATATAACTACTTCCCATCCTTATCTTTGGCACCCTCTACTTCACCATGCACTCCCAACAATACCCTGTCTAGTTTAGCAATAGGTGGCATAGGAAAAACCCTAACTTTCCTCTAACGAGACTTGATGTCATCTCTTCTCTGCCTTACTATACCATCCCAATCAGCCCTATTCGTTTGATACTTGTCAATAACTACAATGTAGGTTGCAACATCATCTAGCTGATTTTTAGTGACTAGACCTTCATTGATTGGAGAGTAGACATATCTCCACCATTTCCTTATTTGTTCCAAACTGAGATGCTTTGGAGAGAACTTCTTTCTCCTAGTCATGATTTCAAAGAATGAGATACACCTGTCATAAATGCCAGTCAAGGTGTCCTCAATCTACTTCCCCTATTTATGTATCTTCTTCAAGGCCCTTTGCCTCATCTGCAAGATCTTTAACCATTCCCAAGGCTCTAAAACCCTTGAGAAAGGAAGAATCCCACTCTTCACTAGCTGATCCTCAGTGTACTCCATGATGGTCATTGTTTTCTATAGCAAGAGATCTATGTATTCCTTGTCCTGAGCTAGCACAGTCTTCAGCCAATCAATTGACCTCATGGCATCCCCTGCAGTCAAAAATATATCCTTGATGACACCATCTCCTTTGGTTTGAACCCCCTACAACCAACCGACTATGGCATGTGTAGAGCCTTTCATATTTTCAAGCTCGAAAATTGTTTCTTAAGGCAAGAAACCTATAGTAGAGGAGGAAGAGCTAATGGACTGCAAGGGTTTCATCAAATCTTATAAGTACCTCTTCAATCTCTCATTCTCCTTCTCCAACTCATGCTTGGTTTGTACCTCCTTCCTCAATCTACTAACAATTACAGCACTGGATCCCTCATACTCCTCAATATCCTTCTCCATAGAAGCATGTCTTAAATCAATGTTCTTCACATGATAGTCCTCTATAGTCACCCCATCTTTATCTTTTTTACAGGAGTAGGAGTAGCAATATGGGCCACTATGTTGCCCAATCCATCTCTTTCAATCTTGGAGATGACCCTAGCTTTCTTCTTTTTCTTTCCTTTCCCAATGTTAGACATTAGGTCATCCCAATTGGGAGGAGTGTCCTCCACTATTACCAATTTTCTCTTTAGTTCCCTATCCAACCATCTTAGAATAGTGGATTTGATATGCACCTTATCCTGCCTATCTTGTTCCTGCTAGACACTAGGTGCGTCTTTCTCAATATTTGGCTCCTGAGGGATCTCCCTAGATGAATCCTTGTTATCTTGAGATTGATCCTCTACCCTATCCTGTGCTGGTGAAGGAAGCCTAGCCGATATTTCTTCCTTTTGAGGGGATTTTCCTTTCTGATCCTCTGCAAGTGAATCTGCATAAGCTACCAAGGGGGATTGAATTACTCTATCAATTTCTACCTCTACATTGTAGAGGTCTCCTTCTTGTAGTTCTTCTTCTCCCAAGTCCATAGGATAGTCATCCTTATTTCACTCTTCTAGCACACTACCATTCTCTTGAGAAAGGGGAATGTTCTCTTGTTCAATGATAGGAGCAGTCATAGGAACATCTCCTTTTTCTGCAACATCCTTTGGGGAAGGAGTCCTTGAAATCCTCATGTATACCTGTGTTTTCTCCCCTGAACTTTCTACCTCCACCACAGGTGACTCAACTTCCTTATCAGTCTTGGAAGTTTCTTTTTCCTTTTTTGACAGTTTCACAAGTCTTCTTCTTTTGGTCAAAGGAGCAGTGGCATCCACTTCTTCCTTTTCCTCTTCATCTTTCTCAACCCATTTTCTCTTTGAAACATGCCTTCTCTTCTTGGCAATGGGCTTCCTTTGTTTGCCTACCTCTGCTACCTCTTCAATTTAAACATCCCTAACCTTGATCTTGAAGGGAGAGTCCACCTTTGCCTAGCCTTTAGGATCCTGCTCATGTGATTCCATAGAAGTAGAATGAGACTCCAAGTCTCCCATTAAATCATAGGTGCATTGCACACCTTCACTTGTCAACTCTAGCATTTTGTGCTTAAGCCACAATTTGGTGTATTTGATCACTTGAGTCATAATCTACTCCAACTTTGTCTTTTCCTCTTCCAACCAATCAATCTCTCCAACAGGCTTGTCCTTCACAACCTCGAAGATGTGGCCTTGAATCAGATTCCCATCTTCCTCAACCTAATCATGAATTTCCTTTATGTTATATAACCTCACTAGGTCCAGTGGTAGCCTGGATAATTTTTTCTTTCTAACATCAAACTCATCGCCAATGTTAGCCCAATAGTCCTCAATGTTGACCTTATGACTATTTTCCCTACTAGCCTTCTTTTGTTCCTCACCAGTGATATCAAACCTTATCCTCTTGGAATGGAAGGAGAGACAACAAGTACTCATCTCCTCCTTAGAAGCATGGGCTTACTAGATGGAAGGTCATACCTCATTGGTGCATATCTTCAATGGGATGTCATTTCCAAACCCTGTTTTATGTTTCTCTCCCTTCACAATCACATCGAAGTGAAAAATCTGCCTTGTGACTTCCAATAGTATAATATGGTTTGTTGGGTACATTGGGAATCTGTAGGGGGGCCTTTCACAACCATTAATTCTTATGTAAGAGAAGGTGGGGAACTAAATGAACTAGGCCCCAAACCTCTTGATCAACTCCTTGGCCTTGTCCATAATTCTAACATGTTGAGCACCCTACAACAACCTGGTAATATACATGGTGAGTGCATCATTCACCCTCCTATAGCATCCTCCTCCCAGGTGAAGTTGTGGATACATCTCATAGATTGCATCTTTCCCAAATATACCTCTAGTACTCAGCCCCTTGTATGGGTGAAATCTTGCAAGTACATACACCAAGTAAGAAGTCATGGTGAAGGTCTTTGTCTACAAGACATTGCACATTTTCTCATGGTCACTGCACTTATAGCACTTGCCCAGTGGTAGTTTATACCTTGCTCCATCTGAGCAATAACATTAAACATCTAGCTTTCAAATAATCCTGCATTCTTCATCCCTACCAAACTCCTGAGGAGAGTGATGGCATCATAGTACTCCCTCCTAAATTTGAGTCTGACTAGCTATTTAGGCAGCTTGGAGAATTGAGACTTAGGATTTTCCAACCAAGAGTTGATTACCTGTTGGGGATTAATCACATTCTCTTCATAGTACTTCTTGGCTGCATCCATATCAAAAGCCATCACATGTGACCTATCAAGCATATCAAAAGTTCGAGCAATGGACACTGGGTCAAAGTTTGCAACAACCCTCCCCTGAGGACCAATTATTATTTTTGTTCCCCTATCATGATTTCTAGCACACTCAAGCACCAACTCATAACATTGCACCATAGAAGGGAATCTAGCCACATGTGCTAACCCAAATTCCAATGTTCTTCTGGCCAACAAAGGGAGGCTCTGTGCTGCTATTCCAGCCTTGAACTCCTCATAGTCCCACATACCCACATTGGTATAAGTAATCTCCAAGCAGATTGAAGTCAATCTACTCTTAGGAATCCTACTCTTTCTATCCATCTTTACTTTCTCTGCCTCGAAGATAGCAGAACCTTCAGCACTTGGGTTCATTGTCTTTCCCTTGCCTTGCCCAATAGCAGCTTGTCCTGATCCTACCTGCAAATAAGTAAAAGAAGCAAAATAAGATCCAAGATAAACAATAAGTGTCAAAAATCAATTATCCCAAAGTTCAGGATTTAGCCCCCTTTCGTGGAATCCAGACTAGAGAGGAACTCTGGAGAAATTTGGACCAAGTGGAATCCAGAGAAATAGGCATACAAACATCCATATAATCACTTCAAGCAATTAGAATAACCAAGGAATGATTTGATACAACTTTGCATAAGTTCATTTAATCATGTAAATGCATCATAATCAAGTAAATTCTTATATAATCATCAAATCCCTCATTCCCACAAAACCTTAGAAAAATCCACCTTAAATGAAAAATCCCCGAAGCTAGCAATAGTTTCATCCAACCGAGAAAATCCCGAGGGTGTGGATTCTAGCGAAATCAATACAAATTTACCATAAAAGCCCAAATTTGGTAGAACGACCAGGCAACAGACACTGGGAAAATCCAGAGGAGGCGATAATCCATGAGACAAGAAAAAGTTCGGAAAAAATAAAATTATGAAGAACAAAGAGGAAACAAGAAAACTCGGGGTAATCTAGCAAAGACGAAATTCCATGAAGACACTGTAAAACCGAACACCTTTGCTTCTCTCGCCCTTTCCCAAATATATTGAATGATCATGGAATAAGAGCCTGCAGCTTGACAATGACTTGACCTAGACCTCCAATGGATCAAACCTGAATTCAAAACTCATCTCTCAAAAAAATTGAGAGGGACTGGCTATGCCCTAGGTCAAGAACCCTAAACCTTCCACCATGAAAGCATGGAATAGCTTAGGAATAACTTACTTGCCCGCAAGGATAGAAAATTTATGGAAAATTAAAGCAAGCTACCTAAGACAACAATGAAAGACAAGCTCAAAGAAAATAACCAAGACAAGAACCTGAATAGAATGGCAAGACATGGACCCCCAAAATGCCCAGGAAACACACACACTCAAATAATAATGTAGCAATGAATAACATGAAAGCGCATACAAAAAAGAAATCCAAATCAAAAGAGAGAGAAATGTTGACATACCATGAGAATAGAGGAAACTGAAACCAAGGATGCTGGCAATAAACCTCAAGCACGAGCAAAACACGAATGGTGCAAGAAATCCCAATGGAACACTTGAAGTCACTTCCAAAACACAATCCAGAAACACACCTCAAGCTTGAGCACTCCAAACTGAAATGGAAAGAAAATAATCAAACTCAAATGGACAATCACTTCCCATAACTCAATATAAGATCACCCAAAAAGTCATGCAATCACCATTAATGTGATCGACAAGACAACCTAGATCAAATCCAGGAATTCGATAGAGCAACAAACTTTGGAAAATCTGGACATGATGGATTTCCTTGAACTCCAACAAAAGCAGCTGTTACCAAGCACCAAAAGGAAATCGAGAAAGTCCGGCCAAGGCGAATTTTCCCGAAAATAGTGAAAAACTCAAAATGAGCCCAAAACTTAAGGTTTTCAATATAAATCACAAGTGGGCCATTCCATCCAGTAGGATGAACATCAAAGCACATTCCCAAGCAAGCAAAACTCCAAAATAGAAAAGACAAGACACCAAAAAGCGAAAATGAGGGTCCCTACTTTCAGTGGGGTGTGTGTGCAAAAACTGCACAACAAATGGCGACTTCGCTGGGGAAATTCTCCAGAACATTTCAAGAACAAAATGGAATCAAGAACCTAGAATCTTTGGTTTCAATCCTTACATTAGGACACATATGAAAAAAGTTTCAAAAAACACAAGCAAGATGACCTTTTCCTATACCAACGTCCAAGTGTGTGCTTTTGCATTTATTTCCTATTCCTTAGGTGCAATGGGAACCAGAGCAAATCTGATTAGGCTACATAAAGGTTATGACTTTAATAGCAACTTGGATAGAGCCTTGCTGCTAGTCAGGCATCCATAGCCCTGGTGAGGTTATCATTGTGATCCTCCCAAGCATAGCTCTACTACCAATCAGGAATCTATAGCCCTAGTAGAGATACTAGGATACCCCTGATAAGGTGAAGGTTATTTTGATTTTTCAATATTTTCCTCTTTTTCTCTTTTCTCTTTCAATTTTTTTCATAAAACCTTTCTTCCACCTCGTAAGTAATGAAAATTATACTCAGGGATGAGGAACACAGTGGCACTGAAGAAAAATATAAGATTTTTCACCAGGCCAAATCACACAGGAATCGTATGCAATTCCAGAATCTTTTAATTTTAGTGTAAATTGTGAGACCCAAATATATTCCAAAGTTTGTTTGAAACCAGTGATTCTAATTCTAAGTACAAGGGACATCAGATAAAGTAATTCCACCACTTGACTCTAAAAAAATGATTAGATTTTGTAAAAGAAACTTCTAAAACAATCCTAAGCGAAGAGCCTGTTACACAGATGCATCAGTCCCAAGAAAGCAAAAAACCAAAAGCAAGAAAAAACCAAATGGAAAATGAAAAAAAAAATGAACCAAAGAAAATGAGAAAAGAAAAACAAAAATAAAACCTACTCTATCTATGTACAAGGATGAGATGCAAACAACTCATGATTTGAATTAATGCTTCAGATACTGCCCATTGACAGGCAGTGGGATATCCTCACCCGCAAGGGTTTTCAAATGAAAAGCATTATCTCCCATAATTTCTGAAATCTGGTAAGGACCAAGCCATAGTTTATCAAATTTACCATGCTCTCCCTTACAGTCATGGGATTTATCCCAGTAGAGAACCAAGTCAGAGATTCTAAAGGCTTTCACCTTAGCTCTCCTATCAAACCATCTATTCACTATGCCCTGATGTTTAGCAAAGTTTTCTAGGGCTTCATCTCTTTTCTCTTCAAGGTGTAACAACTCAGCCAAATGGGCTTCACGTTTATCCTCTTCATTGTAGCATTCATTAATAAACTGTAGGGTAGGGATCTTCAATTAGATGGGAAACACAAGTTCTAAACCATACACTAAGTGATAAGGAGAGGTTCCTATAGATGCCTTATGTCTAGTATGGTCTACCCAGAGAGGAAATTGAAGCTGGGTTTTCCAATCCTTAGGATTTTGTTCTAGCAACTTACAGATGACTATCAAGAGGTTCTTATTGGAAGACTCGACTAGGCCATTACCCTAAGGGTAGTAATTAGATGCAAATTTAATAACAATTCCATGATCAAATTCCCAATTAAAAAGTTTCAGAGATGCAAACGTAGGACCATTATCACAAACTAAAGACAGTCGACAACCAAAATGATTAATAATACTTGACTTAAGAAAATTAATTACCACATTTGAAGTACATTTTTTATAGGCAAGAGCTTATGTCCATCTAGTAAAATAATCAGTTATGGTGAGAATATACCTATGACCTGCAGAAGATGGAGGATTAGTTGGACCTATGAAGTCCATTCCCCATTGGGCAAATGGTTTTACCTCTATGACCGGCTAAAGTGGAAGGGCTGCATGTTTTTCCTTGCTTGTTGTAGTTTTGACATATGTGACAAGTCCTCACATGTTGGTGTGCATCCTTGAACAAGGTAGGCCAATAATAGTCTTCCCTCAAGATCTGATTTGCAGTAGATGATGTAGAACCATGGCCTATGCCATATCTTTTGTGAAATTCAATCATCACTCTAGTAGCTTCTTCCTTCCCCAAACATCTCAGGTATACACCCTCATGATTTTTCTTATACAAGATAGCTCCTTTCATCATAAAAATTCCACTCTTCAAGCACAAACCTCGCTTCTGAACTATATTAAGGTGATTAGGACATTGTTGATTCAGTAAATAATATATAATTTCATCATACCAATCTCCTGTAGATACCTCTTGAAGATAATAGTACTGGGATGTGAGATCTAGACCTGTCTCAACCATTGTCTTCGTTAGTCCTTGTCCTCTTACTAATTTCATGGGTTGAATATCTATATCATATTCTTGTAACATAGTCACCCATTTGGCTCTTCATTCACCTAACTCGTTTTGCATTAACAACAACTTTATAGTAGGATCAGGCACTATGGAAAAAACCTTATTCCTCAAAATATAGTGCCTAAAATTTTTCACTACTCTGACCAAAGAATAGGCATGCTTTTCAACATTGTGATATCTTAATTTTGCATCCTTTAAAGGAGTAGTCATGAAAGCTATAGGATTCTCATCACCCTGATCAGACTTTTGGGTTAACATTCCAGCACAAGAGTGATCAAAAGCAAATGAATATATGTAAAAGGGCTTAGCATAATCTGGACTCACCAACATTGGAGCCTCAATAATAGCTTTCTTAATTTTTGTAAAGGCCTCCTTAGCTTTTGCATTCCACTCTACTTTTGCCTCTTGTTTCAACGTAGCATTCAATGGCTTCACTATCTCTACAAATCCAGTGATAAATTTTCTAACAAAGTTAATCTTCCCAAATAATGACTCCATCTCTTTCTTGCTTGCAAGTGGTTGAATCTTCAAGATATCTTGTATTCTTTCACAATCAATAGCAATACCTTGTTTTGAGATAATATTTCCTAGTAATTTTCCTTCTGTGACTCCAAAAATGCACTTCCTGGGGTTAAGTGAAATGCCAAACTCTCTGCACCTTTGGAATACTTTGCATAAATTTGCTATATGATTACCTTAGTTTTTAGAAAAAACTGTCAAGTCAACCATATCAATAATGATGCACTTACCAATTATGTGCTTAAAAGAAATATCCATAGCTCTCTGGAATGTAGCTCCAAAATTGATCAACCCAAATGGCATTCTTGTGTAAGCAAAAGTTCCCCATTTCGTAGTGAAGGCACTTTTGTGCCTGTCCTCATATTATACCATAACTTGGTTGTATCTAGAATACCCATCTAAAAAGGACATCATCTGAGCTCCATTGACAATCTGAGGTACTTCATCCAATGAAGGAATTGGATAGTTATCCTTTTTTGATGCTCTATTCAGATTCCTAAAGTCCACACAGAGTCTCATTTCTCCATTCTTTTTCCTTATTGGAACTAGATTCACAAGCCAAGTTGAATGCCTTACTAGAAATATAATTTGTGTTGAAAGAAAATTTTATACTTCCTTCTGAATGATGGGTTCTAACAGAGCATTGATTGGTCTCTGTCTCTCTCTGAATGGTTTGACATTTGACTTCAAGGGAATGGTGTGTGTAATGATTGAAGTATCGAAAGTCTTCAAATCCAAATAACTCCAGGATATCACATCATGATATGTGTGCAGGGAATCAATAATCCCTTTTCTTTCTTCTGGATTACACACCTTACCAGTAAAAACATTCTTCATGTTATCTGGTGTCCCCATATTGTATGTTTCACACTAGCTACTGAGAGACTCCCTTTTAACTTGTTGTTTATGATCTCTTATTTTATCCAAATCAAAAATTCATTCAAGCTGCACCATACCTCTTGGGATAGTGTTGGTCTTCAGGTTAATAATTCCTCCCAAGTCCATTTCTACCTCTTGAGGCTCTATCTCATCAATGAATTGAGAAGAAAACACATCACATCTTGTAATAAAATCCAAAATATGCTTATCATCTTCAAATACCTGGAAGTTAGTAACATTGTCAGGTATTGAAGGTATTGGAGTTAGTTCAGCAGTAAACTTCTTCAATCCTGAAAGTGATAAAGGTTTCAATGTACTAGCAGCCTGCGCTAGGGAATTTCTAACTTGATTCCTACTTTGAGGGATCGATTGGACATTGAAAGCATCAAATCCCTCAATGAGATCCCACACTCTATGCCTATGATTAGTCATTCTCCTATCACAGCATGAATACTATTTCCTTACTTGTTTGACTACCAATTCAGAGTCTCCAAGAACCTGTAATATCTTAACATTCTTCCTTGATGCCATTAAGAACCCATGGATCAAAGCTTCATATTCAGCAACATTATTAGTACATTGAAATTGGAGTCTATGAGCAGCAAAATAAGTCTTACCTTTAGGACTGATCAACTCAAATCTTGCTCCAGTACCCTGCTTAGATTTAGATCCATTGAATCTCAATGTCCAACAACCATCAAGCTTTGGTGGCCTTAATTTATCTTTCATTTTACTGCAAATTGGGGGCTTCTTAGGAAGCATTGGGCTTTTACCCTTATCATTACCCACTTCCTTATGTATATTAAGTCTAATGGTTGGGACTAAATTAATGCATTTCTATATCTGCTCTACAACAATTTGACATAAGTCACATTCTAGCTCAGAGTGAGGAGCAGCATGAACTCTGCACCAATTGGGGAGCAATATTTCTTCAAAAATCATACTTCCTCCTAGATGAATCTGATTTTCCATACATCTTTGGATGAATTCTTGAAAGTTATCCAGAAAACTAAGTTTCCTATCCTCTTGGTCATTTGTTTCATCTTCTTGTTCAGTCAATGTTCCAGAACCACTGATCTCTTATATGAATTCATCTAAGGGGCCCTACAACATAAAGACCTCTTCATTCTTGGAGGCTGATGCAACCAACACATAATTCCCCATGCTAACCTCTAGTACCAATACCTCATTCAGAATATTCTAGTACTCAGTGATCACATACTTCATTCAGGGTTCTCTTTCAATTCTGATATGATTTGGAACTCCTTTCCATGATAGCCACATATGAGAATGAGCTGTAGATGTATACCCATTCAATTCCTTAGTGAAATCCCAGCCCAAAATCAAACCATAAGTATCCGGAATGTCAGCAACTTGAGTGTTGATCACCTATTGCACTCTAGGATCTGATGCAAGCTGCATGGGGATCATGTTCAATTCTCCTACTACACTTACCTATGTCTTTTCCAATTGAGTGAGCTTATTTTGAGAGGCTATAGGGGTAATACCTAATGCTTTACAGACTACAAAATGCATAACATTTGTAGATGCCCCTGAATCCAAAATACAATTATGTAGGTTCTTTCCTGAGATATGAACAAAAGTTAGGAAAGGAGGGATTTCCATCTTGCCTTGAAACAAACTCAACTGGGTGTCAGCTTGTGCAACTTGGCCCTTATGTTTATCTCTCCCTTTGTCTATAGGTGGGACTTGACCTCTAGATGCCTGTGAACTAGACAATATGGTAACAGCCTCATTGGTAGTTACTCCCTATGGCACTATATTCAAATTGAATGACCCCAAAACTGTATTACTAATAGTGGTAACTCTTAATAACTCAAAAGCAGAAACACTTACCTTTACTTTCTTGAATTCTTCAGTCACATATTCACCAAATTATTCCACATTCATATCAACATGGGTTTCCTTATAGCCACCAGCCTATCTATCCTTTGAGACTTTAGCATTGTTTCCCTTTGACAAGTACTGTGTAGGCACATGAGGATAAGGTGGATTATTACTAGATTGCAGATCTAGTGGAGTAGTAAAATTGTTAGGAGGGATGGAAGTAGTGAAAGGACCTCCAGCCTATGGACTCTTGTTATGCCTATTCCTCAAATCATATTTCTTTTTTGGTTGCTGAAACATCTGAACTTCTTCAACACCAGCTTCTTCTTCATCCAAGGGACCATTAATGTTCTCATTTTCCTCACTAAACAATTGAGATATGTCATCTTCATTTAACACTTGCTCTGCTTCATTATCCTATTCACTAGACTCTTCTTCAAGTTCATTTTCCTCACCTTTTGGGAATGGTGCATGATTAAGTACCAACACTGGAGAATCATAGGGATTTGAGGGCACAATCTCTTGAGTACTGACATTTTTCCCAACTTCATACTAAAAAATGGAAGCAGCAATCTGAAACTCAGTGCAATCCAACTCAGAATGTTGGCTTGTCTTATGGAGTTTGCACCATCTAGACAAAGCTACCTCTGCTAAATATACACCACTTGAAGGCTTCTCCTAAGTAGAAGGTTGATCCAATGGAGTAGGAACCCCTCCATTATTAGGTCCAATATTCCATGATCTATTCTGCCTAGGTGGTTTCCCTCTATTAAATCCTTGTCCACCTTGTTGATTTCTATCAAAGTTTTTGCTAGAGCCTTGTCCTCTGTCATAATTTTGATTTCTGTCAAAATACTGCCCTCTTTCAAAGTTTTGTCCTCTATCAAAGTTCCTATTCTCTTTGCCATAATTGGATTGCATGTTCTTCTAAGCAGCCCGAAGTTGACTATTTTAATTTCTTAAATAAGTCACTTCCATATTAAGTTTCTTCACTTGTTTAGATAACTCATCCAACTGCTCCTTATCTAGACCATTAGGTGGTGCTAAATTCACATTAATAGGAGGGTATCCAAGTATTCCTCCAGAACCACAAGCTGATTCAAAACTTTTTAATTTTGCAAATATGTGGGAAAACCAGCTTGTTGTTGTGGATGGATGGGTTGATTAGCCCTTTTTTAAGGATAAGAGGTCATAGGCTGAGCTTGATTTATTGGAGGAATTGGATGAGGGACCAAAGGAAATGAAGGTATTGGATTCATTATGGGAGCATGATTAGTCAAGGCCTAGTTGAGAGCTTGCACTTGTCTAGGGTGAGCATTAGGTCCTAAGGATGGTAGAGGTCCTAATAAATGTTTCCTCAAATCTATGCTAACCTTAACAACTTCAACATATGTAGTGAGAAAAGTAGTTGGGGGATTAGTCCTTTTCTTAAAGAAGGTTTCTATAAGGCTACCTAGGGCTTCAAGGTAAACTTCTAGGGTAATGTCTTCATTTCCAACATAAGGTGCTTGGAGTCTGGTGTATGCTCAGTGGAACCTATTATTGAATGATCATATAGGCTCATTAATCTATCTTTTCACCCTAGTAAATTGTAGGTATGGATGTAGGTAGCAAGTAAGTGATTATACCAATAAAAAGCCTCTTCCCCAAGGGAATAATGAAAAAAACTGCATGCAACATCTTCATGATATATTCCTCCATCCATTAGACAGGTCTAGAAAATCCTAATATTCTCTTATGCTATCCTATTGGGATAATGAGTATGGAACTTAGAGAAAAAATGCTCAGGGTTCTTGGGCATGACATTGTAATTAGTGAAAATCAATGGACATGGGTTGTTGGAAAGGAAATCCATTGGTGTAGGTGGGGGTGGTGATGGTTGATTTATGGCTAGTTGGGCTTGTGGAATAGGAATTCCTTTAGAATCAAATGAGGATGAGGATGATGGAGATGATGGAAGTGGCTGAGTGGATGGTGATTCTTCTCCTCTTCTGGTCCTTCTTGACCTAGTAGGGACTTGCAATTCTTAAAATTCCTCTTCTCCTGGAGTAGATTTAGTTCTTCTTTTGAGCCTCTCAGGAGAAATGGCATTTAGAAAATGCTCCAGCTTGCTTATCCAATGCCCTCCTAGCACCAATCTGTTGATGGTGTTTTCTGCACAACAACAACTCAGACAGAATATGATATCCTATCTCTCTTGAAAGGTAAATATCTATGAAAAAAGAGATAACCCCAAGGTCTCTAATGTCAGGTCTTGACAATGCAAATAAAAAACTCAGAGATAATGTGAAAATGTTGGTAATCACAAAGGGACCTTACTACAAGAAAACACTTGACTTGAATTTATCAGATCTAGCAATAAGTTGACACTTCAAACTCTAAATTTAACCTGGATAATCAAGAAATAGAAAAAGATAAAGGTTTTAGAGATAATTCTAATGACTAATTTTAACCTTAAGATTGACAAAGCAATAGATAAGATGCTCAAAATGGACCGATCCCTCATAAACTATTTTTTTTTTACCTTGATAAATCTACAATCTAACAGGAATAGTGCAATCTTCTAAGGTGTTAAATATTTTCAAATCATGCATATTCATTCAAAACAACCCTATTGCAATTGAAATGAACAAACATTCATGATTGAACTAAGCACAATTTTAAGTCCAGGCTAACTTTGCAAAGTAGCTAACAATCAGCTAATTGCAAAAAGTATGGACTAGAGATCACTGCAAAAATTTCAAACATGAAACCCTAAGCATCACCAAACCATCTAACAATAAAATTAAGCAATTTTAAAGATAAAATAGAAAAAACCATCCCAAATAAAACTCAACACAGGAAAGATACGAAATCACAATATCCTCTCTTATATTAAATCATCCAAAATGGGAACAATTCCAACCTTTTGTCACAACACTTTTTGAAGATAAACCCTAATTAAAATTCACTCAAATATGAAATCTTCTAACTTCTCTATTATTCTACTCCTCTATGATACTTTATATATTACAAATGAGGCATCATGCCCAATTTATAGAGAACCCCCCAAGATAGGTCGGCGTAAATAAGGGTTTACAATAATAAATGCCATACAATAGGTCAGCCCAAAAGATATTCGAAAACAACATGAAATGTGCAATTTGCACCAATTTCATCCAAGTCAGCCAAAGGTCTCAAAAACTTGATCCAATGCATGTGAATAATGGGAAGCACAAACTTTGGTGTAGCCCTATATAACTACTTCCCATCCTTATCTTTGGAATACTCTACTTCACCATGCACTACCAGCAATACTCTGTCTAGTTTGGCAATAGGTGGCACAAGAAAAACCCTAAATTTCCTCTCAAGAGACTTGATGTCATCTCTTGCCTGCCTTACTATACCATCCCAATCAGCCCTATTCATTTGATACCTATCAATAATTGCAATGTAGGTTGTAGCATCATCTAGCTGATGTTCAGTGACTAAACCTTCATTGATTGGAGAGTAGACTTCTCTAAACCATTTCCTTAGTTGTTCCAAACTGAGATGCTTTGGAGCAAACTTCTTTCTCCCAGTCATGATTTCAAAGAATTAGATACACCTGTCATAAATGTCAGTCAAGGTGTCATCAATCTGCTTCCCCTATTTATGTATCTTCTTCAAGGCCCTTTGCCTCATCGGCAAGATCTCGAACCATTCCCAAGGCTCTGAAACCCTTGAGAAAGGAAGAATCCCACTCTTCACCAGATGATCCTCAGTGTACTCCACGATGGTCCTTGTTTTTTGCAGCAAGAGATCTATGTCCTTGTCCTGAGCTAGCATAGTCTTCAGCCAATCAACTAACCTCATGGCATCCACTGTAGTAAAAAATATATCCTTGAAGGCACCATCTCCTTTGGTCTGAACCCCCTGCAACCAGACAACTATGGCATGTGTAGTTTCTTTCATCTTTTCAAGCTCGAAGATTATTTCTTGAGGCAAGAAACCTACAGCAGAGGATGAAGAGCTAATGGACTACAAGGGTTTCATCAACTCTTGCAAGTACCTCTTCAATTTCTCATTCTCCTTCTCCAACTCATGCTTGGTTTGTACCTCCTTCCTCAATCTACCAACAATTACAGTACTGGAGCCCTCATACTCCTCAATATCCTGCTCCATAGAAGCATTCCCTAAATCAATGGTCTGCACATGATAGTCCTCTGTAGTCACCCCATGTTTATCTTTGTTAGGAGGAGGAGTAGCAATATGGGCCACTCTATTGCTCAATCCATCTCTTTCAATCTTGGAGATGACCCTAGCTTTCTTCTTTGTCTTTCCTTTCCCAATGTTAGCAACTAGGTCATCCCAATTTGGAGGAGTGTCCTCCACTATCACCACTTTTCTCTTGAGTTCCCTATCCAACCATCTTGGAATAGTGGATTTGGTCTACACCTTATCTTGCCTATCATCTTCCTGTTGGACACTAGGTGCATCTTTCTCAATACTTGGCTCCTTAGGGATCTCCCTAGCTGAATCCTCCTTGTCTTGAGATTTCTCCTCTACCCTGTCCTGTGCTAGTGAAGGAATCCTGATCGATCACTCTTCCTTTTGAGGGTATTTTCCCTCCTGATCCTCTATAGGTGAATTTGCATAAGATACCAAGGGGGACTGAATTACTTTGTCAATTTCTACCTCTGCATTATAGAGGTCTCCTTCTTGGAATTCTTCTTCTCCCAAGTCCTTAGGATATTCATCCTTCTTTGGCTCTTCTGGCACACTGCCAGTCTCTTGATAAAGGGGAATGTTCTCTTATTCAATGATAGGAGTAGTCACAGGAACATCTCCTTTTGCTGCAACATCCTTTGGGGAAGGATTCCTTGACCTCCTCATGTATACCTGTGTTTTCTCCCCTGAACTTTATACCTCCACCATAGGTGGCTCAACTTCCTTATCAGCCTTGGAAGTTTCTTTTTCCTTCTGTGACAGTTTCACAAGTCTTCTTCTTTTGGTCAAACGAGGAGTGGCATCCACTTCTTCCTTTTCCTCTTCATCTTTCTCGGCCCCTTTTCTCCTTGAAACATTCCTTCTCTTCTTGGAAATGGGCTTCCATTGTTTTCCTACCTCTGCTACCTCTTCAGTTTGAACATCCCTAACCTTGATCTTGAAGGGAGAGTCCACTTTGGCCTTACCTTTAGGATCCTGCTCATGTGATTCCTCAAAAGCAGAATGAGACTCCAAGTCTCCCATTAAATCATAGGTGCATTGCACACCTTCACTTTCCAACTCTAGAATTTTGTGCTTAAGCCATAATTTGGTGTATTTGATCATCGGAGTCATAATTTGCTCCAACTCTATCTTTTCCTCTTCCGACCAGTCAATCTCTCCAATTGGCTTGTCCTTAATAACCACAAAGATGTGGCCCTGAATCAGATTCACAAATTCCTCAACCTAATCAGGAATTGCCTTTATGTTATATAACCTCACTAGGTCCACTGGCATCCTAGAGAATTTATTCTTTCTAACATCAAACTCATCACCAAGGTTATCCCAATAGTCCTCAATATTGTCCTTGTGACTATACTCCCTAGTAGCCTTCTTCTATGCCTTACTAGTGATATCAAACCTTGTCCTCTTGGAATGGAAGGAGAGACAAAAAGTACTCATCTCCTCCTTAGAAGCATGGGCTGACTGGATGGAAGTGCATTCCTCATTGGTGCCTATCTTCAATGGGAAGTCATTTCCAAACCCTGTTTTATGTTTCTTTCCCTTCACAATCACATTGAGGTGACAAAATCTTCCTTGCGACATCCAATAGTATAATATGGTCTGTTGGGTACCTTGGGAGTCTGTAGGGGGCCCTTTGACAACCATCAATTCTTATGTAAGAGAAGGTGAGGAATTGAATGAACCAGTCCCCAAACATCTTGATCATCTCTTTGGCCTTGTCTGAAATTCTAACATGTTCAACACCATGGAGTAACCTGGTAATATACATGGTGAATGCATCATTCACCCTCCTATAGCTTCCTCCTCTGAGGTGAAGTTGTGGATACACCTCATAGATTGCATCTTTCCCAAATATACCTCTACTATTCAACCCCTTGTATGGGTGAAATCTTGCAAGTGCATACACCAAGTAAGAAGTCATGGTGAAGGTTTTTGTCTGCAAGACATTCCACATTTTCTCATGGATCACTGCACTTATAGCACCTGCCCAATGGTAGTTTATACCTTGCTCCATCCAAGCAATAACATTAAACATCTAACTTTCAAATACTCCTGCATTATTTAGCCCTACCAACCTATTGAGGAGAGTGATGGCATCATAGTACTCCCTCTTGAATTTGAGTCTAACTAGCTATTTAGGAATCTTGGAGAAGTGAGACTTAGGATTTTCCAACCAAGAGTTGATTACCTGCTAGGACTTAACCACATTCTCTTCGTAGTACTTCTTAGTTGTATCCATATCAAAAGCCACCACATGTGACCTATCAGGCATATCAAAAGTTTCAGCAATGGACATAGTGTCAAGTTTTGCAACAACCCTCCCCTGAGGACCAATTATTCTTTGTGCTCCCCTATCATAATTCCTGGCACACTCAAGCACCAGCTCATAACATTACACCGTAGAAGGGAATCCAGTAACATGTGCTAACCCAGATTCCACTATTCTTCTGGACAACAAAGGGAGGCTCTGTGTTGCCATTCTAGCCTTGAACTCCTCATAGTCCCACATACCCACATTGGTATCAGTAATCCTTGAGCAAATAGAAGTCAATTTGCTCTTAGGAATCCTACTCTTTATATCCATCTTTACTTTCTTTGCCTCGAAGATAGCAAAACCTTCAGCACTTGGATCCATTGTCTTTCCCTTGCCTTGCCTAGCAACACCTTGTCCTGATCCTTCCTGCAAACAAGTAAAGGAAAAAAATAAGATCCAAGATAAACATTAAGTGTCAAAAATCAAATATCCCAAAGTTTGGGATTTAGCCCCCTTCACGGAATCTAGACTAGAGAGGAACTTTGTGGAAATCTATACCAAGTGGAATCCAATGAAATAGGCATACAAACATCCATATAATCACTTCAAGCAATCTATATAACCAAGGAATGATTTGATACAACTTAGTATAAATTCATTTAATCATGTAAATGCATCATAATCAAGCAAATTCTTATATAATCATCAAATCCCTCATTCCAACAAAACCTCAGAAAAATCCACCTTAGACGGAAATCCCTGAAATGGGCAATAGTTTCATCAAACTGGGAAAATGAGAGAAGTGCAGAACATTTGGGAAAATTCCAATGGTGCGGATTCTAGTGAAATCAATACAAATTTACCATAAAAGCCCAAATTCGGTAGAACGACCAGGCAATGATCACTAGGAAAATCTAGAGGAGGCAAAAATCTGCGAGACAAGCAAAAGTCTAGATAAAAGAAAATTATGAACAAAGAGGAAATAGGAAAACTCGAGGAAATCCAACAAAGACAAAATTCCACGAAGATAGTGTAAACCCGAACACTTATGCTTCTCTCGCCTTCACCCAAATATATCGAATGATCATGGACTAAGAGCTTGGAGCTAGACAACGACTCGACCTAGACCTCCAATGGATCAAACTTGAATTCAAAACTCATCTCTCATCAAAATTGAGAGCAACTGGCTATGCCCTAGTTCAAGAACCCTAAACCTTCCGCCATGAAAGAACGGAACAACTCAGGCACAACTTACTTTCCCGCAAGGATAGAAAATTTATGGCAAATGCAAGCAAGCTACCTAAGACAACAACAAAAGACAAGCTCAAAGAAAATACCCAGGACAAGCACCCAAATAGAATGGCAAGACATGGACCCCAAAAATGCCCAGGAAACACGCACATTCAAACAATAAAGTAGTAATGAATAACATGAAAATGCATACACCAAAGCAATCCAAATCAAAAAGAGAGAGAAGTGTTTACATACCATGAGAAGAGAGGAAACCGAAACCAAGGATGCTATCTATAAACCTCAAGCACGAGCAAAACATGAATGGTGCAAGAAATCCAAATGCAACACTTAAAGTCACTTCCAAATGCACAATCTAGAAACACACCTCAATCTCAAGCACTCCAAACTCAAATGGCAAGTAAATAATCAAACCAAAATGGAAAATCACTTCCCATAACTCAATATAACATCAACCAAAAAGTCGTGGAATCACCATTAATGTGATCAACAAGACAATCTAGATCAAATCTGGGAACCCAAAAGAGCAACGAACTTTGGAAAAATCTAGACATGATGGATTTCCCTAGACTCCAACAAAAAGAAACTATTACCACGCACCGAAAGGAAACCAGGAAAGTCTAGCCAAGGCGGATTTTCCCAAAAACAGTGAAAAACCTGGAATGAGCCCAAAACTTAAGGTTTTCTATATAAATCACAAGTGGGCCTTTCCAACCGGTAGGATGAACATCAGAGAACATTCCCAAGCAAGAAAAACTCCAAAATAGAAAAGCCAAAACACCAAAAAGCAAAAACAAGGGTCCCTACTTTCAATGGGGTGTGTGTACAAAAACTGCACAACACCATGTTCTTCAAGAAGAGAGAGGACCATGTCTCTAACTTGTGCAAAGTATTTCAAAAGTGTAGGGAATTCAGTATCTCACTGAACCTAAAGAAATGAATCTTTGGTGTGACCAAAGGGAATCTACTGGGACATGTGATCTTAGAGAAGGGTATCTCCATAGATTCAGAATGCATCCAAGCCATATTGAAAATTCAGCCCCCTGGTAGCAAAAAGGAAATGAAGTAATTCTTTGGGAGGACCAACTTAATCAAGAAGTTTATCATAGGATTCATAAAAATAGTAAAGCCATCGAATTCCATGCTCAAGCAGGATGCAAAAGTAGAATGGACATCACAAGCTAAATAAGCTTTTGAAGAAATTATTAGGGCTATTGCAGATGCCCCAATGCTGGACAGTTCAAACTATTTTAAGCCATTTTACATCTATTCTTTTGCTTCAGATCACTCATGCACTAACATGTTAACTTAGAAGGATGATGAAGGGAATGAGAACCCTATTACTTTTATGAGTGCCCCATTAAAGGATGTTGAGCTGCGTTATCATAATTTTGAAAATTAGGCATATGTCTTGGCATGTGGAGTTAAGAAATTTAGACACTACATCCTTAGGGATAAAGTGTTTTCCTTTGTTCTAGATTCAACAATAAAGACCTTGCTAATGTAGAATGAATTGGGAGAAAGAAGAGAAAAATAGGTCATGTTGGTGTAGGAATACAACATGGAAATTCAACCCATGAAGCTAGTCCAAGGGAAAGCCCTCACTCACACAATAGCAAAAGTAGAGCCAAAGCTCATAGTGCAGTAATATCAACTGGATGACGTTCCTCGAGATGAATGGTATGACGACATCGTCTATTATCAGCTATATAAAAAATACTCACCTCAGTTACAAGGAGTAAAAAAACATGCTTTAAGATTGAAAAGAAATAGCTACATGCTACATGAAGTAGTATTGTACAAGAAGAACCGTGAAGAATTTTATCTTAGATTCCTTGGAAAGGCAGAGGCAACCTAGGTGGTGAAAGAATTTTATGATAAGTTTGGCACTAGTCACAGATTTGTCCCTTCAACAGCCCATCAGATCCTGCGGGCTAGGTACTACTAGCCAATTCTATTCAAGGATGCCCACAACCATGTCAGATCCTATCACGTGTGTCAGACCACCATGACTAAAGAAAGGTACATTGTTGTCCTATTACAGCCCATTGTTGAGGTAAGACCTTTTGCTCAATGGGGTCTCGACTTCATTGGTCTGATAAGCCCACCATCCTCTATAGGCCATAGGTATATTCTAAGTGCTACTAATTATTGCACTAGATGGACTAAAGCAATTACATGTAAGAAATGTACAATTGAAGTAGTTACGAATATTCTATAAAGTTTTATTTTAAATCACTTTGGCTTCCCATTTTCTCTTGTTTGTGACAATGGTCCCACATTTTCTTCCTTTAAATTTGCTAGTCGGGCATTTGATTATGGAATTGCACTCAAGTTTTCATCCAACTATTATTCCCAAGGGAATGGCTTAGTTGAATCTAGAAATAAGAACCTACTAAACATCATACGTAAATTTCTTAACAAGAACCCATAAGACGAATATACCTAGTTGAGTTTTTCTCTGTGGGAAGATCACACACATCATAAGGATGCCTTAGGAAATTCCCTATTTCACCTCATCTATGGTCTAGAGCCAGTTTTAATAGTTCAACTCAAGATCCCAACACTTCAATTTATCACTACTTATTATGAGGGAGAATTCCATGGAGCCCACCTAGCTAAACTGCTCCACTTAGAGGAAGTTTGTGACCAAGCAATAGAAAATTTTGACAAACATCAGGGCATAGTGAAGAGATGATTTGACTACTGACCCAAAGTTAAGGCCTTTAGAATTGTTGATATAGTCCTTTATTTGGATAAGGCCCATGAGAAGAAAGGGGGATATGACAAATTTGATAAGCTCTAGCTTGGCCCATTTTAGATTTCTCGAATTTTAGGAGATAATTCCTTTCACCTTAAGACCCTCACTGAAGAGGATGTCCCATTGCCTATCAATGGGTAGTACCTCAAACATTATTTCCTTGCTTGAGCTATCCAAGCTCACCCCCTATATATAGTTGTATATGGTTAGAGTAGGTCTTTTGGTTTGTTGTTTTTCTTTTTCTTTGCCTTCACATTCTTTCCTAGATTTTGTTTTGATGCAGTGGATGTGCTTTGCCTTGTCAAAGGGCCTGCTTTTTTGTATGATCCTTTCATTCCTGGGATAATTATTCATTATTTATCATGAATTTCTATCTGCTTCTATAAAGCGGGTTTTCTCACCTGAACTCTAAGTCGAACTAGGGTAGAACCCTTGTTTGAATCTCTTCACACCTATCTCACATTAAACATAATATATGCCTAAAATACTCAAAATGAGCTATATGACAGTCATCATGAAGCTTTGGAAAGTGAAAAATATTAAGTCTACTCTAGTAACCAGTATGATTTCCAAACCCACTATGAGCTTTAGTGCTCATTTAATTGAGAAAAAGAGTATCAAATAAAATATGAAAAGAAAAAGAAAAGAAAGAAATATTGAAAAACAAGCAATTGTGTGGGTATGCAGGAAACTCTGTCAGGGCTATGGATGCCTAACTAGAAATAGAGCAATGTTCATGGGTCACAACGACAACTCTGTCGAGGCTATGGATGCCTGATTGGTAGCAGAGAAATGTCCAAGTTACTTTTGGGGTTAGGCAACCTACATAGCTTACCTTGGCCGATTGATTACTATCCTCTATGGTTTCTGAGGGAGGGGAATGAACTCACTGCAGGGTGGGTGCATGGAAATGGGTAGCAATTCTGTGGACACCCTAAAAAAAAAAAAGTTTAAAACCATAACGCAAGCACGTTATAACGTGCTCGCGTTATGTCTCCGTTAAACCTAGGTAAGGTCTTGGAGGCTACAACTAGAAAGACATTATGTGAGCATGTTATAACATGCTTGTGTTATTGACTGTTAAAAGAAAAAAACAAAATGCAAATCTCTCATTTTCATTTCAACTAGTTTTTTTGTTGCACCCGTGACCAAAAACCCTAGAATATCACACTTGCATTCTAGGAGGAGAATTTCTTCACCAAGAATCCCTATTTCTTCACAATGATGTCACCACAACGATGAGGAGTTGTAAGAGGTAAGGATTCTATGGTTTTTTTTTTGAATTTGTTAGTTTTAGGTTGAATTTAATATCTATTTGTTTGAATTTTTAGGAGATGCAAATCAACCTGGAAACCCTCAAAATCCTCAACAAAAAGACCAACCAAATCCTCAAGATCAAAATCAACCACAACATCAACCTCCTCCACCAATCACTCAACCCCCTCTTGGCACTCAACAAAATTTAATGAGTGAAATTGAAAACAACAAAAAACAAATTGAGGATTTGATCAATAGGTTGAGTGATCCAAATGGTTCAACCATAGAAAGAATGACCCTAGAAAATTCATTGAAAGATATTTTAACAAATGTAGATTCAATTAGAAAACAAATAACTGGATTAGAAGATAGGAGGCAAGCGGCTAGGGACTATTATGCAAATAAACTATCATATAAGGATGTGAAAGATTTAAAAATTACAAAAGGTGATTTGTGCTCATTATTCACCGACCCACACACAAATCAAAATCTTACCCTCAATGTGAAGAGGTTTGCTATCCATTGGTGCCACCACCAATAGATGAAGGAGTGGTTTTATGATAGGTGGTACATGGTCTTCGATTACCCACCATGCAACAATTGCGAGGTCCCGTAATATTTCCTTAGGAAACTATATAGTGAGTTCATATTGGACAAAATCAAAAATTATTTTGATATGAGGGATTTCCAGGGGAGAGGTGGGGGGTTAGGTCAGGATAGACCTAGTGCAGAGTCAGATCCTACGTGGCAAGGTACATGAGTTCTCACTAGGCCACCTCATGAGCACATTGTTATGCCTTTCGTTGTGAAGGAAAGTGCTGACGTAGAGACATTGCAGGCAATCAACACTTTGACCCAGAGTGTCATCCATCATACTAGCCATATTCTATAGCACCATCTAGGGGAGTCTTCTAGTGGTGGCCTTCGAACACATGTGTGTCAATCTTGTGGGGCTACTTGTTCACATGACCCCACCGACCCTCAGGAGATTGGTACGTAGGATCCATTTGTAGCTATGGAGATAGAGAGGGCAGCTAACATTTTACATGAGGCATATGGCATTGATAGTTAGGTAAAAGTTAGTGCATGTGTTCATTGAATTTAATTTATTAAATTTCAATTTTGAAATGCAAGATTAACTAAAAATGTTTTATGATTTTAATAAAATTGCAGGGTCACAGTGTTAAGACTGGATACACCAGCCCCCCACCAGCCTATTTTTGTAGTACACCTATCGCTAGGGTATCTAACTAGTAAACAATTATAAGTTTATTGCATATTAATGGCATTGTTTTACGAATGGTAATTTAATATGCAATTTTGGATGTTGAACAGAACAATATTGGAGGTTTTGATGGAACACTTCCCAGTGGTGGTGGATTTACTCAAACCTTCATGCAGGTAACAAAATAAAGAGTTTAACTAATGAATCAAGTACTTAATAGATTTGTGTAGTTTATACATGCACATCGTTGATTACGTTGAATAATTTGTTGTTTTATTTTCAGTTATTGTGAGACGATACACCTCCGAATGTGACAAGGGCAATGGATATTGGTGTGACATCTGCTATACAATCCTTGATGGCTCTGATAGAAGAGGTATGAGGAAAATTAGTAAATTTTAATTTACATTCGTTTTTATAGATGCCAGTTAGTGAAAAATCAAACCATTATTGATTCACGTAGTTTTTATCTATTTGTATGGTTTATACAGGGCTTGAGCAGGCCTGAGCATGGGTGTGAGGATATTTACCTCATGGAGAGAGATTGTGAGATGGTTGTAAGTGATTATTTTGTCAAATATATCATTTTTTATAATGTAATTTCTATATATTCATGTCTTTACTTCTTATTGTAACAGTTAAAACTTCACCATGAACTAAACCCTAGGAGGAGTAGCAGGAGCACTCCATGAGCACAGCAAAATGAGTGACAAACCTATCACCATCCAAGCAAAAAGGAAAGGGAAATATTTTATTTCTTGCGCATGGAGAGCAATGACTTTTGATTCGAGAGTCCTTTGTTGTATGCCCGCATGGCAGTTTTGTACATATTTTTTATTGGACATATTTGACATTGTATGCCTAGATAGCATTCTCATAAGCTTATATGGCTATTTTGTACATATATTTCATACTTATATCAAAATATATTTATGTACGCCTACATGGCTATTTGGTTAATACAAATATCTTTTATCGATGCCAGTCCATATTTGCATTCTAAATTGATGGTTCAAAAGTTATGAGTTACATGTATTCAAGTGTATACTTTACAACTTACATGCATTCGAGTGTATACTTTTTGGCTTACATGTTTTCATGCATATACCTTGTATTCATGCATATACTTTCTTTTAATTTGTGTATACTATGTATTCGTGTGTATACTTTTTGAGGCTTATGTGTTTTTGAGTACTTGTACTTCCCTTATTGACATGTACATGTTTGACTTATTCATGTGTATAATTATTAATTGGTTAGCCCTAACATTGATCTATGTCATCCTCAATGCATGATCCTTGAGATGGAGTAAGTACACCCTCAAGGTCAAAAGGAGTTTCACATGCATTCTTCATAGGCCCATTTTGGTAGTGAAACCAAAAACCTCTTGCATCATTGAAACAATTTTTTTTTTCCTTTATAGTAGGTCTGAAGCCATTATCATTCTCCATTAGTTCTTCATGTATACACTCCCCATTAATGGTTGTCTCATGAACTTCATGAAACCAAACACTTATTTCATTTGTGATAGAAGAAATGTATGAATATTTATCTTCCTCCTTACGAACCATTCATTATCATGAGAGATGGGTTCTTGTGAACCACTACTGATGAATCATGGGTCAATGAGTTTGACTTGTAAAACTACATGATTGAATCCTGATAGCAATATCACAATATTTATATATCTAAATGTATTATTTCCTTTAGCTAAAATTTGTGCTTATACTTATGTGATTGGTGTATGTTTGTGTATGGGATCATAGTAATTTCTATTTGATGATGCTATTGTGTCTTTAAGGTTTATTTATTAAAGGGTGCATGAAACAAGTTTTAAATCCTTACAAATCTTGGAATTTCTTAGGCTTTTCTATTTGTCGAGTCTAGGCTTTGAGCCCGAGTCCACGTCAAAAAATGGCTTGTCAAGTCTGAGGCGAGTCCTAGTCTTGTAACATTGGTGTGAACACATCGAGGAATAATGTATATTCTAATGAAGAGAGAACCCATCCTTGTTTCTAAACAAACCATGGTATAGATATGGTTGGTTGAGATAAAACATCACTCTCCTAGATAGTTCGAACCATAATCTTTCATGGCTACAAACACACCTTCATTATGTGTTTTGTTGATCCTACTGAAGAAATGGTGGAACATGTTGTAGATCAAATATTGCAACCCTAAGTCCACAAGAAGGTTACTTGTCCTGATTTCTACAAATGTCTTTAAGATGTTCATCCTTCTTGAGTAATGTGAACTATTGATGTTATCTAGATCTTTGAAACTATCTGCAATCATGTGCAATATTGTAGAAGCTAGAGCTATATCTAATACTACAAATGACTGCTCAATGGAATCCTAATAGCAATCTCACAATTTGACACATTGTAGAAAATACCACCTACTTATCAATTGATGAGATAAAGGGGCTCTATAATGAATGTTTCATAAGGAACAACACTTGCTGAAGGTTTTGCAAGCTAAGTGGGCTTAACCTTGGGGAAAAAAATTTGTGGTTAAGCGCTTGAGTTGGAGTATACTGGAATGGGTGACCTCCTGAGAAGGCCTAGTGCCTCACCTCTATGAGAATCACTTAGATGCAATGAGTGCTAAGTGGGCCATTCAATATCATTTCAAATTTGTTGCTTTAAGCAACTTACAAATTTGCAACTTAAGACTCCTCCAACCTAAGGGATCGATCTGGTGGAACATAGCTTAGAGTGATTCCACATGTTTCGGTGCAAAAGAGGACCATGCCTAGTGTAAACATACCTATTTGGATGTGTTGGAATAGTCCGCTTAGTCACACAAGTTGCAGAACGAAAGATGCACCACTCTGCAACTTTGCACTACTTGCATTTGATGCTTTTTCCGTCAAGTGAAAATCCGCCACCACTAAAAAACCACTCTTAGATAGCCAAAACTAAGAGAGGTTTTTGTAGACGGGTTCAACACAATCCAATAGGATTAGATGAGAAGTTTCTAAGCATCATGGCATCTGAGTAATAGCATGCTGAAGTTTGTAGCCATTTGCACTTTCGACCCTTAAGGGATCGATCCGATGGAAAATAGCTCAGAGTGATTTCACGTGTTTCGGTGTGAAAGAGGACCATGCCTAGCATAAAAATACCTATTCAAATGTGTTGGAATAGTCTGCTTGGTCACAAGAGTTACAGAGTGAAAGTTGCACCACTTTGCAACTTTGCACAACTTGAATTTGACACATTTTCCATCAAGTGAAAATACGCCGCCATGAGAAAACCACTCCAAGATAGCTAAAACTAAGAGAGGTTTTTCTAGAGGAGTTGAATTAATTTTTGTAGGATTAGATGAGAATTTTCTAAGTGTCACGGTATCCAACTAATAGCATGTTGAAGTTTGCAGCTATTTTGCACTTTGGACCCTTAAGGGATCGATCCGGTGGAACATAGCTCGGAGCGATTCCAGGTGTTTTGGTGTGAAAGAGGACCATGCTTAGCATAAACATACATATTTGGAAATTTTGAAATAGTTTGCTTGGTCACACGAGTTGCAAAGCGAAAGTTGCACCACTTTGCAACTTTGCACAGCTTGAATTTGACACCTTTTCCATCAAGTAAAAATCCATCGCCACGAGAAAACCATTCCAAGATAGCCAAAACCAAGAGAGGTTTTTCTAGAGGGGTCCAAAATCTTTTTTTAGGATTAGACGAGAAGTTTCTAAATGTCACGATATCCAAGTAATAGCATGTTGAAGTTTGCAGCTATTTTGCACTTTGGACCCTTAAGGGATCGATCCGATGGAACATAGCTCGGAGCCATTCCATGTGTTTTGGTGTGAAAAAATACCATGCCTAGTGTAAACATACCTATTTGGATGTGTTGGAATAGTCCACTTGGTCACACGAGTTGTAGAGCGAAAGTTGCACTACTTTGCAACTTTGCACAGCTTGAATTTGAAACCTTTTCCATCAAGTGAAAATTCGCCACCATGAGAAAACCACTCCAAGATAGCCAAAATCAAGATGTTTTTCTCTAGAGGGGTCCAATGCCTTTCTATAGGATCAGACGAGAAGTTTCTAAGTGTCACGGTATCCAAGTAATAGCATGCTGAAGTTTGCAACTATTTTGCTCTTTGGACCCTCAAGGGATTGATCCGATGGAACATAGCTTGGAGCGATTCCACATGTTTCAGTTCAATAGAGGACCATGCCTAGCATAAACATACCTATTCAGATATTTTGAAATAGTTTGCTTGGTCACATGAGTTGTAGAGCGAAAGTTGCACCACTTTGCAACTTTGCACAACTTGAATTTGACACCTTTTCCATCAAGTGAAAATCTGCCGCCACGAGAAAAACACTCCAAGATAGCCAAAACCGAGAGAGGTTTTTCTAGAGGGGTCCAACGCCTTTCTGCAAGATTAGATGAGAAGTTTCTAAGTGTCACGGTATCTAAGTAATAGCATGTTGAAGTTTGCAGCTATTTTGCACTTTGGACCCTTAAGGGATCGATCCGGTGGAACATAGCTCGAAGCGATTCTATGTGTTTTGGGGAAAAAAAGGACAATGCATAGCATAAAAATACATATTCGGATGTGTTGGAATAGTCCACTTGGTCGCACAAGTTGTAGAACAGAAGTTGTACCACTTTGCACTGCTTGCATTTGATGCTTTTTCGATCAAGTGAAAAACCGCCGCTACGAGAAAACCACTCCAAGATAGAAAAAACTGAGAGAGGTTTTTCTAGAGGGGCCAGATACCTTTTTGTAGGATTAGATGAGAATTTTCTAAGTGTCACGGTATCCGAGTACTAGCATGTTGAAGTTTGCAGCCATTTTGCACTTTAGACCCTTAAGCGATCGATCCGGTGGAACATAGCTCGGAGTGATTCCACGTGTTTTGGTGTGAAAGAGGACCATTCCTAGTGTAAAAATACCTATTCAGATGTGTTGGAGCAATTATTTTGGTCACACAAGTTGTAGAGCGAAAGTTGCACCACTTTTCAACTTTGCACTGCTTGAATTTAACACTTTTTCTATCAAGTTAAAATCCGTCACCACGAGAAAACCATTCCAAGATAGCCGAAACCAAGAGAGGTTTTTCTAGAGGGGCATAATTCCTTTCTGTAGGATTAGATGAGAAGTTTTTAAGTGTCACGGTATCCGAGTACTAGCATGCTGAATTTTGCAGCCATTTTGCACTTTGGACCCTTAAGGGATCGTTTCGGTTGAACATAGCTCAGAGTGATTCTAAGTGTTTCGGTGTGAAAAAAGACCATGCCTAGTGTAAACATACCTCATCAAATGTGTTGGGGCAGTTAGTTTGGTCACATGAGTTGCAAAGAAAAATTTGCACCACTTTGCAACTTTGCATTGCTTGAATTTGACACTTTTCTATCAAGTGAAAATCCACTGCCATGAGAAAACCACTCCAAGATAGCCAAAACCGAGAGAGGTTTTTCTGGAGGGGTTCAATGCCTTTCTATGGGATCAGATGAGAAGTTTCTAAGTGTCAGGGTATCCAAGTACTAGCATGTTGAAGTTTGCATCCATTTTGCACTTTGGACCCTTAAGGGATCGATACGGTGGAACATAGCTCAGAGTGATTCTACATGTTTTGGTGTGAAAGAGGACCATGCCTAGCATAAACATACCTATTTCGACCTGTTGGAATAGTCCACTTGGTCACACGAGTTGCAGAAAAATATGTACAAATTGTTTATATGACCTTTTTCACATTGTTTACATTTCAAAATTCAAAGTTTGCAAATTTTCCTACTCAAGGCATTTACAGAACAAGGTGCTATTACACCAAACATGAACTCTAACCTTACAATATTTTAGTATATCTCATTATGTAATTAAATCTTATTACAATTCCTCTGACACTTCGTTCTCTAAGATATTTTACAATGTCACTCATCCATTAAAGATTCTCTTTAAATGTCTACATCATAGGTGCTCATTATGAGGTTAACTTCAAATGAGTAACTTGAGATTCCCTCGCTTAGCTTCACATGCTCTCTTATAATGGCTTGAAATAAAAATTGAGTTTTTTCAAAATCATCAAAATAAGTATGTTGCATTGCTTTTTTGGCTGAGATTCTCTTTGATGGCTCTTAAATCAATATTTTTTGCAATGAAAGATCAATCAACTGTTAATAGTGTACTTACAAATACGCAAAGTAAAAGAGAAAAAGAAAGAGCATCCAAAATGGAAATGAAATAAAAATAGATGGAAGGCACTTACAGATGATGCATGTAGGCATCAAAATAAGGATGTTGCATTGCTTTTCTGGTTGACATTCTCTTGGATGGCTCATATATTTCTCATTTTTTGCAAGGGGACACCAATCACTGTAAAAGAAGATGATAGAATTGGAATCAAACAAATTAATGTGCATACAAGTATAAATTAATAAGAACCAATGTGCATATACTTACAAATTAATCCAATGAACCATCCGGGTCTGCTCTACTCTTTATTGTGTCAAGTATTGCCTCATGGTCAAACTCACAAACCTTCCATAACATCTTGTTCAAAGTTCTACCCTCATATTTGGTCAAATGAACATTGGATGCCATGACAAGGTTTGAGTAATGAAGAATCTTACAATGCATGTCAAAGTCCTGAAATAGCCAATGTTTAACACTTGAATGTGGGTACGTTCTAAGCCATGCTCCAGTAACCACAACTGAGCCTGCATGGTATTCGATGTTTTCTCCATCTATAACTAGGGCCTCCAATTTCTTTTTGCTCTTAGTACAATGACATAAGTACTATTCTATTCCCTCTTCATTGTCTTCATCTGCAATAACTGCATAAACATGCCTTGCATTGATATGTGCAAAAAATCTCTTGAAATTTGTCAGCATTACGAATACAATACAAAGTAAGATCTAATGATATTGAATTTCAACAACTAAGAAATTAGATATATCACCTCGTTGAACTAGATCTGATATGTGGTCAAAGTTGACCGATGATTCTATCTATGTCAATTCCAATGCCATCGGAGGGCGATACGTGTGAAGTGGGCTAAGATAATTTGTGAACCATTTGTCAACCCACTCCCCTGACTCACAATCATTCCAATCTTGCATTGTACATGAAGAACGAAAACATGCCATCTTTCATGTATCGATACTCCATGAACTTGCATTTGAGCTAAGGAAAGAGTGTACGTCACTCGATCCTATTAGTGTACAATAGTCTTCATATGGTGCAAGAAGTTGGGTCCACGAAGAGGGGAAGTTTCGGCAAAAAAAAAAAATCTTGCAGAAAATGCGTACGCGTTATTAAAAAATGTGTATGCATTATGCATTGAGTACCCAAGCCTAAAAAACCGTGTATGCACTAAAAAACACGTGTGTTATATAACGCATACGTGCTTTTTAGTGCATAAAAGTCATTTATTTTTTTAAAAATGTTTTTTTAGAAATGGGTACCCATTTTAAAATGTGTATGCATTTTGAAAAGCAAAATGGGCACCCGTTTTAAAACACGTATGCATTTTTCTTTTCAAAATGCATACGCATTTTAAAATGGGTACTAGTTTCTAAAAAGCATTTTTTTAAAAATAATCAAACAAATAAAGAAAGCATATGCATTTTGTAACATGTACCCATTTTTAAAAATGCATACGCGTTATTAAAATTTTGATCTCCAACCCACTTGCAGCCTTGGTTTTAGGCTTGGGAAAGGCTTGGCAATCCGAGCCTTAGCCTTTGACCTGCAACTCAAAAACTAAGGCAGATTGAAGAAGAATGTCCAACTTTGACAATATGGTTGGTGGACTTTTCTTCTGAATCAATCTATAAAATTAAAACCCATTACAGAACACGATGTCTAGTTTCCAAATATATAATTTTTATTAATATTGGATTATATTTGTTATTTTTAAATTAATTTCAAAGCAAACTAGTCCTTAAACATGAAATATCAGACTTTTTTTGTTTTTTAATAACTTTTTTTTGTTGAAGTTTCTTGTAAAAAACATTATATGACATCAATCTTTACACAACTCTCTACAGAATGAAAAAGAAAAGTTTCAAAAAAAAAATAGTTTAGGTCAAATTATGTTGTCCGTACACATTGATTTTTAAAAACAATAATTAAGGCCAATAAAAATTTAATTAAAAAAAAAATATTCAGCAAAAATTTACAAAAAAATTCCTCATCAATCTTCATGTTGTTAGCTCTCTTTCCTCAAAAGGAATTAGCAAAATACTTTTATTTGGGTCAAAAAGTGGTGTCCGTACACGTGCCTGGTATGGTAAAAAAATAGGGACTTTTAAAAAGTGGTTTTTATAGATCCCTATCAAAATTTAATTTATATAATCTAGGTATTTGAATAATTTACATATTTAGAAACTAGATTCAAAATTCTAAATTTCATATTACTGATTTTTGTTAAAATTCCTTGTGTAAGTGCCTCAAATTTTCAGTCCAAGTGTAAAAAATTGTGAAAAACAACAAAAAATACTTCCACTTTTTGAGCTTTTTGTGGACCCAACTTCTTGCATCAGCCCATAATTATATACTTTAACTCTTCTCATGCTAATGCTCTTTTCATGGATGCTCCTACACCATCATGCTCCCCCTTTCCATGTCCAGCCTCACAATAGTTCCACATGTGTTGAACACCTGTAATGACATGCATCCTACACAACCACTAGAACATGCGCGAGTTCTTGAACTGTGTTGCACAGTTATCAAGCCATATTATATGTTGATCGTATTCTATGCCCCTCTGAGCCAAACCACTGTAGAACATCTGGAAGCAACCTTGCACGAACTCTGGAGAATGTGTGCAATCATCACTAATGTAAAAGTTGTACTCCCTCAATACCTTCCTTTCCTCATCTGTACTATCAGATGCATGAATGAATGCTATGTGCATAAATATCAAAACTTGTGTGGAGTTCTAATACTGTGACTGCACCTCATGTTGTGGTTGTAGAGTGTAGTTGTCTACAGAGTCAACCATGGATACTATGCTTCCAACTGAAAAGGTTTCCTTGCATAGCTTGAACTGCATGTCCAACCATCGGGCTCTATGGGTATGCATTGCATACTCAGACAGTATACTATGATGAAATGTGGTCATAAACTGGTACATTGGAATCTTCTCAATAATGAAATCATACCTTTTTGCTTGAGACCCATCTTTTGTAGCATATGCCACTTTTTTATACTTCCTGAACTCTACTAGTTTATGTCCCACCTCATCTGTGCTTTCCATATGTTGACATACTGGCATACGCTGGAAGCCACTGCAATGCTCGCATGAACCATCCAAGCATGTTGTCCTATAGAATATTTGGCCATCCTCTATATCACATAATTTTTTCATAAGAACTCTCTTGAAGATTTTGGTGGGGTTTCTATGCCACAATCGTGTAAAACATCGTTAGTATGCAAATCTAAACATATAGAATGATAAACATCATAATGGTTAGAAAACTAAATATGTAGTCTACAACATGAAGTAGTGCGTGTGTGATTTATCTTGACATAAAATTTTTTAAGCATTTCAAAAAATCTTTGAGAAATACTAATTTGAGGATAATCATTTTCAAATTTCCAAAAAAATTGGGTTTGAGTCATATCCAAAAAATGCTTTGGATGTGGCTCACGATTTTGACTACCGATTCTCCTTCTTACCACATCCCTTTGATTCAGAGATGGCCTTGTGTTATTCTTCCAATACTCTTCAATTAGTGCTCTCAAGGCTTGGACAACTTCTTTATCTTTTCATGACAGTCTCCCCGAGAATGCCCATAATTCATTTGTATCATTGCCCTCAATTCTTTGTCGCCTTTGAATGGATATCGATAAAGTTTTTTTACTAATTCCCGTTTGTTCACTAGTATTTTTAATTAGACGAGCTCTCTTTGTTTGACAGCTTACGAAATTCGATGTAATGACACATCGGGTGACATTACTATCCTTTGAGCATGAGGTCTTACCCACACTCTCATAAGCATCCATTAGATTCTTCATAATAGTGTCTTGACTCGATGCATTCAATGTTCTAAACCCAAGAGTCTTCATGATGTTCCTATACTTTACACCCCGCATCATTTCAACAAATAGTTGACATCTTGCAGTCTCATTTAGCCTTTCAAAGAATCGTTCCCAAATCTTATCAGCATATCTTCTACAAGTGTGTCTTGAAATCTTACCTTCCATGTGCTACAAAATCCCATCATCAATATTAATCAAATACTTTGGCTTTCTACACAAAATTATAGGTGGTGTTCTCCTAGGTACATACATCTCAACATTAGGAATTTCAATAATATTTAATTGAGGTGGGCTAGATTGTGTACCTTCGATCAAGGTTGGAGAAGAAGACATACCTTAAGGTTCACATGGGGATGATGGCATACCTTCTTTGTCAATTCCGAGTGATGATGTACTCTCAACTTGAGATGTGTTGGATGGTGTCCAACAATATTCACTTGTGATACATGGTGTCCCTTCATATTCACTTGCAGTAGATGGTGTTTGTCCATATTCACTTGTGCTAAATCATGTCCCTCCATATTCACTTGTGCTTAATGGTGTCCCTTCATATTCACTTGTCGTAGAGGGTGTGTCTCCAACTATGGTATCTAAATCTATCTTACGATGATGCTTTCACATTCGTGCCTGTTGTGCTTCCAATTCCCGTTCTCTTTTGACAGCTGAGGTTCCTCTACAATCAGGTTATTTTCATCAATCATTTCCAATTTCTTCTTTTCACAATATTCTGCTACCCGAACTCTCTCCTTTTCTTTCAAGGTTTCATTCTCTTCGTCTATTAGTTTCCTCTCTATCTTTTTCCTCAGCATGGGGGATAATTTTATCTATACCATGGTAATGAGAAGACTATTATTTCATAAAAAATGTATCCATTCAAGTTAATTGAAAAATATATTTCATTGAAGGCTTCATTTTAATAATACTTACAATCATCAAGTACAAAAGTTAACAATAGGATGGGGTTCTTAGCTCAAACAAGCACTTTTCCATGAGAATTTGACGAACGAAGGAGTGATTTTGAAAATTTTTTGAAGGAGTGGTCTATGTAATGCACTTTTGACCTTGTGTAGGGTATTTTGAAGATGTTTGATGCTTTGGAATGGTTTGGGAAGGCCCGGGTATAGGAGTTTCTATAAACCCTCCCTCTTTGCATTGAAAAATGGGGGTTTTTGTATTGGATGCCTAGTTGAGTGGGTAAGGTCCTAAGACCTAGAAATTATCTTCTTTTGAGACCTAATTAAAGACTTTTTTTGGGTTTGGAAGTCTGGTGTGAAGATCTAAGGGTAGTTCCTTTGTAAAATTAGCCTACTTAGAGACCTAAAATAGTGAAAAGGTCAATTTTTTTTAAAGTTGTCCCAAAGGAGTCATGTGATGGGTTAAGCTATATCTTGCAACTCTGAAATTGGTGCTACAATCATTCTTTTATTTTCCTGGTGTTTTGGAAATTTTTGGAGTTAAGGGCCCAAAACTGGTTTTGCACAGTAACTAGATTCCAAGGGTGAAATGTGGGAAATAATGTTTCTATTTGTTGTCTAGCTTGGAGGAGTGTTGGGATTTGTCCATTACGCCTTTTTAATCTTCTTAGATGCCTCTCGAAAGCAATTTGACATCTTCAATGGTTTTGGGTCCTCTAACTCTGCATCAAAAATGAGTATCATAGTTTGAAGTGTGTGCATGGTTTGGGAGATACATGTGATAGTTTGCAGATGCTTGGCTACTAGTAATGTGGACAGTGAACAAAGGAACTAAGTTTGTGTGTAAGGGAATACTTCTGAAAGGTTTCATTTTTTTTGTACTAACTCAATCAAAGATTTATTAAGCAAATAATGGTTTGGTTGTGCCTTAAGAATTATAGTTTGTGTTTGTAAACAATGGTGCCATTATGGAAGAATTAAGACAACTTGTGAATGACATAATCATTGGTTGATGTTTTGAGGAACCTAGTTGATTGTAATTAGTTATTTTAAAGATTTTCAAGGTGTTTTGAAGGTCCTTAAGGAATTGGGAACTCTTAATGCTAATTTGAGTATACGAATCAAATGTTTTGTGAAGGGAAATATAGTTGAATAAGTGTGTCAAGAAAGGTGTTGATTTATTCCTTTGTATTGCATCAGTTTGTGCAGAGGTCTTGGAAGGTGTTTGGACCCTTCAGAGGAATGGGAGAGGCTTTGAGTTGTCTTAAAGGATGAATTTTTGTGAATGGTTCTGAGTTTCTAATCAACTTTATGCTATGTTACAATCAATTTTATGATGGTTAATCTATTTTTTTGAGTCTGAAAAAAAGTTGAAACCAAGTTCTAATGTTTTGATGAAAAGATGTTTGAGTTTGTTTGTTGATCTTCTTTAATTTAAGTTAGGGTCAGAAGTACCCTTGATGATTTGTGGATCCTGGTAGATGCTCTGCACCAAGATTAAAATGGTAATTGGCGAGTGTATATAATTGTGTATATAATGGTAATTTAAAATGTACATTGACAACCTAGGGTTATAATGACAAACAAAAATGAAAGAAAGCCATAATAGAATGAAAGAAAACATGTAGAGACTTCACATACCTTAAAAACCAGACTTTCAAATGGAGGATTTCAACCCAGTTATGTAGCCTTAGCTTCTTCTTTCTTCAAAATCCACAACAATTTGACTTGTTCAAAAGATTTTCCCCTTCCACACTTCAATTGTATATCATTTTTCAATGGAATTCAAACTTCAATTGATATTATATGTCTTTCAATGTGGAAACTCTATTATTTCATGCAAGGGTGGTAAAAAGATCATGGAAAAGGTGATGGAATATGAAAAAGATGCTTGCACACTTTACAACATCATCAAAAAGCTAATTTTTGTTAGAGCACACATAGAACTAGGGGAATATGTAGAATGTGGGCCTCCAAATCACGGGTATATAGAGTTTTTTACCATTTTAGTGGATTAAAAAATGCACTCACATTATAATGCGAGCGCGTTATGTGAAATTGGGTTTTCTTAGTATATTTTTGAGAGTGGGAGAAAGAGAGAGTGGGAGGGAGAGAGGGGGAGAGTGGGAGATAGAGAGGGAGGGAGAATGGGAGAGTGGGAGAAAGAGAGAGTGGGGAATGGGTGGGAGGGAGAGGGGAGAGTTGGAGATAGAGAGGGAGGGAGAGAGATTGGGAGGGAGAGAGGCGAAGAGTGGGAGATAGAGAGGGAGGGAGAAGGGGAGAGTGGGAGAAAGAAGGAGTGGGCAGGAGAGAGTGGGAGATAGAGAGGGAGGGAGAGAGGGGGAGAGTGGGAGAAATAGAGAGTGGGAGAAGGTGAGAAGCAGAGAGTGGGAGATCAAGAGAGTGGGAGATAGAGAGGGAGGGAGAGAGGGTGAGAGTGAGAGAAAGATAGAGTGGGAGAGAGTGGGGGAGAGTGGGAGAAGGGGAGAGTGGAAGAAAGAGAGTGTGGGAGGGAGAGAGGGGGAGAGTGGGAGATAGAGAGAGTGGGAGGGAGAGAGGGGGAGAAGGGAAGAGTGGGAGAAGCAGAGCCTCAATCCCTATGCCCTCTTAATCCCTCAACCCTTAAACCCTAATCCCTCAACCCCTATACTCTCTTAATCCCTCAACCCTCAACCCTTAAACCCTAATCCCTCAACCCCTATACCCTCTTAATCCCTCAACCCTCAACCCTCAACCCTCAACCCATAAACCCTAATCCCTCAACCCTCAAACCCTAATCCCTCAACCCTCAACCCTTAAACCCTAATCCCTCAATCCCTATACCCTCTTAATCCCTCAACCCTCAACCCTCAAACCATCAACCTTAATCCCTCTACCCCTATACCCTCTTAATCCTTGAACCCTCAACCCTCAACCCTTAAACCCTAATCCCTCAACCCTCAAACCTTAAACCCTAATCCCTCAACCCCTATACCCTCTTAATCCCTCAACCCCTATACCCTCTTCATCCCTCAACTGTTAAACCATCGACCCTTAAACCCTATACCCTCAATCCCTATACCCTCTTAATCCCTCTACCCCTATACCCTCTTAATACTTCAACCCTCAACCCTCAACCCTTAAACCCTAAACGCTCAACCCCTATATTCTCTTAATCCTTCAACCCTCAACCCTCAAGCCCTATACCCTCTTAATCCCTCAAATCTCAACCCTTAAACCCTAATCCCTCAACCCCTATACCCTCCTAATCCATCAACCCTCAACCCTTAAACCCTTATCCCTCAACCCCTATACCCTCTTCATCCCTCAACCCTTAAACCCTTATCCCTCAACCCTCAACCCTTAAACCCTAATCCCTCAATCCCTATACCCTCTTAATCCCTCAACCCTCTTAATCCCTCAACCCTCAACCCTTAAACCCTAATCCCTCAACCCCTATACCCTCTTAATCCATCAACCCTTAAACCCTAATCCCTCAGCCCTTAAACCCTAATCCCTCAACCCCTATACCCTCATAATCCGTCAACCCTCAATCCTCAACCCTCAACCCTTAAACCCTAATCCCTCAACCCCTATACCCTCTTAATCCTCAACCCTCAACCCTCAACCCTTTGAACCCTCAACCCTCAACCCTTAAACCCTAATCCCTTGACCCCTATACCTTCTTAATCCCTCAACCCTGAAGCCTCGACCCTTAAACCCTAATCCCTCAACCCCTATACCCTCTTAATCCCTCAACCCTCAACCATGAACCCTGAACCCTTAAACCCTAATCCCTCAAACCCTATACCTTCCTAATCCCTCAACCCTCAACCCTTAAACCCTAATCTGTCAACCCCTATACCCTTTTAATCTTTGAAACCTCAACCCTCAACCATTAAAGCCCGATCCCTCAACCACTATACCCTCTTAATCCCTCAACCCTCAACCCTCAACTCTTAAATTTTAATCCCTCAACCCCTATACCCTCTTAATCCCTCAACCCTTAACCCTTAAACCCTAATCCCTCATCCCTAAACCCTAAACCCTAAACCCTTAAACCCTAACCCATAAACCCTCTACCCTCTACTTCCAATCCTTTACCCTCTACCCTCAACCCTAATCCCCCAACCCTTAAAACCACTTAGTTAATTCTCTACCCTAATCCCTCAACCCTCTTGACCATTAAACCCTCACCCCTTAAACCCTTAAACACTCAACCCTAAACCCTGACCCCTTAAACCCTTAACTATTAAACCATTTACCCTCTACCCTCTACCCTCTAACCTCTACCCTCAACCCAATACTCTCTACCCTAAACCCTAATCCCTGAACCCTTAATCTCTCAACCCCTATAACCTCTACCCTATATATTGGACCCTCAACCCTAATCCCTTGACCCTATATGTTAAACCCTCAATCTTCAACCCTCTACCCTTTACCCTATACATTAAACACTCAACCCTCAATTCTCAACCCTCAACCCTTAATCCCTCAATCCTCAATCCTTAAACCCTAAACCCTCTAACCCTTACATTGGACCCTGAACCTAATCCTTCAACCATATACCCTCAAACCTATACCCTAAACCCTCTACCCTCAACCAAGTAAACCCCTAACCCTTAACCCTAAACCCTTAACCCCAAACCCTTCAACCGTAAATACTTAAAGCTTAAACCTTCTACCCTATACCCTCAACCAAATACCCTCTACCGTCAAACCTATTCCCTCAACCCTCAAACCTTAAACCCTAATACCCTAGAAACCATCAACCCTATAGGTCCTCCACCCTAATCCCTCAACCCTATACCCTCAACCCCTATCACTTTCTCTCTATCTATACATCTCACCTTTCCCTCCTTCCCTCCCTCCCACCTTCTCTAATTGTCTCTATCTATCGTCTCCCTCTTTTTGTGTACGTCTCATTCAATCAATCCCTACCACCCTCTCTCACTCCCTCTATCCATCTCTCTTTATGTCCCTCCCACTCCATCCCACTCTCTCCCACTACCTCTCTCTCCCTCTCTCTCATGTCTCTTCCTCCCACCCCCTCTCTCTCTAAGGTCTCTCCCTCTGGCAACCTACCTAGGTAACTCTCCTTTGTCTCTCTCCCCTCTCTCTATCTATCCCTCCAACCCTACCTAGATAAGTCCCTCTCACTCCACCCCCCTCTTTCTCTACCTCTATCAGGTCACTCCCTCTCACACCCTCTCCCTCTCTCAGGTCTCTCACTCACACTCCCTCTCTCTCCCACTCCCTCTCTCTCACACTCCATCTCTCTCACACTCCCTCTCTCTCACACTCCCTCTCACTACCTATCTCTCAAGTCTCTCCCTCTCAGCCCCTCACACTCTCAAGTCTCTCCCTTTCGCACCCTACCTACATAAATCTCTCTTTCTCTTTCTCTCTCTCTCTCTCCCCCCCTCTCCCTCAATTCTCTCTCTCCCACCCCCCTCTCTATCTCTCTCCCTCTCCCTCAATTCTCTCTCTCCCACCCCCCCTCTCTCTTTCTCACTCCCTCTATCCCTCCCACCCTACCTAGCTAAGTCTCCCTCAATCCAACCCCTTCTCTCCAACTCCCTCTCTCTTAAAATCTCACTTCGACCCCCTCTCCATCTCTCTAGACTCTCTCTAAATTCTCCCTTCATCTAAACACATTAATAAATGCATACATACAAGCATAATACATATGTACATATAATATTACATCCATACAAGCGTAAATACATACGTGTACATAAAAATATATCAGCATACATTAATATATTAGCATTTAACATAAAGTAAGACATAACACGAGCACGTTATAACACACGTGCTAGTAGGCATGTTCCCCACATAAGCAAAAACCATGTCAAACATGAGATATAACGCGAGTGCGTTATAATGCACTCATGTTATATCTTGCTTTGGAAATTACTGAGCTTTAAGCTTGGTATTTTCCTTGGAATACCAACCCAAAGGCTTGGAGGGCATTCCCCACGACCAGAGATGTGTTTTTAAAATATCCACCATATTTCTCATAATCCAGTTCATGCTCACCATCAGGATTGCACATGGTTCAATATCAAAAAAATCGAGCACATGGGTAGTGTTCGATTATCTCTTAGCTATCCAATGATGTAATTTTTTTCACTTTCTAAAAATGTTAAGTCTTTCATCCATAATTTATTTTATCTGTAAGTCTTTTTTTTTGCCAAAAAGCAATGTTTGGTATTTTTTTCATTATAAATTAACTGTTCATCAATTTTTCAAATAAATTACATTTTTCGAAACTAGACTCCATTCTACAAAATTAAAAAATAAAAAAAAAAACAAATCAATTAGTTTCCAAAATTTGTAGGGGTAGCATGGACAAAATTCTATTTTCAAGATATGTCCACTTCGAAAATTAGTAAAAAATAAAATATTCATTAAAAAATCATCAGAAAAATTGTGCATCAACTACATACTGTTAGCTAATTTCTGACCGTTGTGATTTTAAAAATACACAAAAAAAGTTCAGTGTATGAGGGTCATACAAGAGTTGCTATGTTATGTTTTTCTGACAAAAACAACACCAATTTGTGTATGTCTCTCATTTGAACCCCTTAATCTCAACCATTTTGAAAATAAATTAGTAGTTTAGAAAGTAGACTCAGAGCACTTGAATCCTTCTTTTTGTTCCATCTGAAATTTTGAGTCTAAGTATCTTCAATTTCACATCCAAGGTTAGTATTTCCTTATTTCAGAAAAAAGTTGTCCACTTAAGTCCCGTTTTTGGGAACCATAATGATTTCACCTTCCATTATGTATTCTCGCACACTAGGGTGCAACACAAAAAAAATCACCTTGTTGCATGATATAAGGTATCAAAACTTCTTCAGCTCCTTTATGATAGAAAAAACTTGCTTCTCCACAAAGTTGTATTTCACCTCATATTTTGTCAGGGTGCGCGAATAAAAGGCAATAGGTGATTCTCTTTTATCTTCATTGTCCTTCTGCATTAGGACAGTGGTGATACTGTTGCCACCACCAAAGACATACATAATGAAGTATTTTCATAAATCCAAGTTGATCAACATGGGAGCAGAAGAGATGAACTCTTTTATTTGTTTGAAATATTTTCTAGCTTTCACTATCCATTTGAAAATCTGGTCCTTTTTCAGCATCAGGGTGATGGGTCGAACGATCCCTACAAAGTCTGCTACGAACCGGCTGATAAAATTAACCTTTCCCAAAAAAGATTGAACTCCCTTTTTGATGACAGGTAGAGGGAGTTCCATGATTTCCCTAACCCTCTCTGGATCAATGGTGATACCCTCCTTTGAAATGACATAACCCAACAGCTTCACCTGTGGGATCCCAAACACACGTTTCTTTGGGTTTAAAGAAATCCTGAACTCTTGGCATTTCTGGAAGACAAGCTCGAGATGATCAAAATGATCCTCAACAGATTTTGAAAACATCGTCAGGTCATCTGGATAAATAAGAATAATCTTATGCATCAAGTCCTTGAAGGCAATGTCCATAGCTCCCTTGAAAGTGGCTTCAACATTTGAAAGTCCGAAGGGCATCTTAGCATACGCATATGTCCCCCACTTGGTAGTAAATGTTGTTTTGTGCTGATCCTCCTCTTTTAAACGAATCTGATTATAGCAAGAGAAACCATCCAGCATTGAAAACATTTCAAAACCAGCAACTGTTTGCAAAATTACCTCCATTGAAGGCAATGGGTAGTGGTCCTTCAGGGATTCTCTATTCAGGTTTCAGAAATCAACGTATAGCCGTATGTCGCCGTTCTTCTTTCAGACCAGCACCAAGTTAGACACCCAAGTGTTGTGCTTGATCAGGAACACTATTCGAGATGTAATCAACTTATTTAATTCATGTGACATGAGTGACTCGATCTTTGGATTTACTTGCCTCTGCCTTTGACGCACGGGTTTTACTCCTTCTAGTAGCTCAATGGTGGGATGGATAATATTGGGATCATATCCTTTAAGATTATCATATGACCATGCTACCACATTTAGATACTATTTGCAAAAGTGTTTCAACCTTTCTTTATTCTTCTATGAGACTCCTTTCTTGACCTTAAGCTTTTTATCTTCTCCGATGTACAAATCGGTATAGTCTCCTTTATTAGCTACAAGCTTTTTCTTGTCTTTCATTGCACCATCAGAATCAAAAAGACTCTTGAGAATGACTAAACCCCTCATAAGCTTTTTTTATTTTAATTGGATTATTTGATCTCCATAGGCCTTGGCGATCTTCGACTATAATTGGTTGGAAAATTCTCCAGACAGCTAGAGAAATGATGCAATATGAGAATCACTATCAAAAACTTTCTAGTCTTAATCATTATTTAGGACTGTAGGCCACACAATCACTCCCACTAAATGTCAATTGTTAATCAACTCGAAAGCTAGATCAAACTGAGATCCGATAGTTTCCATTCGGTCTGCTTCAGAGTTCAACTCTCTAGGTATAGCTTGGATGTTGAATGCTTCAAAGCCTTCAATTAGGTCCTAGACCCTATGTCGGTATGATCACATACAAACATTCTTGGCAGAAGAGAGCCCTCAGATTTGGTTCACCACCAATTCTGAATCTCCAAATAACTGTATTTTCTTTGCACCCATTCTCTCCGCTAAACTCAAACCGTGGACAAGGCCTTCGTATTTTGCTTCATTGTTTGAGCATGCAAACTGGAAATGGTAAGACCTCAAGGTCTTATCCTTGGATGGAGATATCAAAAATATTCCTGCACTGGCTCCGACTTTGCATTTGGCTTCATCAAAGTGCAAGGTCCATAACTCTTAGGACACTTCACCTTCAGACTCTCTAGTCACTCTGGGCATTATCTAGTCCTCTTCATGTATGACATATGTTCCTAGCCCAGTTAAATGATAGTTGTTGAAAGGGACTTTATCTATGAATTCTAATAGCTACTTGCTTCTTCTTCCTCAAGAAGTTTGACATTGACCATCTCTCTGGAAGTGATTGAGGTATGTGTTGGCTCAAAATTGATAATGGCTTCATCATCCACATTTTCAGAATGCAAGGATTCTGACAATAACTTCATCTTAGCTCCATGGATTGTTCTTAGGATCAAGTGCAACTAGTCCAATGCTAGATAACCTCCAACATTTGTAATGAATTCTTGGGACAGACATATATAGAATAGAAGAGGGATGTCAATGAGCATAATATCTTGATTCATAGTGATGTTGGGACAAGCCAACAAGGTCATAGTAAATCCTTTGATTATTCCAATAGTTTCGACCTTATTTCCATCGAGTTCCATGACTCCCTTTTTCAGAGGCTGGTACTCGAGTCCTAGAGCTTCAGCTACTTTCTTAGGCATGATGGTGGTGTTAGCACTAGAGTCAATCATACAATTATGCAACAACTTGTTATCAATGATAAGTGTTAGAAAGAAAGGCTTGGGTTTAGGCTTACTCGCTTTTCCGGCTTTCTTTTCTTCTTGTTGATTTGCTAAAACTCTATCCAATTCTAGCTTGGATGTCTTATCTTCTGAGGGCTGCTCCAACATCTTCATGTCTTCTTCTCCTGATAATGTCTTCTGCAATAGCATCTTTTTCTTCGAGATGGCCAGGATATCGCACAAAGAAACATTAGTAGAGGATTTCTTAAGTTTCTCCACCACGTTGAATGGCATTTGTGACTGATGAGTTATGGTAGCTTGCTCCTTTTTCCTTGTAGCTGATGCATCTAGTTGTTTGGCAACAACTGAGGTGGTCGTGGGAGCTCTTATCTTCGAAGGAGGTGGATTCGAGGGATTGGGAGTAGCCGCCTTGGACTATTGTGGAACTGATGACAGATTTACCGATAGACTGGGCGTTGAATTAGGTGAACCTTCAGTCAGCAAAGATGTGAATTCTCTAGTGAGCATCCACTTGGAATGAGTATTGTAATCTAATTGTACTTGTGGAACTTGGGCTATTGGGATATCATTCGGGAATGCTAACTCCTCTCCTTCCATCCAAGAAAAAAGTGCTTGGTCTAGAGCTATTTCTAGCTCTTGCTCTATAGACATTCCTTGCATTTGAGCAGTGAGAATTGCATTGTCCATTTGTTGAGAGGCTTGTGTATGACCTCTATGATTAGGGGTGATGCCTTAACTTCGTTGCTTTGCTATTCTCTATTTTAAATTCCTTCTTGGAAAATTTCAAGGAATATGTGCATCATTGCAAGGGAAGCACCATGAATTAGTCTCCTCGACAAAATTGTTTTGTCTTGCTACTAGCTCCTTGCTTGAACTAGGATAGATGCTCTACATCAGCATAGTCACAGGGATGACCTGGTTGTTCTATTGAGCTTGTGTATTCTTACGTGACCTATCCTGCCACTGGCTCTTCTGGAAAGGAGCCTTCCCACCTTGGTAGTTTTGCTAAGCAGGCTTCTGGTAGCTATATTGTTGCCACTTCATACTAGTCAATTCATTTGTCATGGTTCACATCTTCTCCTTCATGTCATTCATTTCAACCATCAGGGGGTTAGGCATCAGAGCCACACCTGGCATTGTTCCCAGGTACACATACATAGACTAGGGAGGAGTTTCAGGAATGTTGGTTGAAGAAACCTCTGATTCTACATCATTCAACTCTAGGAATAATGGCATGGTAGGTCTCAGCGCCAATTTTCCAGCAGCAATTAGATTGTTCTCCATAGTGACAGTAAGGCTGTATGCATTGGGCATAGTATTTCCACCAAGAGCTTGTAGCATCATAGAACTATCAACATTTAAGGACTTTCAATAAAACATGAACACCAAGTCTGGAGGTGGTCAACTACCAACAGGAACTATCTGCCAAGTTGAATGAAACCTAGCATTGAAATCGGCCAAAGCTTCATGGGGAGCTCACTTTATACAAGCCAGCTGGTGATACAGTGAATATTTGTCGTCGCTATTTGAGAAGTTCTCGTAGAAAGGATATCCAAGATCATTCCAAGTGGCAACTATATTAGCCAAAAGAGTACGATACTAGGTCAACGCTTTTCCTTTGAAAGAGGTGGCAAGTAATATTAAAGCCACATTATCATTAGTAATGCCATGCACTAGACATACATCAGCTACATCTTGCAAATGCTCCGTCGGAGTTTTTGAATCATCCTCGAAGAACTTAGGGATAGCCTTTGAAGAGGAAGTCAGGATTGGAGCCCACATTGTAGGAGGCACAGGTGCTACAAAAGGACTACCAGTATCCCAGGCTACATAATTTCTAGCAGCCATTGGTGCAAGAGATGAAGGAGAAGAGGGAGGTTAAGTATTTCCCCGCTGACCTCTCGCTTGGACAGAAACCAACGGTGGTACAAGCAGGCCGAGAAATCTTGTAGTTTGAGACCTAGTGATGGGCCTATGGCTCATACACTCCTATTGATCAAGTGAACGTGTTTGTTCACATCCCATCGGGTGTTCCAGATAAAGAACTATTCATGCAAAAATTTGTAGGGGCAACAACCTTATGGGAAACTTAGCTATTCGGGGACCTATGCACGTAGCTAAGTGACCTTCAAATTTTATCGAAACTGACTCTTCATTTTTATGGGGGGAGGTAAAGGGTGAGAAGAGTAACTTGAAATAATCAAACCTAAACTAAGGCGATGTGCCAAATCATAAGAGAAATAACTAAGCATAATGTTGAGACAAAGGCTTGAATAGTAACTGTTGTTTATCAAATAGATGCTTCCCAACACTACAAACATAAGAACATCACACTCTTTGCATAATATTACTCATATAGCATAAACCAGTAAAGAAGAGTAGCAACATGATCTACATTTTATTAATCCAATCAAGATTACAAAAGCTTGAGACAGATGTTCATATACTCCAAAAAACACAAGCACAATTTAATGTCACATTAAATGCATGAAAACAAAAAGGCCAAATTGACTGGCACAGTCCGCAAGTTCAAATTTAATAGCAAACACTACAAAAGGCTCATTCTCAGTGCTTGGGAATATTTTTAAATCTATCTAACAACAACCAATAAAATGAGGAAAAGAGTGCTTAAATAATCCAATCCACCACCTGAAAGCCCTATGAGAAAGATGCTTAAGGGAAGCCATCAATAATCCAGATCTTCTCAAGCTGGCACCAACAGAAAGATCATCTAGAATTGTGCCAACAAGCACGTCCCTTGAGAAACCTAGACTATGTAGTAGTAGAAAAGAACACGTGGCACAAAAAAGAACACATGACATAGTCGTTGAACCCAAGATAATGGATACAGGAACGTGCACCATACATCAAACACATAGATCCTAGCAAAAGAAAGGTGAGACAGCTCGAGAGAAAGCTCCAATAGGAAGCTACATGTTCCAACTCTTAGCAAAAAAAACCGCAATGTGGGCCAATCTCAGAAAGAGATAAGTGAGCGCCATGCATAAAGAAAATGGAGCTCAACAAAAGAAAAACAATATGGCCCAACAAAAATCTCCTATAGGATGCCACATGTCGACCATCGAGAAGCTGCGAGCGATACAGAAAAAGATGAAGCCACGAACTGAAAAGAAAACCTCAAAGGAAAAAGTGGTGCATGAATAAACATTCACAAGTACATAAGGTTAAATGATGCCTTTAGTGGAAATATAATCAAACTCTTGGGTGGAGACTTTCAGGGAAGGTTATCGCATAGCGCGAAGGCACTTTTGAGGGTTTTTGGATATCTTTTCATCCAATTCTCTAAGTTCACATACATCAGGGTTGAGGGATTCTAAGGAAGACCCTACAGATTTCCATGCTACCCCAACGAAAAAATCATCATGTTGGAGATCACTAGGTAGCTTCAAACTTCCCATAGCTTGTTAAGTAACAAACACAGAGCTGGGGTCCCATATCCCCTCAAACTTGGACAAGTAATGTACTCGTGCCCTATTGCCTAATTTTTTAAGCACTCTGAGAGGGAATTGGCAAAATATAATTTAGATTTGCACATGGACAAGGGGAACATGGATCCCCATGGTAAATTAAAGAGGTTCATTGGGAGATAGTATGCCCATCACCCCCACATTGAAGATTTATGGGAAAATTGTGATGATGACAAAGAGGTTTGGAGGTGCCATTACATGAGAATGAATATCACATTCATAAAGTCTATCAATTTTTTCTAGGTACTAGACCAAGTTGTTGACAATGCAAAAATTATAGATGAAAGATGAAATGCCTTCATCAAAATCCCATTGCCAATAATAGACTAGGCTAGAGAAGATGTCACTAACCTAGATATTCTCACGCGCCCTATAGAACATAGAACCATATAGTAGCTAGATGAATAGATTGCTCAATTGAAGGATTAGGGTGTTGATCTCACATATGGGGAGCTTGAAGGTGGCATAGATAGTGAAAAAAATAGTGAAAATATTGTGGGTTTCTTAGGTGAAGCTCCCAAATCCTTGCCTATCACAATATCTAAGAAGAGGAAAGAGGCACCTGAACGTAAGCCCAAGCATAAGTTTTATATAATAAAATCAACAGTTTAGGGTAGTCACCACCGAAGAAAGGGAGAATGGAGACCTTTGTGCTATAAATGCAAACCATTCAGGAGGAAGAATCCCAACATGAAGAAGAAGAGTCTGAGCGGCCTCACTCGGAACCATCGACCACTTCCATTCCTGCAACTCTTGCTACTACTACTACCACTCCACCACCTCCAACTCAAACCTTGCATGTCTCATCTCTATTGGCTATGGACATCTTTGTCCATCTCACCTCCACCTCATTGACTACCCCAGTGGTGGTATTGGACTCTTCCTCTTCCAATACTTTCCTGATATCGTCCTCTTTTCTCTCACCTCCGCTCCCTACCCTCTCCACTTTGCCTCATTCCTTGCTGACAACCACTGTGGCACTACCAACTCCATCACATGCTTTAACAACCTATATGTAAAATGTGCCCACTGAGCTTTCTGGGGTAATGGTTTACCCTAAATTCTAGGCACTAATGGTCCAACTTGATACTACTTTTCCACTTCCTCCACCACCAACTGAGCCATGAAATATGGAGGAAACTATGTTAATTTCTAAAGGCATGGAGTGACTTAGTGGAAAGAAACTCAAAGAAGCTATAAAGGACATTGTCAATGAGCCCAAGGATTCTGATAAAGATGATTAATTTGAACATCTGAAAGGAAAACTGAATGTGAATATTGACAAGGTAGCTTCTGATGAGGAAGCACAACAAGGCCTTGGGGATGAAGGAAATGAAAATCTGGGTGATCCTTACGAGGTAGAAACATTAGATCAAGAGCTAGATGAAGTGCTACCCTAGAAACAAAAAGATACAAGTGAAGAGGCTAACCCTAAGGAGCATCATTTTGAAGAAGGAAAAGTGGATACTGACATAGATGTGGAGATACTGGAAAAACCTCCATGAACTAGTCAAGATGAAGACCTGATACCAAAAGAAATGTGACTAGAAGAGGAAGTGCCTCCTAAGAAAGAGCAAGAGAAAGAAGAAGAATAGATCATTAGAGAAAAGGATGTCAAGCTTGAGATGAATGTTGTGGTTGAACATGAAGATAAAGGGGAAACCCCACAACAATGAGATATCACTAATGATAATATAGCTTCTATCAGGCCAAACAAAGGGAAAGCTATGCAGATAGAAGGCTCAGATGATGAAGAAAATGATGATGGAAGGGTTCCTAGTGATGAGGAAGAGGAGCCCCAGGGAGAATATGAAAAAGAGAAAAGTGATCATAAATCATCAAAGCAACAAATAGAGGTCCCTACATGGTTAGAGTAGCAACTAAATAAAAAGGCTCCCATGGTTCTTGACCCCAAATCTTGATTAGAGACTATCTTGGCTAGAGCCCAAATGAGGAAGGAAAAGAGGCCCAAAATCTGCTCTCATATCACAGTCAATGCCTCTGGGTCTAGGATGTTGCAAATTTCTACCCCAATAATAGGAAAAGATGCAAGTGCTATACAAGCGAAATATTACCAAATATCTACTATTAATCTAGGCCTAAGGACTTGAGAAAAATATGGATGATGTTCAGGGATCAGTGTCCACCATCATAGAACAAATGAATAAATATCAATCTACTAAGGAAGAGTTAAAGGCATAGGTTCCAGACCTCACTACCTACATTCAATAATGGACATCAAGGGAGGAATAAATCCCAATAGAATCATCGACACCTACCCTCCTATCCGAAGAAGACATCTACAAAATGGAGAAAAGAAAGAGTTGGACCAAGTCCATGGTCGATTGGTTCAATAAGGTGACATACAATAGTGACATGGGCATCAACCATGTACTCACAATTTATAATAGGTATCATAGCTTGCAGAAGAACATAGAAGACATGATGAATACCTGCAAGGAATTCCTAGAGCTATATAGGGTCACCTATCCTAAGCTGGAAAGCATCCTTAAGCTTTCTTGAGAAACCTAGGAAAAGGAGCTAGAGCAGCAAAAGGAAGATCATTGGGTAGTTGAGACTTGGCTAATGAATTTTGATTACAAAAAGGAAGTTTTGAAAAAGGTCTTACATGATTTAGAACTTTACCATGATAGGGTTGTCGAGCATAAGGAAGATAGTGCAAAATACTTGAAGTCGATGACTGATTTTTAGGTGCTTGCCCTGGAGTTGGATCCAAATAAATTCAAGCCTTTATTCCACAAGAAAATGGATCAAGGAGCTAGTGACACACTGTCACTAGATTTTATGTATTTTTCTCCAAGGGCTTTCATTCGAATAGAATAGATTATTAAGGCTGCATCAAGTTTTGATAAGAATTGGGAACAAATAATTGAAAGAGTCAAGAGGATGTCCTTCTAGATCCTCAAATCTGAGCTCTTCGAGGACAAGAAGTTTCTCTCCATGGTTGGTAATTTTGTGGAGTATGCAACAAATCAAAAGGAAGCTGGAAGTTCAGTCGTTGCTGAAGAATACTTGTTGAAATAAGTATAAAAGGCTGGAAGTCACTAAAAGACAAAATAGACTACATAAAAAAATAGGGAAAAATACAAGTCTATTTTATATTGTCATATATTTGGGTGTAGGTGAAACCCTAATATAAAATGAATCTAAGTCACACAATGTAAATGAATCTTGTCCATTCATTTTACTTTTGGAAAGCTATAAATAGGGACATCCTCTCATTTTCAAATGGAGAGATGAGTTGTTGTAAAGGCATGCTACTACAAAATATATGAGAAAATAATTGTTTTGATGGTTTCTTATGTAATTTTCTCATGTGTGCATGATTCTATCTCCAAGTAGTAGATTTTAGCTTTGTTGTTTTAAGTTCCAAGTTACTTTCACTTGTTAGTTTATGTTGTTCTTTAATGGTGAAGTATGCTACTAGGTTTGATGTCTTCCTATCTCATAATTTTGGTTGTTTAATGATGATAAATTGTTTTGTAAATTTATTATGAGCATTACTTATTCTAAAACACCTAAGTTCAATTGTTGTTCATGCTTTAATGGTGAATAAACAATCTAAAAATCTGCAATGATGATTTGAAGATTCCACTAGTTTCATGAGACTATGAGTTGTCCCTGGTTAAGTGGAACTTAGTTTTAGGAAGTATGTATACTATATCATCCCCATTTTTATTGTTCAACATTAGTTGTAGTTCTAGGAAACTTCTAAACTTTTCATCTTTTTGACCTTTCTTTAAATCTAAAGTTAAAAAAAAGTTCTAGCATCATTGTAAAGCCAAATCTAATGGAAAAGATGGAGTTTTAGTTTACTATCCTAAACTTCCAAGAGCTATTCTTCATTTCTATAATTTACAAAACTCCTTTTGCAGACCCAATTCCATTCATTTTTAGCAAACCATAAATGCCCTTTATGATTACCAGCAAATCGCATCAACAACTGAGCTATTTTTGTAGGTCATGACCTGACACACAAGAGACCTTTGGGCGATTTCTAAAAATTATTTGTAGAAATAACCTTTCAAGAGAGATAGCATACTTGTACTTGTATGTTGTCTGTGTTGAGAAAGTGAAAAAACACCCATCAATAGAGAGTACAAGTCCAAACTTGAAACAAACAACAAAACTTGCCTTTATAGTGTAGGCATAACTTAGAATTGAATTCAAAATTCTAAACCCTAACTCTAACTAGGGTTATAGAAGAATGAAGTCTAATTAGATTACAAACAACAAGAATTCCCCCCAAAATGATGCAACAACCAAACAAGAATGCCCCTGACACCTCGAGAACACTCCAACATTGATGGAATTATGAAAATAGGCATGGCACCCCTAGGAAATTTGTGATCAAAGTAGGAAGAACATACGTTGACAAAGAGTATAACCATGACAACACTTTAGGAAATAAATGGTGTCCTTAGCAATCACTTTGACCTTGAAAGAAGCACAAGAATGCGATCTTGAAGTTGTTTGGAGTTGATTTGGTAGCTAAGAAATACATGTACCATTACTACATGGTCAACACCCATGAACAAGAGCAACTAACCATTGGGAAATCACACCTTGAATTGTGGTCATTGATTTGTCTTACTCATGCCAAAATCCAATGCCTATCGCTCACTACCCATAACTTTAAAAATTGACCCTCAGATTATCGATCATTCAAATCTCCTCCGCATGTTGCCAAGTTGGTAACAACATGAACCTCATGTCAGAGGATACAAAATTTTGACAACCTACGACATGTAGACCTTGCAACAAGCACCGTCTAATTGCATACTTTAGAGATGGGTTGCTTGATCACCATCAACATTGCATGAATCACAACAATGATGCGAGTAAACCAATCAAAAAATTGAGAAACACCACCTGGCTACACCTCAACATCTACTACATCATTTTTCCTCCCATGTAGGTCCCACCAGAGACATGCCTCACCAACCTGCTCATTTTGTTGAAATATTTCAATGAAGTATTAAGATCAAGCGGGGAGCATAGAAAGTGGTCAAGATGCAACCAAGTCACTAAATAGGAATGCTTGATCCAAGGGCCCACAGCCATTGCAAGGTTTAAAGATCACGGGACCCATTCTACATGCATTCCACATGGAAGAATCCCGTTCATCCTATTTAATTTCAGAAAATAATATTTTATTCATGCAAGGTTAGTCAGGAACGATTGAGATGTAATCAACACTTTCACTTTATCATCTATCATTCGATCAAGGACCTACCTACACACTTAAAGGGTTAATACACACATGTGTATAATTCATGACTTAAAAGGGGGCCACCTTAGGACATAAGACCTAGGAGACAAAAAATTATTTAGGCATGTGATCGAAATATCAAGTAAAGGGGCTAGTCAAATATTTATTGCCCTAGACATGAGTTTTATCTTGAATGACTGGGAACTAAGCATAGGAGGTCAATGGGTGGATATAACAAAAATAACAAGGCATGGAACAATTAGGGTTTCAAGAGGGTTTAAGAAAATATTGAAGACTTGAGGGGTTTTAAACCCTAAGAAAAAACCATAGCACATGAAAAGTGAACCCTAGCCCTTAGGAGACTCAAAATTTTGACAAAATGGCCATAGATTTTGCAAGGACCACCAAGACATAGGAGTTATATTTTGATGGTTCAAAATGTAGAATGAGCTTCAGCGTAGGGGTTATACTCATCCCACCTTTTGGAAAACCTATTCCTTTGTCATACCAATTAAAATTCCTATGCAAAAATAACACAACTGAGTACAAAGGTTTAATTGTTAGAATACGTGAAGCTCTCACATTAGGAGCTCAAAATATTAAGATATTCGATGACTCACAATTAATCATTAAGAAAATAAATGGAGCATATCAAGAAAAGAATGACAAGTTATCAAAATATAAGGATCTCATGATGACTCTCTTAGATAATTTTGAGTCGTATACCATTGATAACATCCCATGAAAAGATAATTGTCATGCGGATGCAATGGAAAGTGTAGATTCCCATATCTCCTAATGATACCTCAACTTATTTCACGCTCATTTTCCATACAATTAAAAAACCAAGAATAGATGAAAAGGTTAAAGAAGTGTTGTTAACTACTATGCAAGACTCTAGTGAATGGTATGCACTGATATTCAATTATTTTAAAGACGATACCATTCTTGAGCAAACAAATAAAAAAAATCTCTCTCGTATTCAAAAACTTGGATCTAGATATATCATTCTAGTGGGAATCTTATATAAAAGGTCCTTTGATGGCCTTTTTCTTAGGTTTCTTAAACAATCTAAAATACCTATAGCACTTGAAGAAGCTCATGCAGGTGCTTGTGGGGACATTTTGGAGGAAGAACATTAGTTTAAAACCTAATCCGCATAGGATATTATTGGAAAAATATGGAACGAGATTGCTCCAAATACATTAAGAAATTTCATAAATGTCAAAAGAATCAAAATTTAATCCACGCTCCTACCTCTGAGCTTCATGCACAAGCTCTTATTTGGCCATTCTCGGTATGGGGTTTGGATATTATTGGAAAAATATCTCCACCTTCATCCACTGGACATACGTTTATAATCATGAAAAATGGATTATTTCATGAAACGGGTAGAAACCATTCCCTTACACTCAACAACCATTGATGTAATATGTCATTTCATATTGGAGCACATTATTGCTCGCTTTAGACTTCCTTCCATGTTAGTTTCAGAAAATGGGACACCATTTAAGAGTAATGATGTGAAGAAGTTCTTAGAAACATTTAATATACAAATTAGATTTTCAAAGCCTTATTACCCACAATCTAATGGACAAGGTAAATCAACTAACAAAAATCTTGAACAAATTCTAAGAAAAAAAGTGAACAAACATAATAAAGACTGACACACGCAATTAACATACGCATTATGGGCTTATTGTATTAGTATTAGAACTTCAATGGGAAACACACATTACAACCTTATTTATGGCACTAAGGTAATTATACCCCTGGAGTTAGATATTCCCTCCTTAAGAATTTCTCTTCAAGGGCTAATTGATGACAATACTTATAGGGAACAATGATTACACAAACTTGAAATTCTTGATGAAAGGTTCATCAATGCCATCAAACATCTTCAATCTTACCATAAGAAAATGCAATGAACTTATAATAATCATATCATCCCTCATTCATTCAACAAGGGTGATTTGGTGCTATACGAGAATCAAAAAAATGGCAATGCTAACCCAACAATGAAAGGAAATTTTAGCCCTAATTGATTAGGACCTTATGTAGTTGAAGAAAGCTATGGGTCTAGAGAATACTTGATATCCAAAATGGATGGTACACCTCTTTGGTAACCTATCAATGCCACACATTTGTGTCGGTATTATACCTAGCCTTTCTAAATAGGATGCATTTTAAAGTAGTGTTGTTAGAGTTAATAGGTAGTATGCCATTATCTCTTGCAGTTGCTTCATTCCTGACACCTAGTTTTCTATGTCTTGAATAGTAGAGTAATGGGTCCAATTTGGTTTTGGGTTCTTACTTTAGGGTTCATGCTATTTAGACCTTAGGGTGTATGTTATGTTGGATTAAATCCTTATTTTCATTTAATATTCTATAATTAAATCATGAGTGCACTTAATTTAGAATAACATACTACCTCATAAATCTAAGAAAGCTTAAAAAAAAAAATGACATGTTAGATTATGGAGATATTTATTGAATAGTCCAACAATGATTATTTAATAAATCACATTGCCATCTAACATATAAATCCAAATATGATCATATATATATCAAATTTTTTAATACATCTCATCAATAGTACAGTCTCACTATGGCCTATGACTACTGGATCCCTCAAGATCTAGTTTTCACATTCGTCAAGAGATGGTGGTGTGTGATCGAGATCTACTCATGGTAGCTATATCTCGCATATACTATAGTGCCCCACGTGCTTCACCCTCGTGTATCAGTGCATCCACAAGATCTCAATCAACTTGTATTCTAGAATTCTCTCTCTGTAGTTGCTCAACCTCTGACTGTAAGATGGAATCTTTCTCATATCTCTAAGCTGCTCAAGCCTCCTCCAACTCCACCTCTAGTGATGATACTTGAACCTCAGCTCCATCAATGCACTTGGATACGCTATCAAATCCTCCCATGAGCCTCACATAAGGCTTGAATAGTTCCATGTACTACACTAAGAACTATGGGGACATTTACTTTGTGATAGTAGCCTAATTTGTAGGAAGGGGTTGCACTATCTTGGTAGTCATGTATTGGAAGAGGTCCTTAGGATCTACCATGGGCCCTAGGAGATATAAATAATAATTATAATTAGTATAGATCATCATAATATACATATACATGAGCATGAAATACATGAAAACATAAAAAAGTAACAATAAATATCATCACCTAGGTCTATAGCATGATCCATAGGAATCTCAGAACCCTCACTACTCTCCCCATGCTCTCGGACACTAGCACATGGATACTATGACCTCGTAACCCATGTGGGAACTATATCTCTCCACTCTGGTCTAGGAGGACTAGCTCCACCTCTATCACTATCCTCGCTCATCAGTTGACTCTGCTCATCCTCTGTCTCCTCCTCATCCTCCTCTCCCTCATAGTCAATGTCCTCTTCTAACTCCTCATCCCCATCTAGAAATAGGTCTATTGGATCTATCCCCCTGCCTTGCTCTTTTCCCTCCTCCCCCTAATATGGTAAAGGTCCTACAAATCCCATAGGATAATCTATAGGAAAGATAGGTCCTAACCAAGTCACCTCCCACCACTCATCATACTCCTCTATCGTAACGACGTAGTCAACATTGGAGACTGGGGGCACATTTGTATCCTCATCCTCTACATCACTCTAGAAAAAAATTGTCTACTGTCAGATGTTTAAGGTCCTCAAGTCTGCAAACACTCTATACTGATCATCTGTAGGATTTCCATAGCTATGGTCATTTATGTATCTCCCCAAATTATCTCATGACATAATCATAGTAAAAGGGTCTCACTACGTGATCACATCATCCGAACAAAATTTTATCTCTCTACATCTGCCTCATCCATCTTGTAGTGTCTGGCTAGAAGAGATCCATCAGATAAGGTATCCATACAATATCCTCCTCCCTTAGCTTGTCAAATTTGACCCTCCAAAATAGTACATCACTCTGCTACCATGCCTATCTAAGTGGATAACTAAATGCCCATGGGTATCCCACCGCGGTGGCAATCAGAAACCCTCTCGATCTAGTATAGGTAATGTGCTCCAAGCACTAGGTTTGTAGTGTAGCTATTCACCTCTCGATAGGTAAACCAACCCCAAGTCATAATATAGGTGCACCAGTATGCTCCAACCCCATGCAAAGATGATGTAGTAGTGCTCCATGTCTCAGATCATGTGCACTATTCCACCCTCTAGATGTGCCCCATGACCATCGCAAAGTAGTACCTGTGCTACTATGTAGATCATGATGCATCTAATGAGGGGTGATCATGCATGTAAAATCCATGTGAGCTAAATGCACGGTCCTATGACTTTTTGATGAATAGGTCTCCTTAGGAAATACTTGGTGTCAGACCACATGTTCTAAAAGCTCCTTCCATATGCTAAGAAAACCCTCTTACCTCAGATGGGTACCCAAAGTACATCCTCCAACTTGATAGTCATCTCTCCTGTCAATAAGTGAAATGTTCAAGCATCCACATATTGTCTCTCTACTAGTGCCATCAACATGGTGTCATGATATCGCATTGTTGGGGAGAGATAAGCCTTGTAGAGGCCTATCTCCTAGAGGATTTGCATGTCCTCCTCAAGTAGTTGATAATCTAACTCTTGTAGATGGCTAAATGTTTGGCTTCCAAGGTGCTGGCATGACCGAGATGCAGTTTGACATAGAAAAGAAGAAAAATGTCATTTAAAACATCGTAAAAACTTAAATTTGTGCTTTAATGGTCAAAAAGTGTGCTAAAGTTGCTCTAGAATATATTAATTAAGGGTTGTAGATACTTTATTCCTTAACTTGGATACTTTGCAACAAACTGGGACACTTTGCAACAATATAGAAAAATGAAGGAAAATCCCTTCCTAGACTCTAAATTAATTTAAATTTTTATAAAAACATAAAAAATTGATTAAATCAAAGTATAGAGAAGCTAAAATCCACTCACTATAAGTTGAAACTCATCCCATGCAACCGCCTCCCATAGTATCTCAATCCATGGATGTGTCGATTGGCATATGCTCAGTATGATGGCTCACTCTACTCCAAGCTCACTCTGCAAAAAAGGTAAAACATAAAATGAAATTGCATTACCTTCCCTTTATCTATATATACATGCATTTTTAGGTAACTTTTTTTTAAAAATAAAAGTTCTTTTTATTTAGACTAACATATTAGGAGCTAGTGAACTTCATTTTTTTATGTCATCTATTGCGTTGAAATCATGGTTCCGCTCCAATTCTCATAAAATGTCTATCATCAAGTGGCATGGTAGTTGGAAATTCCCTATGATGGACTTGTGTAGTTTGATGTGGTTGTATTTCTACCTTGATTCCACCTATGTAAAGAAAGCACAATCAAGGGGGGGCATACATCCACCCTCAAATTCAATTTGCTAGGAAAGTTACATAAGAGGATTATTTTTGAGCTACTAATAAATGTGTGATTTAGGATGTGGTTCCTAACATTGTGGCTTGTTAGGTAACTACAATGGGGTCTTCATTCTCCCTAACGAATCCAGATGAGTATCCTTTATAAAGTTACTTTTTGAAGTACTTCAGCTTGCATATACACGTAGTGTCATATGGGCACTAAACTGGGGGCTAAATGTAGTGTATAAAAATACATAACTTTGCATTTTCACACTTAATTTGGACCTATTTTAGCATCCCTTGCATTAAATTCCCTATAGGTCACTTATTATGGGCCCCTAAGACCCTTCTTATGCATCTCGAGGCATATTTCAACTATAAACCCGACCAAAATCCACAAACAACTTTTAATCTTGGAAACCAACCTTCTAAAATAGAAAAATAAGCCCAGTGGGACCAAGACACTCTTGGTGGAATCTTAGTCCCCCTTAGTGGAACAAGATGCCACCTAGGGAATCTTAGTTCTGAGGGCTTTATTTTCGAGAATTAAGAGTGGGAAATGAAAATATTTGATTTAATTTGGCATTTTGTCAGCCTTTGGGATCTAATAATCAGGTTATTAAATAGGAATTCCTATAAAAGTAAGATTCACACCCATTTTCTATTAATTTTGAAGAAAGAATAAGCAAGAAGAAGGAGAGTTTCAAGAAGCAAGGATTTAAAGTATGGTGCAGCCTTCTATTGTGTTTTTGCAGGTTTCTCAAGTCCATTTTCAAGCCAAGATCTAGCATTGCCAAAGACTACTGATGGATTCCCATTGAGGATCATGAGAGATTCTAGGTTGGAGATGAAAATAACCACACTTCCAAGCCTAAGAACTTATTTCTTGAGTGATTCCATCTTCCATGTTTTCTCTACTTTTTTCCTAAGGAAGGTATATTTCATGTTCATGGCTTATTAGGGTGATTTAAGATCTCCTTTCTAGGTCATTTTAATTTGCACATTAGGAATTATATTCTAACAAATTTGAATAGGGTTTATCCATGTTCTATCTTGCATAATCTTAGACACACTTAAGATTAGTGCTCACACACATTTCCATTTTCAGATCTATGCATTTCCATCAAGGTTTTATTACCAAACAAGGGGTTTGACAAAGGAAAACCCCCATAATCAATCAATCAAATTTCCTTTATTTTGGAGGTTGTTTATAGATTCAGATCTAAATATTTGGTGAAGAAGGAAGTACAAAAATTGATCCTCAGAGTCACATTTCAAAGTTGCAAAAAATTTAGATAAGGACTAAGTCGGTAATAAGGGTGTCTTAGTCCTCCAAGTGGTATTTTGCAGAGATTCTTTTAGATGCTATTCCGACATTCAAAGATTTCACATCTACCCCAAAAAATAGCAGTAGGACTAAGACAATAGTAAAGCTGTCTTTGTCCTCCCTAGTATATTTTGGTAGCAATTTTTCATTTCCATAATCCTTATCACATTTCCAGACTTCCTAGGTACATACATCCTAACTTGTTGTTACGTAATTTTGTCATTTTCACTCATTATTTGGCTTGCATTATTAGATTTTGTGATTTGAATATCAAGTTGTCTTTTCCAAGATTTTTCTTGGTGGTGAACCCTTCAAAGCTTAAGGAATCTTCCTAGGTCTCCCTTGTTCAGAGTTGTCTCACCTTTGTGTTGATAGTCAATCCAATTTGGGATCCTAGGTTTCCTTGAATGAACCATTCCCCCTATAAAGAGAAACCAAGGATTAGGGATTCCTTTCTTGTATTGTGAGTCCCTTCTCCTCCAAATAACATTTTTCCAGTGGTTGAATTCTTACAAAGATTATTTGATCAATCAAATTGGGGTGATCCAACAATAATGGTTTACAATTTTTGGGCAAAGTGGACACCAAACTAATTTTTTTTTACTAAATCTTCACTTTCGGGCTCCTATAGGGGCCAAACTGTGAGGAATTTGAAGATGATGAAAAATAGTGATTTGCGAAGTTTTGTCTATAGATTCTAAATATATTTTTTTCATTTTTTTTGGAATCAAATTGCACTTATTTTTCCATCTCCTTCGAAAACTAGTTTAAAAAAAAAACAACATTTTTAAGGAGTGACACTCATTGTATACAACATAATTTTTTTTGTATGAGGGATAAAATTGTATTTTTTTCAATTTAGATTTGTATCTATTATATCTAGCACTTTCATCTGGTTTTATAGTGTTGTATTGAATATTTTTTCCTCAATCAAGTTTTGAAGTCAAATCAATTACAATTCAGACATAGGTGGATTGTATACAACATAAAGTTTTATGTATGTATCGAAATTAATTTTTGTTTTTTTAATGGATCAAGGAAATCAATAACCAGCTCAAACATATTTTGATAATATTCTATTTTTCCACATGTGCAGAACAAAGAGCTTGGTTTTTGGTTAAAAACCTATGTTTGATAAAACTAAAAAAACATATACATAATAAAACCAAAATGTATTAAAATTATATTCATTGGATAGCTCGTTCTGAGGACTACCATTATCATTTGAAATAATTATTAAATGGATTCATTTGATCCCCCAAAAGGTAAATGAAAAGTGATGTTTTATCGATAGGTGTAAAGGAGACTCATTTATAGGTATGGTTTAAAACTAGCGAGGTTATGTCTAAGGGGGTTTGATCTAAGGTGGTTTGATCAAACCCTCTTCAATTGGAATCCTTAAAATGGAACTTTTTAAGGCTTAAATCATTATATTTTCTAAAAATATGTGATTTCGGCAAAAATCAATTCCTCTCAGAAATTGTAAACCAACTTTGTGGGATCACCCATTTCCATTTAACATTAAACACATAAAAAATAAATAACCAAACATGAAATGATCATATATATATATATCAAAAATTTCCAAGTACATGTCATCAATATATACAATGTTGCTATGGCCTGTGACTATTGGACCCCTAAGGATCTGGTGATCACATCTATCTAGAGGTAGTCCGTCGAGAGATGGTGGTGTGTGATCATGATTGCAAGCTAACAAGTGAATCCAAGGCATAATGTACACCATGTGCTCATCCAATAGCCTCTTGAAAATCCTCCACTAGGCAGTCTCTCTCTACTTATAGCCTGACTACATCTGCATGGAGTCTCTTGACCTCTTCTAGGGCTTGATTTAACCTGACCTCTTCATAGGCAACCTTGGCTTAGTGGGTGTCCCTTCTAAAACCCTCATATACTGCCCTTAGTTTGACATACAACTTGAATGGCTCTAGATATCGCTCCATGATGGGTGGGGGCACATAGTTTATATTTGTAGCATCCTCTTAGACTGATAGAGGCACTATCTCTATAGAAACCTGGTGATAGAGATCATGTAGGTCTCTCACAGCTCTTGCAAGATACAAATCATAAATATAATTGGTACACATCATGATATATAGATAGACATAAAATTAAACCATAAATCATAATAGTAAATAAAATATCATCACCTACCTCTTTGGTTGGCTATGTAAAGACAACCTCATCCTGTGTAGGAAGCATGGAGGATGTGCTAGCCTCTCCATCACTATAGGTGCTGGTGTGTGCTACAACCACTAACTGCAATCTAGTCACATGAGTGGGAGCTAGCTCTCTCCACTCACAACCAATTGGATTCTAATCTACTATATCATCACCTCACTCATTAGCCACTCCTCCAACTCCTCCTCATCTTGATCCTCCTCCTACTCATCATAATCAAGATCTTTAGCCTCGTCATAGTCCTCATCTATCACATCTATGAATAGGTTTGCAACCTTGACCCCTATATCCTCAGCCCTATTCTCCTCCTCATCTCCCTGATCTGGGAGTGGTCCAACATTGCCTATCAACTCATTGATCGGGAATACAAGATTCGGCCATTCTAGTATCCAGCACTCCTCATATGCGTTTGTTGCACCAGCGTCATCAGTGTCAATGACTAGGGGCATATCATGATCCTCATAACCTGAGTCACTATAGACAACATCATCAGTGGTGAGCCATCTAATATTGTCAAGCCTTTGAGCACTCCATACTGATTATCTAAAGGAAGGTCATGTCACTCGTAATACCTATACCCATTGAAACTGTCACATGACATGATCATAGTAGAAGTGTCATACTATGTAATCATGTTTTCCAATTAGAAATTTGTCCATCTGTAGTCTCCTCAACTGATGGGTCTCATTTGGCCACTAGGGTATAGGCTAGTATGGTCTTCATAAGATCTACTCCTCATCTAGTCAGTTGAATCTAAACCTCCAAAAGTGTAAATCTTGTACTATCATAACTGCCTTAGAGGATAGCTGAATATGTGAGGGTATCCTAGGGTTGATGTACATGGAAACCCTGTCAACCTAGTGCATGTGATATTCTCCAAGCATCACACCTATAGTAGTGTACAATGCACCATACTGTCGACATCATGGTATGAAAATTTCCCTAGATCATAATACACATGTGCTAGGATATTGTGCCCCCAAGCATATACGATTCTATGTCCTGCCCTCCGTCAAATCATGTGAACTAGTCCTCCATCTAGATGTGCTTCCCGACCATTGGGGATGACTACTAGTGCCATGGTGAACATCATAATCTATACCACAAGTGGTGCTCATAATAAAGTAGCCATGATAGCTCAACGCACATCCCCATGATGTCATCTAGAATCGGACCTCCAAGACAATACTATATATCATATTTCATCTCACAAAATGATCGATCCCCTAGAAAATGGACTCTCTCACCTCAAATCAAAACTCAAAGGATGTGATGGATGTTCGCTAAGGTGATCATCATTTTTCATATCAGAAGATGAAACGTACAAGTATATGCATCCCACCTCTTAGCCAGTGCCATCAACATAGCATTAGGGTACCTAATGGGGAGAATGAGGTACACCCAATAAAATCCTATGCTCTATAATATTTGTTTATCCTCCTTTGATAGTGTCATGGCTAGGTCTCGTAGGTGACAGAACTGTCTACCATTGACACCTTGTTGTGAATAGGGAAAAATCAACAAAAAAAAGGTTAAAATATGTCCTATGAGCATTATAAAATCTTAAATCTATACATCACAAATAAAAAAATGTACTAGAATTATTCTAGTGTACTTTTATAAGGGTCGTAGACACTTTAGTTTCCTTTTGGGACACGTCATGAATAAATGGGACACTTTGCAAAAAAGTGGGACACTTCACAACAGAAGGGGACGATTTGCAACAAAATGGGACACTTCATGGAAAAAAAGGGATGCTTTGCAAAATTTTATTCTAGGGTCCTAAATCAACCTAGAAATGTATACAAAACATAAAACAAATACGTAAGGACAAACCTAAGGTAGAAAAATCAACTCACCTGATGTCATAGCTCACCTCGGGCTACCTCCTCCCATAGGACATCCTATCTTGGAGGCTCGTTCTCTCGTTGACTTGACATATTCAATCGCTCTCCAAAAAATTCAAGCTACAAGAAAGTAAAAGATAAAATTAGTTCAAGTTACTTCACTTATTGCTCTTATATAGGTTAAAATCAGGGTTAAAAGTGCTTTTCATTCAAACTAGCATAATGGGGGCTAGCAAACTCTATTTTCGATGGAATTTGTTGCATTGGAATCATGATTCCACTCCTATCCTCATGATATGTCTGTCATTATGTGGTATGGTACTTGGAAATACCCTATGATATGACTTACCTTATTCTATGTAGTTAGACTACTACCTTGATTCCACCTCCATGAAGCAAGAAGAATCAAGGGGGGGCATACATCTACCATCAAATTTGATTTCTAGAAGTTAGATAAGAGTAATTTTTTGGACAAATAATGAATTCATATTGTAGGATGTGGTTTTGAACATTGTGGTTTTGCAGATAGCTATAGTGGGGGCTTCATTCTCCTGTATTGTGAATGAACCTATATGAGTATCCTTTTATGAAACAAAGTTTATTGTTTGGATTAATTTAGCTTACATATGCACATAAAGTAATATGGGTGCTAAAGTGGGGGCTAAATATAGTGTAGAAAATTGTATGGTCTTAAAAATGTGCAATTTCACACTTAATTTGGACCTATTTTAGCACCCTTGCATTAAATGCCTCTTGAAGTCATCATCAATAGGTCTCTAAGACCCTTTATTTTGGATCTCGAGGCTTATTTCAACTAAAACCCTAATAAAAACATCAAAAACACTTAAATTTCTAACAACCCACCTCAAAAATCTAGGGTGGAACCCATATGCGACCTTGGGTGTACAAGTCCCCCTAGGTGGGACCCATACACCAAAGGTGGTGTGTGAGTCCCATTTGGGGCCTTTTTAGGGTTTTAGCAAGAAATTCAACTTTTTAAATTAAATTTTTGGTTGATGTTGGCTTTTGAGATCTAAATAATGGTAAATTAGGTGTAAATGCCTATATAAGCAAGCTTCTAAGTCATTATTTCATCTAAGAAAGCAATTTCAAGATCTAAGCATTCACAAGCACTTAAGAATTCTTTCACAAGAGTATTCAAGAACAAGTAGCAAGCAAACTTGAAGTCTTGGAGTAGCATCTTACTATTTTTGTAGGTCTTCAAGCTCATTGTCATCAATATATAACATTTCCAAGGGTTGATTATGGTTGTCTATGGTGAATCATGATGGATTCTAGGTTGGGGAGATGTAACTAGCCATCAATCCAATCCTAATGACTTTTTTTCTAAGTGATTCCATCCTCTATTATCATTCTACATTTAGCCTAAGGAAGGTACAAAATTTTTTAGGGCTCCTTTGGGGTGATTAGAGATCTGTTAAAGTGAGTCATTCATTTTCATGTTTCACCCATGAATCTCATTCTAACACATTAGAATAAGGTTGTATTGCACTTCAGATTTCCTAATCTTAGACACACTTAAGGTTAGGGTTTGTTGCGGATACGGATTTGGTTTTGTCATCAAGATATGCATCTAAGACAGCAGTGCCTTAGTGATTTCAATTCAAAATCATAACAAAGACACAACCAACTATACCATAAAGTGGAAATAGGCACAGTTGATCCCCCATTGATCCTCTGAGAGAAATGGATGCTACTAAAATGCAGATTCAACATAAACAGATAACCATGAAAGACCAAACAATGAACAAACATATATACATGGGGAAAACCCTTTCAAGTAAAAAAACCACCTCCAGAACATTCAGCTCACATGTATTATTTAGTAACTAAAATAGTTACAATACAAGACAAGAGCTATGCTCTTTAGGATATTACATCTTGTTCATATGGAGAAAGAAATACAGGCTACAGAAACAAGAATCACACACAGTTACAATGTACTCAAGACATACTGTGTAGATTCCTTTCAGCTCCTCTCACAAGACTGTCACAGCCAGCCTCATGGCTAGCCCAATCGCTTGGCCTCATAGGTTCACATCATACCAGATTCAAGAGTCAAAGGGTTCATGGTAGAACACTATTCAAACACTCTGAGGCTCTCTCTAATATCGCTCATCATTCTATCTTGAACTGCACACCAGATAAAAAATAATCTTGCACCGTGTGCATACCTGTTCAACCCATGCCGACCAACAACGATCATAAAAGAGAATAAATTATCCTACCTGCAAGAGCATGATCATTCCTTGATAATGTGCATCGCTTATACAGCTGCATCGAGCCACACAATCATTAACACTGGTCGCAGACAGGTCTGTCAACCTCCATTTAATAATGTAGCCCAATCACACTCAGGGAAAGACCCGCGTAGTCACCATACCAATCGTAGTCACACCTCTGACAGTTAGTCTAGCTCGGTCAAGCTCGATCTAGCTTGGTCAACCGAGCTCCGAGCTCATACTGCATTATCGCAGTCCCAACCGAACCACCTTGTGGTATGGCGGTAAGCCATCCGGGCTCACACCCTGACTCCACCATGCTACCGCATTGAACTCAAACCCTTGTCGTGGTATGGCGGTGAGCTCACTCCGCCATTTACTGCACTATTGCAGCCCAGACCATCTTGCCTCGTAGTATGGCAATAAGCCATCCAAGCTTCCATGAGCTCTAGCCCAAGTCACCACCGAGTTCTACCTTTTCCTTTGTCATTGGCCAACTAGTTGCTGCCAAACTACCATGTGTCACTCTACCATTTTCCAGTTGCTCTGACATCGAGTCCAACTCGATGAAACTCTACACCGAGCTCAATCGAGCTCCTATCATACTACCGCAACCCTATCCATCACGCCTCGCGGTATGGTAGTAAATACCAAGATAGACCGCTGGTGGTCTTACTGTAACGACCTCAGTTAGCCAAGACACTGCCCATGGTATGGTGGTCTTACCCGACCACTGCGGTCAGCCAGAATGCTGGCCAGGGTATGGTGGTAACCGCCAGCCAGGCCACTAGCGGTCTTACTGCGGCCACCATGGTCAGCCAGAACGCTAGCTGCGGTATGGTAGTAACCACTAGCCAGGCCACCACCGGTCTTACCATGGCCACTACAATCAGCCAGAACGCTGGCCGCGGTATGGCGGTAACCGCCAGGCCAAACGCCGACAACATTACCGCGGCCATTGCGGTGAAGGACACCATAGATCGCGGTATGGAGGTAACCACCAAGACCACCACAGGTGATCTCACTACACTACTACAGTGAGTCGACCCACCGCCTATGGTATGGCGATAACCACCAAATTCAGACTGAACGACCAATACTGCGGCCACCATGGTGAGGAGAGAGACCGCATGTAGTATGGCGATAAACACCATAAACATGAAGGAAGCCACCAAGGCTAATGGAGAAACATGCCAAAAAGCTAAGGAAAACTCGAACAGGGTTTATGTTCCTATTTACATTCATGTTTCAATATTTCTATCAAGGTTTAAGTACTAAACTAGGAGTTTGACTAAGGAAAATCCCCCATAAGAAAATCAAGTCTATATTTTGTTTTGTATGTCCTTTTATAGATTTGGATCTAAAAATCAGTTTGGAAGGGAAGAACAGAGATTTAAGTACATATTTGAAATTTGAATTCTCAAAAAAGTAGAATGGGATTGATATGCCAGAAGTGGAGAATGAGTCCCACTACAGGAATTTTTCTAGAGTTTTGCAGATCCTAAATCTACACTGCAAGAAACCTGGTCCAAACTAGAAACCCTAGTCTAGGAATAATACACCTAGACTGGTATATGAGTCCTAGTGCACCAAAATTTCAAGATTTTTAGTGTTTCAGAGCTCATTCTAGCCTTCTTCAGGTTTCCAAGTGCACACCTATGATCTTGCAATTTTCTATTTTTCTTTACATGCTTTTCTAGGCCATTTAGTGAAAGTTTGCATTGCATTAGGTTTGAGCATTAGGTATTGCATTTCATTTGTCTTTCGAAGCCCTAGCTTGGTGGTGAACCCCTTTTTAGTTTACAATCAGACCCAAGGACAACCCTATTGCAAGATATCCTTCTCCTTTGCATATCTTAGATTGAGATCTCTAGGGTTTTCCTTGAATGAGAGTGTAGAACATTGTTCTATCTCCTAAGTATAGAATCAAACAAAATTCTTCCTTTCAATTTCTATCATATTGCTTTGGACCCCTTAGTCAAGTCTATGGTGTTTTATATTATGCTAGGGTCATATCCCTTTATATCTTTGTAATACCATGATATGACTCTATCATATTTGATGCATAGAGACCTCAACGTCTCCTTATCTTCCCACATAATTTTTTTCTGACCTTGAGCGTTCGATTGTTCTCAACATCAAGATCTACATAATCTTATTTATCGGTGGTATAACTTTGCTTACTATTCCTCGCATCTTCACAATCAAGGAGGTTTTCTAGAGTAATCAAACATCTCAAGAGCTCATTTCTCTTTAGCTGAATTATTTGCTCCTAATATGCCCCTTTAATTTTCAACTATAGTTTCTTAGTGAATTCACCTGAATGTTGGATGAACATGGTGGTCTAGGCATCATTTTCAAATTTACTTTCTAGTTTTGATAATTTTTGGGAACGGATGGTCAAATTATAACCCACATCACATGATAGTCCATTGTTAGATCAAAGGCTGGCTTAAATTAAGAGCTGACTATGACCATTCTATCCATGATAATATTTTGTGATTTTAGGAGTACCTAGATATTGAAGGCTTTGAATCTTTCAATCAAGTCCCATACTATATGTTGGTATGATCACATCCTTAAATTTTTGTGACAAGTTGTTTTCTTACCTGTTTCACCACCAACTCTAAATCTCTAAACACCTGTTGTCTTTCAAAACCCATCTATTTTGCTAATTTTATACCATGACTAGGCCTTCATATTCCACATCATTATTTATGCATAAAAATTGGAATCAATAAGCTCTAAGAGTTTTTGATCCAATAGGAGATATGAGGCAGATCGCTACTCCAAAGCCGACCTGGAATCTAACACCATCAAACTACAAAATCAATAAAGCCTTTTCTTCTTCTGAATCTTCCTTTTGAAGCTCTTTATCTTTTATTATTTTAACAATAACCTGATCTTCATCACAAATCACATACGTACCTAGACCAGTGGCATGAAAATTTCCAAAAGGGTCATAATCTATAAATTGATTTAACAAGAATTCTTCATCTAGACTCTAATCACTCATGGCCTCCTCATCTTCATGCATCTCAATGCAATACATCTCATTTTTAGAGATAAACGTGTGTGTGGCTTCAAATCTCATCACCACATCTTCTGTAATATGCTTAGGATGAAAAGGTTTAGATAATATCTTCATCTTCATGCCTTGCTTGGTTCCTAGTAATAAATAGGACCAATCAAGAGCTAGATACCCATGATCTTGGCCATAAAATCTCTTGACAAGCACATCCTAAAAATGGGGGGAATGTCGATTACAATCACCTCTTGGGCGGTTGCCTAACTTGGACATGAATACAAGGTCAAGGGGAGGATTTTAATTTGGCCTATGACTAGAACCTTATTTCCATCTAATTACATAATTCCCTTGTCAAGGGGTTTGTATTTCAAATTCAAGGAATCAAATACCAGTTTAGGCATTACTATAGTACTAGCACCTAGATCTATCATGTTATTATGATGAGAGTTAAGAAAAACGGGGTGGGTTTCAATTTATATACCCCCTTTTTGTCTTTTTTTTCCTTAGTATTCATGTATGTTGTGGCCTATGAAGACTAAGGCTCTTGAATTGGTATTTTGTCCCTTTCTTGGTTGTGCGGGTTGCTCCTCTTTTCTTAGAGTGTTTTGTAGTAAGGTATTTTTCTCTTGAATAGCCAAAATGTCCCATATTGACACATTTGCATGAGCTTTGTTTAGCTATTCCATGACATTGAGCACTCTAATCAGGGGCATCTTTGGTTTAAATAGAGGCATGTCTCTTGGTTTTAGAATGGTTTGACTCAACATAGGTGGATTAACCTCCTTTTTTGAGGCCTTTTATTGTAGTTATGGTTGTTGTACTTGAGGTTGTGACTACAACACATACTCTCCACTTAGTCTTTGTTTTGAAGGGATGTTATAATCTAACAAAACCCATGGGGCTCTCGATGTCAGAACCTCATTCACAAAAACTAAATCTTCTCCCTCCATCCAAGAAAAAAATGTTTGGTGGGGGAAAATTTGTGTCTCTTGTTCCAAGGACATACCTTGCATTTGAGCACTGAGTCTAGTGCTCTCTATCCCAAGGAACTGATAATTTACCATATCTCAAGGGTTTCCTTGCATCCTTTATTCTGCCACTTTCTTTGGAGATTTCCTCTTAGATAGTTCTGAGGCATGTGGGAGTAATTACACAGGAAACACCAAGAATTTATGTATTCTACAAGATTTTTCTATCCTGGGAAAAATTCCATGCTTATATGCTAGACTTAATGGTTTTGAGAAGAGTGCTTACTGAGACTATCTGGCCTAAATATTGTGGTTGTTTGTTACTTATCAAAGCTCCCCGGTATGAATTGTGCAGGAAGGGTGGTCTTCCTTAGTAATTTTGAGGATGAGGCTTCAGAGGTGTCACTTGTCAAAAATTTATGTTGACAAGCTCATTAGAAATAGTCCTTAGTAAGCTTTTGATTTTGTTCATCTATGTGGCTATCAAAGAAGAACATGATATACTCACTTATGTACTAGGGTATACATACATTGATGGTGGATGTGTGGGAGACATAATGGGGTCTACCTCTTCTTGTGTCCTACCAAAACATTCTGTAAACATTGGCATTAGTGACTGAGTTGGGAGTTTCATAGTGTCAATTAGGATATTTTATTCTCTTATGGACAGATCATATGCATCAAGGAGAGTGTCACCTCCAAGTGATTGTACAATGACTGCCAGATCAGAATTAAAAACATTTAAGTAAAACATGAATGCAATAGTCAGTGGAGGTCTAGACAACACGAGAATCCTTTTCCAGGATTTTTCGAACCTGGTGTTGAAATTTTCCATGGCCTCCTAAGGCACTCTTTTGATTGTTATTAATTGTTGTAATAAAGATGAGTGGTCTCCTTTTTTTAACAAAGCATTCAAAGAGTTTTCCTTTGAGTTCATCCCAAGTGTGGATTATCTTAGAAGGTAAAGACCAATAACAGTCTTGATCCTTGCCTTTGAATGATGAAACCAATAGTTTGAGAGCTATGTTTTGTTATGTAATATTATGGGTTGTGTAAGCATATACTATATCTTGGAGATGCTCTGATGGTGTCTTGAAGTCATCTCTAGTAAAATTTTGGACGACCTTTAAATAATCAGTGGGGATAGTACCCAACACATCTAGAGGGATAAGAGGAAAAAGTGGGCTACCACTATCCCATGTCATAAAATTTATTGGGGTCTCTATCTAGAGATCCATGGATAAAAAACCTCTCTGGACATGGAAAATAGGTATTCTAGTATGAAAAGACCTGTCTACAGGTGGAGTGAATAGACCTCCATATTGAGGGCTTGTACTTTCGACTCTGTTTATCCTAATAGGTGGTACAAAACTTGTAGTGCATCTTCTTCAAGGAGAAAAAGATGGTAGCTAAGAGTATTTGAAGTTACCTTTAGAATATGTCCTTATTTGGATCTTTGGCATGAGTCTGTTGGCTCAATTTATAATGGATTATAATATTTGATTCAATTGCCTCTTTAATTATAGGCATCAGATGACATTTAGGGTCTTCGGGTCCCACCACGCATGCCAGAAAAAGAACTAATGATCATAAAAGCTTGCACCTCTCCAAACTACCTTATGGGAAATTTAGTGGATAGGGGACCAATTGTGCTCTATTGAATGACCTTTAGGATTTTTAAAGAATTTGCCTCTTCCTTTCTACCTGGGAAAAGGGAGAAAGAAATGTAGAAACTAAAATTAACTATGGGGATGCATAAAAGAAGGTTTTGCAATATTTCAAAATCCTAATGGATTCTCAATTCTGATAGACTGAACACTTGATTCCACAAACCCTTCATTTTTGAAAGGAGAACAAACAACTAAGGCTTATATAAGCACAAAGAAATCATTTAGATCCTTTCATTGGAAGCACCCATCATTATTTAATAGAAAATAGTATACCAAAAATTAGATACAATGCTTCAAACCCTTTAAAAAATCACTTTTCCCCAACAAAATAATGTGAGATATAAAGAAAATTTAAATAGGGAATAAAAAGTATAAGAACATGGTCCAATCCACTGTAAATCTGAGTTAGAAAACACAAAAACCAAAATTAGCAAGAATCAATAATCAATATTATGTTTGAAAGATGAAAATGGCATAGAGCATGAATATGTGTAAATAGAGAGTAAAATTTAAGATAAAGGTCACATGGAAATAGTCTAATACATTCCTTCCTTATATTATTTTAATCTGAGAAACAATAAAAAATATGCTAAGGTTGAATGACTAGTTCAAACTTCTATCTTGAAAAATTGATTACAATTGATATATAACAACAAAAATTCTAAAAGAAATCTTCCACACTAAGGAGAGGCTCAAAAATTCCCTTTTATAAAAGGGAAGCACATAAGCATAAAGAAATCTCCACCACCTAAAGAAAAGAACCTAATAGGTGCCAATGAAATGTTGCCCTATGATTTTGATAAAATATCAGATTTTATCTTGGAGATACGAGCAATAAAACTTGAGTTGCTTAATCATGATAACTATGTAACAACCTATTGAGCTGGAAACCTAGGAGTAGCCATAAAATCTCCAATGTTAGAGGAAGAATGTGGTGTCACAAATTTTTTGAGGCAAAATATGATATGATCATCTACAAGCATCAACAAGTGATATGAAGAGGGCACTAGCATCTATGATGCTTGGAGAGGACCCAAAATGCCTACACTTGGTAGTGTGCTATGAATATTCAATTCTCAACACTCTAGGATATTTCCTGAGGAAATTTAGGCTATGTGGTGCAATGGCAAGCCTTTCCTCAAAACTTCCTCAAGCTGCTTGGTGAAAATCTTGAGGAGCAGCCACATGTCTCATCATGTGCCTAAAATCGATATAATTTAAAATGTCACATAGCCACTACATGACACGTTTGTGTGCTTTTGGAAAAAGGGTAATTTTTTACCTCTATGAAAGTGCGCTTGTATGACATGTGGTGGGGGTTGATAGTGAAAATCTTGAAGATAGAAAAATTAGGAAAACTCATGGGACCAAAAGTAGAAGAAAATATATTAAAATATCTAGAGCAAAAGAAATCTCTACATTTCCTACAAAGGATCAGACTATACATATATTTACAAATTCTCTTTCAAAGGATACCTTTGAATATGTGAGGTATAGGCTAGGGATTATTGCCCCTACCTGTTCTAACCTACTTCTAACTAGATACATAAATGATGCATCTTTCTAGGGGGAGAAATTCATGTCATATCCTTTCTCTTGGATTGATGGGTGCTACTCTTAAGGGGGAGAGCTGGTAGTAAGGGGGTGTCCTAAAGCAATGATGTAGTTGTATATGTGCATGGAAAACATGTCCTAATGGTAAAAGGGGGAACATGTGTTGTTGGTTCAATAGAAGATATTTTTTCCCTTTTCTCCTACAGACAGACAAAATTGTTGGCTTGTGTAGAAGAATTTGCCCCTTTTTCCTTGATGTTAAAGGGGGAGAGTGAGTAGTGTATTTCCATCAATGCCGAAGGGGAAGATTGTTGAGAATTTTTTCATTAATGTAAAAACTAACAGTTGTGTTGTTCTCATTGATGTCAACACTAATGGTTGTCATTGATGGAGATTTTTTTGACCTAAGTAATATGTTGTTGGTCCTTGGCATATTCAGTTTGGTCTAAAATTGAAGAGAATATTTGAAGAAGTTCATGGCTTATCAAGAAGTATTATTCTTGATGTTCGTATAATACATTACTACTAACAACAGAGTTGTTTTCATGATAATATATTAAGATGAGAATTAGAATCATGACTAATGTTGGAGAGATGATCTATAGTTTGTCTCATTCTCTCTCCTAATGTTCCTATTAATATATGTGTTGCTAAAAGGAAGTTCTAGTCTTTGAAAGTTACACAAATGTTTTTGGTTCAAGAAGCTGCATTGAAGTCTATTTGGTAGAGTGCTCCACATTCCTCCACTATTGTAGTTCTAGTCTTACTATTTGGTATTTAATGATAGTGCTTTGTGTACATTGCACTCCTACCATTTTAGGTCACCTATGTTGCTAAGGATGTTTCCTATGAATTGTAGTAGGTTGGAAGTGTGTTAGTTGTCTATATTGGTCTGGAAATTGCTTTGTATTTCTTTGCATTGATGACTTTGTTCCTATGGCTTGGTGAATATGTTCACAATGTATGTGCAATATCTTAGTTCCAATCTCATTTTTTGAAATGGTCTACAAGTTGTTTTACAAATGTTACATCATCTAGTTATGTATTATGTGTTTCCTAAATAGAGTTTCCTGTACCTTTTTGGTCTTTGGTGGTTGTTGATAGCATGATAGTATGAAAAAATTGTACGGAAGTGATGCCAAATATTCAAGGAACATCTCTATCTAAGTTGCACATTGCTAGTTGGTCGTTTTGGTGCTGAATTACATCTTGAGTTGGCTTTCTTGATCTTTTGTGGATATCTGGCTAACATGGATTGTTCCTTTGCTTGGTCTATCTTCTTGGGGGTTTGCACTAGCAATGGAATATGTGTCATGATATGTTTGGGTCCTAAACTATCTTGTCTAGGACTGCATCAAGTAAATTCAATTAGAAGAATGATTATGGGTCGATTGGCTATGTGCTTCATTGTCTCATCCACACATTTCCTTAATGTCAACTTAGGTTGATGTGTGCCTATGTGTAAATAATTTTTTATCAAATTGAAAGAAGTTTTAAGATCTAATTTGGTCCTTTCTATCCTTGGGATAGGACCACATCATGCTTTGGTGGCTGGCTAGTTGTATTCATTGTTTATTCTCTTCCTAGCTGACCCAATTGAAGAATCAAAGTGTTGTGATGGACATAATTGAAAGATCAATCTAGATATAACTAGATGGGGAAGTGTACATGTGTGAAAAGGTGTTTGAATGAGATGTATTGGATATCCAACAAAGATAGTGCTAAAGATTGTGAAAGGAAAGATAAATTATGCTTGAACACCTCAGTCAATGGAGATTTGTGTTGGAAATATTTATAATCATATTATATATCTTTTGTATCCTACTCTAAGATAGTGAATCTCATATGGTCCTCTATATCTTTCTCTTGAAGTTGGTTGGTACTTTACTGTTGCAAGTCATTTGTATATCTTTCTCTAGGCTAGTAGGCTTTCTTGTAAGTCTTCTAGAAATGAGCCTTATATTGTGAGTTAACTCTCACTGTGGTTTTTCCCTCATTTATTTTTCCATGTAAGTCTAGTGTCTCTTTGAGCATGGGTGTGTTATCTATCTCTTTCTCTTTTTTGTTGATCTGATTACTGTTATATCCTTCACTGGAAAAGTTTGCTAAAGGTTTTAAAGATTCAAATTACTATATTCTTCTCTATTTTTTCTCTACTTAAATTTCTATCTTTATCTACTAAAGGAGTTTGATTTGTGCCTAAAGTTTCAAGTTCCAAAAGGTGTTAAGTTTTGTGTAGGTTGATTCACCCCACTCTCAGTATTTGAAAGTGTTCAATAACTACAATAATAGATGGAAAATGTCTTTCCCATAGAGTCAAGCCCCCTATCATCTTTTTCCATCCAATTCCAAAATGATACTTCATAGGGGGGTCAAAACTCTCTACCAATGGGTGTTTCCTTTCATTTCCACCCATTACCATGATTTTCTTGGTTGCCCAAATTAAAAATTCCTTGAAGTTGCACCTAACACTATCCATTCTAAACAAATTATTGGGGCATTATGAGAAGGTTTTAGGGCTATAGACAAGAGGAATTAGGATTTATTTGCAGCCATTGACCAACGTAACAACGCCATTTGTAGAGGAGAGAGGAGGTAGGAAGTTTCTAGATTGCTTGCTAGAGTAGGGAAGAAAAACCATACACGGTGGAGCTATGCATCAAATCCCTAGTAGAGTTATAATACAATAGCTTCAGTAGCACCATTCTACTTAAATTAAGATTGTGAAATGATGGAAAAAGAGGAGATGGGTGAACCAAAATGTAAGAAAAAGTGGTACACCTCTCATTTTCTCTCTAATTTCATTGAATATGAGGGTTATAATATGTAATTGAGTATCAAAAACTATACATAACCCAAATACCAGTAAAAATTCAAGTTTTAAGAAAGGAAAATGCTATGTACCTATTGCAAAAAGTTATTTTTCAAGCCTCGTTGAGGACTCATTCGCCCTTTGGCGAATGGGTCCTATTTAGGGTTTTAGAAAATTAATTTATGGGTTTTATTCTTCAATGTTTACACACCTAGATCCTAGTCAGAGATTGTCAAAAATCCAAAAATAAATCTTGTAACCCAATTTCCATGATGTGACAACTTTCTTAGCAACTTTGACAACTTTTGCAAATTTTCCAATATTTCTCTCCAAATGATCTTCAACCTAAAACTTGCAATCACACATCAAAGGAGAAGAAAAAAATTATTTGTTAGGGAATAGGGGTTTTCCTTGGTCAAACATCATTTTGGTAATTAAACCTTGAAATGAAACAATGCATGAAGGAATTATGAATGAACAAAAAATGCAATGTCACAATTCACCAATCCTCAATTGAACCTTGGATAAAAAATCAAAAATCTTGCATGAAGTGGCCTTGATGAATTTAGATCTTGATCACAACACTTGATTAGAAACAATGCCCTGAATATGCTTGAATTGATCTTGAAATGCTACATCAACATATTAGCTCAACAACATGCATGATGCACTAAATCTTTGACATGATGAAATGAATCTTGATTGTTGCAGTAATAATTAATAACCAACCATTGAATTCCTTAAAAATTCTCTTGTGAAATCTTTCTTTTATAAACTTGCTATTATGCTTGAAGAATTGAAATTTTCTAGGTGAAACTACATGAAATAGCCTTGTATTAATTCCCAAAATTCAAATAATACAAGCTGACATCAAATCTAGGATTTAAAATCATTAAAATACCACCAAAAACATCCCCAAGGGGGGGTCCTAGGTCTAAGTGAGGACCCATTCGCCATGTGGTGAATGGGTCCTAGCTCACTTAACTAGGACACACTTCAGACAATGTGAAAGATCATGTGAAAATAAGGACCTAGGACCTAGTGAGTACCCATTTTTTAGGTGTTGAATGGGTCCTAGATCACTATCCTAGACACGCACCTTCTAAAATCAAGTTTTGTGTAATATCATTTATGAATGTTGTGTTTATCCCTCATTATTTGCATTTAATTAGGTTTGGATTTGAATTAAAGGGGCCAATTAAGGAAAATTAACTTTAAATTAATTAATAAAGACCTAGATTAGTGTGAAACTGTAAAGATACATCTTACAACACCCTAAATAAGGCACAACTAAATCCATTTTATTAAGAGGGGTCCTCAACTTAATGTGAATGTGTAATACATATTACAACACTAAATCAAGGTAACATTAAACTTCATTTTATTTATTAATTATTACCAAATTTAGTGTGAAAAATGGATTATTTTTTCGACACTACAAATTGAAATATAGAATGAATATATTTTTTTTAGGATATTTCCACTTTGTAAATTAGTAAAAATCATCTATTAATTAAAATATTGGTAAATAAGGGGCATAAACTAGATGGTGTTAGCTAATTTCTCACCAAAGCAATTTTGAAATACTAAAAAATAGTTAACATTTTAGGGGGATCACACCAAATGCTATGCTATGTTTTTTTGAAAAATATTGGACCACTTTGTGTGGCCCCCATTTTTTAACCCATTAATCTCTACTATTTATTTTAAATAGTAGTTTGGAAAGTAGATTCAAAACACTACAACTCTTGTTTTCATTGCATCTTCATATTCTGAGTGTAACTATTATCAATTTCTTATCCAAGATTAGTATTTCCTCATTTCAAATAAAAAATGGCCACTTAGACCCCTTTTTGGTCCACTATTTCCATGCACTTACCTTATTCTATCTTTTATTTTCACTAAAATTTGGTTATTAACAACAAAATATAAGTTTGATTATCTTGTCAAAAAAAAATACTAAAATTTATTTTAAAAATTTGAAAAAAATATTGTGTACTGGATAAAAGATTTTATGTCAAGATGGTATAATTTTTTCGTATTTTGGATAAATAGTTAAGACAAAAAGGTGGCATCCTATAGAAACAGTTGTGTTTTCAATACACCCACATTTTAATATTTATCAAAATTGATAAAAAGTAAATCGATGCACTAAATTCTTAACTTATATATACACAAAAAAAATATTGAAGGAAAAAAAAATTACTATATAAAGAGCGGTGCCTCATTTCACTTGATTTTTCAACATTTTATCAACAACAAAATTATAATGTCCATTTTATAAATAACTATATTTAAATAATTTTTTAATTAAATATATATATATAATACATAAAAAGTTAACATTTTATTATTTTACATATTTTAAAATTAAAAACATAAATGCCACCTTTTAATGATTCAAGTTAAAATTTTGGATCAGTGTTTGTTGATTCCTTTAGAAAAGGGCAACACAACTTTATGCTTTTATCTCAGAGCATAAACACATTCGGTTCCTTAGGCCCAAAAGAATAGAAAAAAGAGTAGGAGTACTTTTTCTCCTCAAGATTACATATAAAGGTGCAAGAGGAAAGAATGCACACCACTCACTACAAGAAATGACAGAAAAAAGTTCATTAACCTTTAGAAATCAATTTTGTAACTAAGACTAATCAAATGATAAGGCCTTGAACAAATGTAGCTACAACCACAAATATGCTAGTAGTTTAAAGATGTGTCTTGGGCCAACATTTTTAAGCTTCATAAAAAAGGATATAAGTTAAAAGTGGTTATATTAAATTCTTAAAGACCCTAGAAATAATGAACAAAATTTGATGCTTATGAGTCAAAAAATTATGCATGTGTTGATTTTTGAATGTGTTAGTCAATGAATGTGTTGATTATTTAATTTCATATTCATTGAAACATAGGATAGACACATTGAAATAGAAACCTACATAAAATAGAAAATATAAATTAATATTTTTTTGTAAAATTAGGGACCTAAAAAATATAATGTTAGAAATGGTGGAAATGTTACTTGGAAGCACATTAGTAGATGAATAGAAATTGAAAACCGAAAAAGAGGAAAGTTGAAAAGTGAAAAATAATGTGATAAAAACATGTTATCCTATAAATAAGATATTATAAAGTGATAAAAATGATAAAATGACATGAGTATGCTACATAATGGAGCAAAAAAGTCAACAAATCAACAAAAATAATTTAGAAAAATGAAAAAGAATTCCAAAAATGACTAAGAACATGTAAGTACTAATTTATGCACAAAATAGTTCAATTATCCACATAATTGCTAAAACACAAAGAAAAAGTGCTAAATTGTAAACATACAAAAAAAATAAAAATCATAGAAACCTAAGAGAAATGATGGGGTAAGAAGATTAGGTGTGTCATAGTAAAGGATGTAGGGACACTTGTTAGATAATGGTCACTTTAGATTTAATATATGTGAATAGATTAATGGATAGGATCCAAATTTGATGGATTGGGGATATTATGGAATTAAATATTGGAGGAAATGTTAATCAAGATTAATTAGCCTAAATCAATTAATTAAGTAGGTGTTAGTTAATTGATTTAGTTGAAGGACTTCGAAAATAACATTAAACTAAAGTAAATAAATGTAATGATTGATAAAGGTAAATAATGAATGAATCAATTAAATAAATAATAACTAGTTAATTAGTTAATGGCTAGGATAAGCTAAAGTCAAATATGGTCATATATGGATAAATTTAGGTGTCTAAAAACACCATTGACTAGGGAATCTCTTGCAACTTGTGTGCATGGGTACATTAGGTATCATACCAATAAAAATATATAGAAATTAAATTGAAATTTTTTCTTCTCTTTCACTTGCTTGTAGGGAAATTTTTCTGAATCAAATTACTATACATTCTCTCTATGATTGGCCCATATTATATTTTTCTGCTAAAAAAGACTATATGATGAATAATAGATTCCAAAGATGTATTGGGGGCTCTATGATGTGAGCTAGTTGCATCTGGATTTTGTAATGTATCAATCAATGTTTGGAGTTTTTTTGGTTGGCTTTAATTTGACTCAATAAGTTTGTTTGTATTTCACAATAATGGTGAGGAATAGAGGGATACTTTTGAAGAGGGTTCAATATTATCTACTCTTCAATAATATTTTCCCCATGCATACAATTTGGTGAAGTAAGGTTTGAGGGTTTTGAAGAATTTTAAATTCCTCAACATTAAAACTATTGAATCAAAATAATTGTAAAATTTATTATTTTTAATTTAAACTACTAAAAGCATAAAAAAATCAAATTTCCTTGATCTCACAGATATCATGGTGACATCATGTTGGCTTCAATCCAATCAAAGGCTTTACAAATGTGGTTTTACTTTTCCTCTCATGTTAGGGCATTGGAAGAAATTGGTATGAACTCAAATGAGCTTGGACTTTTATTTTTTTACTTTTATTAGAGCCATATTGTGAGTGGATTCTCATGTTTTTTCCTTTGATGGACCAAAAAGTGGTGGCCAATTTTTGATCCCCCGTCGTTGTTCACATGCCCAATAGGGGTATATTATCTTACCTCAACCATTGTATGCTCATTCTCTTGGATGCCACAATGGGGCATACATTTACCCTAGTGTCTTATTTTCTTACATGGGGTTTTCTAGCCATTCAAGGCCACACCACCATTTTTCACTTACCTACACTAGGGGTAAATTTTATGCTTCTTCACACTTATCTCTAGTTGATGTGTGTATATCACATATGTTATCCAACATAATTTATCAAAGCGTTACATGATGTATTCATGATATTGATTTACCTTACATGATTTACATGATTTATATGATGGATGCAAATAATTGAAGATGAGCATGTTTTGTCACTAATACTTTGATGTTGAAATTTTAGAGAGTTACAAGTGCCCATATAGAGACTCATCACCATGTATAGATCGATTATTAACACATTAAATGATATTGCCCAATATGTTATGCCATCCTATGGCTACCATGCTAGATGAAACATTACCATACCACTTTTGTACATGCAAAAATTTCTACCATTCTCTCTCTGTGTGTGTAAGTGTGTCTTGATCAATGCTAGTAAAATTCACCTTGTAAACAAATTTATCTTCACGAGTGCTATCACAATAGTGTGTCTCACTTTTGGGGTGTGTTGATTTTTGCCTGAAATCACTATTTTTGTAAAAATTAATGATTTAAGTCTTGAGAGGCTCCATATAAAGGGTTTTAATTAAAGAGGGATAGATACGATCCCCTTAGATCAAATACCCTTGGATATAACCCCTCTAGTATTAAATCATACCCACAATGGAGTTTCCTTTGCACCTATTAAAATGTTGGCAAAAAACCACTTTTTCTTTACCTTTTGAGGTATTAATAACATCATTTAAAAATTATATTTTTCAATATTGTAGCCCTCGAAACAAGCTTTCCAACAAGTATAGGTTTGATATATTTTCATTTTTTACTAAACATAGGTTTTTCTCTGAGCATCAAGATTTTTGTTGTGTAGAGTTGGAAAAATAGTAAACCATTATAATTTTTTTTCAAAAAATACCCATTCCCTAGGTATTGATGTCCTTGTTTCACCCAAAAAATTAAAAATGGATTTCGATATATACATAAAAAGCTAGGTTGTACGACACACACACATGTCCAAATTATAGCTACAGTGACTTCAAAAATTAATTTTAAAAAAAATATGAAACAAAAAATTATGAAAAAATATCCTTTCCCTAGATATTGATGTTGAGAATCTATATTGAAAAAATTAGAATTTAATCTTTTGTAGAAAAAAGGTTATGTTGTATGACACATGTTACTTTCTGAAAATGTTGTTTTCTGTCTAAAACCAGATATTAAAGGAGATGTTTAAAGGTTCATGATTTATTTCAAAAAGAATTAAAAAATATATATTTAGAATCTACACACCAATTGCCACAAATCACTAGTTCACATAATCTTCAAATTCTTAATGGTTTAGCTGCTATAGGTCCCAGAAGATGAAGATTCAGTTAAAAATATTGATGTAAATGTCCATCTTCAGCAAAAGGTGAGACAAAGTATTGTGATTTCACCCTTACGTGTGTAACATAAAATTATTATGAGATATATTATTCTATTTTTCATAAGAACACATGCAAAAGGATTGATATAAATGATTAGATATAGAGGGGTCCATTATATTATATGGACATCATTATCCTTTTTATGTCTAGATATTTACTTTGCATGCATGTTTGTGAGTTCTCAAACATTCTTTTGAGATACATGATCATTTTGTGGATCAAATTCACCTTATAATGTAGGCAAAATGCAAATGGTGAAATTTGCACACCCATGCTATTTATTATTTAGTTTTAGGTCCATTTTAATGGACTGACTTAATACAATCATGCATTGAAAAATTAGATACTCATGAGCAATGTTGACCTCATTCTCTCATGTTGTTATTCTTCCCTATTTACTCATTCTCCCATATTTGGTGTCATATTATCTATATATCTACACATTTTTCTATATATCTAGCATTTATTATGTCTACTATTATGCCTCATGTTCTAGACATTTATTCCCCACCTTGATCTTATGTTGTCTTGTCTTAGGTCAATGTTGTGAGCATGAGATGAATCTTGCACCCATATGTTTGATTTTTTTTAAAGATTGAAATTAAAATTTGGTTGATTCCCACCCATTTATTTCTCATCATGAGTTGATTTTGTACATGTTTCAGACAATTTGTTGTTATGTGGTATTTAATGGCATTTTATGTGCATTTATTTATGATTTCAGTTTTTGCCAACATAAATTGTAAAAGTCCACAATTTTGTAGGTTTATTTTTGTGAGTTACATGTCAAATTTTCATGGAAGGTTAGATTCACAACTCTTATAATTAAGTCCACAAGCACATGAATGATCTACCAAATTATAAGAACAATTGAAATCAAATTTTACCATTTCATTTCCAACCCATATAAAAGAATTATAATTTTTAATTATAATCCAAACGATAAACAACTTTCTTTTAACTATTGATATCAACTAAAAATATTTATCTCCATTATTTTTTAATTTCAAAAAATTTATTTCATGATGTATCGAACTCTTAAATTCACTACCTTATTCATAAAATCTAAATTTGATAAAAGAATCCACTTTTTAAAAGCAAATATCACATTGACGTGTCATTGTATACTATATTTATTAATTAATTAAAAAATAAAAAACGTTATCTAATGTGGGGCTGGATAGACAATAGTGTATGTGTACACAAACCCGTGCCGGGGTCATGCACCTCAAATTAGAAATGGGCGATGTGGGAGTTTATATTTAAAGGAGGGAAGCTGGTTGTGTCATTTGGTCGGACGGCTTTTCTTTGATTTTGTTGTCTGCATTTATGGCCAGGCACCCAATTAATACAGGACGGGGTTATCAAAGATTCTGTCGAAACATTCGACTGTGAATCGCAACCGGCAGTCTGGCGAAGTACGCATAAAGAAGACCCATTTTCCCGAAATTCTATTCGCTCTTGAAGGAGTTCCTGGAACAAGATCCGTCGATCAGGAACATCTCGTGTTCGAATACCGTGGAGCCCTGATTTCAATCCCGGATCTGCCCATGGACAACTACATGTACCGGCCCATGCCTCAGCAGCAAGAGCAGCGAAAGGAACTGGCAGACTGTAGAAAACGAAAACCCTCTGTGGAGGACGACAAGCGAAGAAGCATAATGTCCAAGAAGATGAGGCTACACAAGAACACCGGGCATGTTATAAATAATAACAGCAGCTCAAATTTCATCTTTTCCAAGGGCCATGGATTTGGCAGGACAAGCCAATCGCCGCCGGCGGAGATCAATCCCCTCGCAACCACCTCCAACGCGCACAATTTGCCTCTGACCAAATTGCTGCCTTCGCCAGCCAAAGCGGTTAACTGGCGGCTGGCCTGTTTTCTGGCCCGGGAGTACCTCTCGTGCGGGACATTGCTGGGGAAACCATGCCCAACGAAGGATTCGGACACCGCTCAACAGAAGAAGCAGCTCCGAGGAGATGAAGCAGCCAGAGAAAAGGAAGCTCTGTACTCTACCCTCACCACCAATTTCCTCCGCTCTGGTGACATCCATATACCCGAAATTTATAATCCTTCACAGTTGGCCGCTTGGCTCGGATTCAAATGACCACTCCGCCAAAACCCTGCAATGAATTATTTTAAAGATGGCTGTACTATTTTGTGGTGTAAGACCCTTTAACCATTCCTATTGTCTTCCTATTAAGAAGGAGAAATTTCTTATTTTCTTTTTTCAGGTTATCTGTTGTGACAGATTTTTCTTTGTATGAGAAGGCTTTAGATATTGGGGCAATTGTCAGCTTTGGAACGTATAAGTACTTTTATGGACGTGGCAGGACTTATTGTTTCCAAGGTGGATTGAAACCGTGGACTGTGAAAATAATATAATTTAGGTGTCGAAGGTTAATTTTCTTTGGTTCCAGAGGGGAAGCATAATTTAGTCCTTTCATCTGTAGGAGATGAGAGGTTCGAATCAGAAGAGTTGCCCCTATAAATCTTTCCCACTCTTAGAAATATAGAGTGATACAGCATAAAGTGTTTTACTGATAATGAAACCTTCCATTACTGAAGTTATTTATTATTAAATATTTAGTAGTTCCGTTAAATAATTTATAGAATATCAGAATATCAGATTTTAGTTTTCTTTTGTGGTGATCTAGTATTCAATTTCATAATGAGCTTTCTCATTTTTTCAGTCATCTTGATCTATTCTCAATAAAAAATCGTCCATTAACAAGTACTTAACAACAAGCATTTTGCTGTCAAGCTGTTCATTGTCTTTGTAATCAGATTTTGCATTATGTATTTCGCTGTTGCTGGTGTTTTGTGCCTGTCCTACATGAGTTGACATTTTATTGTTGCTGGTATTTTGTGCCTGTCCTACAGGAGTTGACATTTTATAGTCAAGCTGTTCATTGTCTTTGTAATCAGAATTTGCATTATGTATTTGGCTGTTGCTGGTGTTTTGTGCCTGTCCTACAGGAGTTGACATTTTATGATCAAATTGTTCATTGTCTTGTAATAAGGAGTTGACTATTTCTTCGCAATTTTTACTGCATTCTTTATTGTAATCTGCATTATTCAATTAAAAAAAAAATTAAGACTGGTGATTAAAACAATGTTTTTCAAAATACTCAAATCACAGACCAATGGTCCTGTTCTTATTAAAGGAAGTTGTCCATTACCAAACAGTAAAGCACAAACCAATGGTTAAAGGAATATTTTATATTTAGGGTTTTGTAGGTTGAAAGCCTGACCCGAAGAGATTCCTCGTTTGAAGTGATTTTAAAGTAAATTTACGTCAGTTGAAGTTGTTTTGTTATGTACGTTCAATTATATTGTTATAATCGAGCCAAAGCTATTTAAAATTAGTCCAGGCTTTAGACGGCTTATTTGGTAGCTTCTTTCCAAAGTTGGGCATAAATTGGTGTCAGCAAAAGCAGTTGGATCCAGCTTATATGCATCGAGCCCTGCTTTTATGTTTTCTAATCTTTTCATGGCCATCGGTATTACTCGTATGACTATTCTTATGTCCATTTTTATTTCAATTTACCAAATATTTTTAGAATTTGATAATACTGGATTTCGTAATGGTGAAATTTGTGTAGTGTGCCAATTTATATTAGTTTTATTTGGTAGAATATTAAATTCTTCATCTTTATTGATATTTTGTATTTTTTGATTAATATATAAAAAATATTAGAAGAATAATGAATCTATTTTCTTAATGTTATTTTAAATGTTTTTTTCAAAATAGTTGTATTCTAATTAGTTACATTGTTGGGAATGTGGAATAATAGTTTTAGTCCTTCTTTTCAATAGAGTTTATAAATTTTTTACCATCCAATTTTTTCATGATTGTTATGTTAGTAGAAAATTTACCTCCTTTTTTTTTTATATAGTTAACAAATTATCTTGAATTTATTCTTCTACTAGTTGATTTTATGCTTGGATAATTCTTTGTATTTTCCTAGTAAAATATTATTATATTATGATATTGCTATCAGGATTCAACCGTGTAGTTTTCGAGTCAAACTCATTGACTCATGATTCATGAGTAGTGGTTCACAAGAACCCATCTCTCATGATAATGAATGATCCACTTAGCACCTAGATGCAATGAGTGCTAAGTGGATCATTCATTATCATGAGAGATGGGTTCTTGTGAACCACTACTCATGAATCATGGGTCAATGAGTTTGACTCGAAAACTACACGGTTTAATCCTGATAGCAATATCATAATTTGGCACACTATGGAAGAAACCTCCTACTTATTATTATATTTGTTAAAATAAAAAATAAACATTCAATGCAAAAATGGGGTAGGTTGTGATATCTTCTTTTAAGTATTTCTCAAATATCCTAAGCCTTTTTAATGAATTTTCTAAGTTTGGAGTTATCAACTGATAAAGGACAATGTTCTATTACTTCTAAAAAATTAATTCAAACCCCGATGGAATTATGCAATGATGCACAAATTCAAATGACACCAATACATGTTAGATCTAAGCTTGAATAAACACTAGAATATTAAAACTAATTATTATATTAAATTTGATTACAAAAATTTATTGGAAATGAGTGATAATAACTCAAGTACATTAGATATAGATCTAAAATGAATATATGAATTTCTAACATTGTTCCTCTTTGATTTTGATCGCTAATTCTTAAATAATCTAATTTTGAACCTTTGGAAACACCATAATAAAAATAAATGAACACTACAACATAATATTGAAAGGATATGGTAGCTAGTGAGCAAGGATTGATGGATGAAAAATGAATGAGAATTAGACATAACCAATCCTTCAACAATCCACACAAATTTGATTTGAATTATGAATGATTTCACTTCCCAAAATGATCAAGAAGTACTTCATAAGAGGAAAGCACTATATGATTGTCCTTGCAAGGGGTAAAATAGTTATAAATGAGGTAAAATTTCCTCCAAACAAATAAAATTAGTCATCAAAACCTATAATATAATTTTAGATTTTGACTCTTCAATGTAGTAGTCTCCCAAAATGATTTTGGGTCACACATAAAATATTTATTTGGTGATAAAACATTGCAATATAAATATGCAATCTACAAAATGCCAAAATATTCATCAAATCATTATATTGACACTATAGTAGCAAAAGAAAACCCTCTAAAGGATCAAATATTGAAAAAAAAACTATAACAACACTATAGTAAGCTAAGAAGTGTCTTCAACTCTTCAAAAAATTAGCACAAGTGTGATTTTGAGATAGAATCATCCAAAATGAAAAAAATAGTTTTTGTCATTGATCAGAAATATGGAATCCAATAGGGTTTTCATCCTCTCAAACCCCAAAAAAACCGAGGGCTTTCTTCCTTGAATACCTTTGATTGAACAAATTGTACAAATTTAAAAATTGAATTCAAAAGAATAATTTGAATGATCCCTCAATAAAGATAAATTTCTCCTTGATATAAATTTTTGAATCAAGTCCTTATGTACTAAATTACCTTTTAAATATTTAAAATGATTTTATTCTAGTATTGATGTTTAAAACCACCATTTACTTTAATTGTAATAATACAACTAAGCTACCCTAAGCCTTAACAATTATTATGCCAACTTAAAATAATATTATTAATTATGGGAAATGATATAGGTAAAGATCAAAACCATTTTATAAAGTTTCTTATTTCATGAGAAATCATGCCTATAAAGTTGTTCACATTTCAAATGACTTGAGCCTTAATTCTAATTTGGAACATGTGAGCAAGACAACCATCAAAGAATTGACAGATGCTATTTAGCAATAGCTTGAGTGTAATTTCCTTTTACTAGCATGCAATATTCTCATTCTTGAGAAACAATCTTATTTCCGATTAAAAATGATTATTTTACTGGTTTTTCTCTCCACCCTAAAATGTATGTATGTAATCTTTTATATTAATAAAAGCCTAGCTATCAATCGTTTGAGTTCTCCATTCTACTTGGATAGATCTTATTGTTTACATGAATTTAAAGATCTTGGTCAGGTGGTTAATTTTTATTCCTGTATTTTTTAATCGGAAGACTACTACCTACATGCAATGCATATGTCTTACATCTTTGGATTATCTTTCTTAATTGTCAAGTGTCAACTTTAGTGAGTAGAGAATATATTTTTTATAATGAAATTACTTAGTTGTATGAACTCATTATATCTCATCCCTCAAAATAGAAAAAATACATTTCAATTGATTTATAATATGTCAAGCTCTTAGAGTTAATGTCTATTAATTGATTCAAAATACTTATTATTTTTACTTTTTTTTAATTCTTCCCATTAAAATATTCTAATCTATTTTATACATGACATAAAAAATGGAATTTTTAAATACAATGAAACACCATATGTTTTATTAATATACTACATATTTCAAAGATGATAAATTGAATCCATTTCATAACTTTCCACAAAGTTATTACTAGTTCATTTTTTTAAATTTTTTAAATTTTTAGTTAGTTTTAAATATTTGATGTCTTGAAAATGGTCTATTTTATATCTAGCAGATTTTTATGGAAAATTTATAATTTAGTTATTTGAAAATAGAGTATTGTTCATAATAGAAACCTATTGCATACAATATTATCTTTAGTATATATATATTTTATGAATTAACATCTAGATTATCATTTATAAATTAATGTTGCATTTATTAGTAAAAAAATTGGATGGATATAAAATCACACCCCTAGATTTTTCATATATTAATGGGTAGTTGTTTTATATCATATAATATACATTAGTTATTAGACCAAGATAATGTTTTTGATGGGGAAAAGTAGGTTTTGATGGGACCAAAAACCCATTACAAAGGTCTGTTTTAATTCTTTTTTGGGTTTCTAAATTTTGAATAACAAAAACAATTTATTTTCTCATATTTACATATATGCATATTAAAACATGTTGGTATGTTGAAGTACTTGGCTAGTTTGTGCTAGAATGAAAGATTTGAAACAAAGTATGGGTGTCGTCAAAGCACAAAGAATAAAAGGATTTTGCAATGTGTCATAGTGGGCACCACCCTAGTAGACATGAATAGAGAATGTAAAATCATACACAAGGCTCACAAGAGCATTGAATGACCATATATATATATAATAAAAAAAACTTAATCTATTTTCTCATATTTACATATATACATATTAAAATATGTTTGTAAGTTGAAGTACTTCGCTAGCTTGTGTTAGAATGAAATATTTGAAACAAAGTATGGGTATCATCAAAGCACAAAGAATAAAATAATTTTGTAATGTGTTATAGTGGGCACAAGCCTAGTGGACATGAATATAGAATGTAAAATCACACACAAGATTCCAAAGAGTATTGAATACCCATATATATATATATATATATGGATAATTTTCGTCTTAATTATCATAATTCTTAATAAGAAATACATTATCTTCAATTTTGTCATTGTATCAACACATATAAGCTAAATTAGGGAACAATATTGTGTTTGGTTTTCATTCGAGTCCATGTTGTATAACTTTTTATGTGAAAGATCTTTGTTTTTGTCTCTTTATAATAGTTTCCCAGTGTTGAGATGCTTATTCTTTTGTCCTTGAAAGCAAAAAGAGTTGTTCTTGGTTTTGAACTTTCCATTGTATAGTTTTAATTTACATCTAGTGGTGGAGTTTTGAAACCTTGAAAATTTATTGTCATTTTATATAATTATTCTTCCCATCCTAGGCTACAAATTTTACTAGGTCATCTAGAAATCCAATGTGTAACATCAAATGCATGAATTGTAGAGTAGACCATTTTTCTAACAACTTTGAGTTATCATTTTTCATAGTGAAAAATTATTTCGATATCACCTTAGCAATGTATAGGGCATGATAGAGTAGATTAAATTTAAATAGTTTATTGCTTTGTAATCTTTTATATTAATAAAAGCCTAGCTATCAATTGTTTGAGTTCTCCATTCTACTTGGATAGATCTTATTGTTTACATGAATTTAAAGATCTTGGTTAGGTGGTTAATTTTTATTCCTGTATTTTTTAATTGGAAGACTACTACCTACATGCAATGCATATGCCTTACATCTTTGGATTATCTTTCTTAATTGTCAAGTGTCAACTTTAGCGAGTAGAGAATATAATTTCTATAATGAAATTACTTAGTTGTATGAACTCATTATATCTCATCCCTCAAAATAGAAAAATTACATTTCAATTGATTTATAAGATGTCAAACTCTTAGAGTTAATGTCTATTAATTGATTCAAAATACTTATTATTTTTACTTTTTTTGAATTTTTCGCATTAAAATAATCTAATCTATTTTATACATGACATAAAAAATGGAATTTTTAAATACAATGAAACACCATATGTTTTATTAATATGCTACATATTTCAAAGATGATAAATTGAATCCATTTCATAACTTTCCACAAAGTTATTACTAGTTCATTTTTTATTTTTTTTAAATTTTGAGTTAGTTTTAAATATTTGATGTCTTGAAAATGGTCTATTTTATATCTAGCAGATTTTTATGGAAAATTTATAATTTAGTTATTTGAAAATAGAGTATTTTTCATAATAGAAACCTATTGCGTACAATATTATCTTTAGTATATATACATATTTTATGAATTAACATCTAGATTATCATTTATAAATTAATGTTGCATATATTAATAAAAAAATTGGATGGATATAAAATCACACCCCTAGATTTTTAATATATTAATGGGTAGTTGTTTTATATCATATAATATACATTAGTAATTAGACCAAGATAATGTTTTTGATGGGGAAAAGTAGGTTTTGATGGGATACAAAACCCATTACAAGCCGGTTCTGAAGGGACTTGAAACCCTATCCAAGCAAATCATGTTGCAACAAAGATAAACCACAAACCAACAGCAACCCAACAAAATACTGCAAAGAATTGGCATTCCAATAGAAGCCCTCAACTAACTTACAAACTGCCAGATTCATCTAGGCAACAATCAACCCAACAGTTGAATACTATAAAATAGAAACATTCCTACAACACCCCTTTGTCGTCTTATAACACCAAACAACTTGAAACACTAACTCTATCTCAACCTCAATATGAAAGAGCTCCCCTCTATTAGACCAAGATAATGTTGATCTCATCATTGATTAATATTTTATTAATACTCTATAATGGTTTAGAATAATAATACTCATTTAGTAAAACAATAATCATTATAGAAAAAAAATTAGATTAAAATATCTAATTTATATTGGTTAATTACAGCTTCAACATGTTCATATTAGAGACTAACTTTCGTGAGTTCTCTTTGATGTAACTCATAGGTAAAGATTGGAAACAAATATAATAATTTGGATGTTTTCTAAAACAAATCTCATTGAATAACATCACCCACAACTATCCTCTGAAGAAGCAGCTCCGAGGAGATGAATCTTCCAGAGAAAAGGAAGCTCTGTACTCTACTCTCACCACCAATTTCCTCCGCTCTGGTCACATCCACATACCAGACATTTTTAATCCTTCACAGTTGGCCGCTTGGCTCGGATTCAAATGACCAATCCGCCCAAACCCTGCAATACAAAATTCAAAAGATGGCTGTACTATTTTGTGGTGCAAGACCCCTTAACCATTCCTATTGTCTTCCTGCTAAGAAGGAGAAATTTCTTATTTTCTTTTTTCAGGTTATCTGTTGTCACAGATTTTTCTTTATATGAGAAGGCTTTGGATGTTCGGGCAATTGACAGCTTTGGAACGTATAAATACTTCTATGGACGTGCCAGGACTTATTATTTCCAAAGTGTATTGAGACCTTGGACTGTGAAAATAATATAATTAAAAGTGTCGAAGATTAATTTTTCTTTGGTTGCAGAGCAGAAATATAATTTAGTCCTTTCATCTGTAGCATATAAAAGTTGCCCTTTTAAATCTTTCTCATACTCTTAGATATATAGTGTGATTCAGCATAAAGTGTTTTACTGAAAATGAAACCTTCCATTAATGAGTTTTTTTTTAACTAGTAGTTCAATTTTAATAAAATAAAAGAATTTCAAAATTTTTAATAGAATAGAAGAATTTTAAAATCTGTGAGATTTAAGATAATTTATGAGAAATCAGATCTGATATTCAATTTGATAGTGACCATCTAAAATAATTTATGAAAAATCAGATCTGATATTCAATTTGATAATGACCTCTCCCTTTCAACAATCTTCATACAATTCTAATCTATTAACAAATGCTCAACCACAAATTAAGACTGATGGATAAAAGAAAGATTTTTCAAAATACTCAAACCACAGACCAATAGTTAGAATTCAATGGTCCTGATCAATAGTTAGAATTCAATGAATTAGAAGAAAGATTTTTCAAAATACTCAAACCACAGACCAATATTTAGAATTCAATGGTCCTGACCAATAGTTAGAATTCAATGGTCCTGTTCTTAGAAGGAGATTTTTCAAAATACTCAAATTACAGACCAATGGTTAAAGGAATATTTTTCTATTTAGGGTTTTGTAGGTCCAAAGCCTGCCCCAACGAGATTCCTCGTTTGAAGTGATTTTGAAGTTAATTTACGTCAGTTAAAGTTGTTCTGTTATGTACGCTCAATTATATTGTTATAATCGAGCTAAAGCTATTTAAAATTAGTCCAGGCTTTAGACGGCTTATTTGTTTGCTTCTTTCGAAAGTTGGGCATAAATTGGTTTTAGCAAAAGCAGTTGGATCCAACTTATATGCATCGAGCCCTGCTTTTATGTTTTCTAATCTTTTCAAACCCATCCCTAACTATGACTATTCGTATTTCTATTTTTATTTCAATTTTCTGCAAGTTAGTTCTATTTACCAAATTTTGTAGAATTTGATGAAATTAGATTTTGAAAAGGTGAAATTTGTGTACGTGTAAATTTATTAATTTTGTTTTCTTCATATTTATTGGTACTTTTTATTTTTTATTAATTTATCTAAAAAAAATTGTACTTTTTTCAAAAATAATTGTATTTTTAATTTTACAAAGGTCTGTTTTAATTCTTTTTTGGATTTCTAAATTTTGAATAACAAAAACAATTTATTTTCTCATGTTGACATATATGCATATTAAAACATGTTGGTATGTTGAAGTACTTGGCTAGTTTGTGCTAGAATGAAAGATTTGAAACAAAGTATGGGTGTCATCAAAGCACAAAGAATAAAAGGATTTTGCAATGTGTCATAGTGGGCACCACCCTAGTAGACATGAATATAGAATGTAAAATCATACACAAGGCTCAAAAGAGCATTGAATGCCCATATATATAATAAAAAAAACTTAATCTATTTTCTCATGTTTACATATATACATATTAAAATATGTTTGTAAGTTGAAGTACTTGGCTAGCTTGTGTTAGAATGAAATATTTGAAACAAAGTATGGGTATCATCAAAGCACAAAGAATAAAAGAATTTTGTAATGTGTCATAGTGGGCACAACCCTAGTAGACATGAATATAGAATGTAAAATCACACACAAGATTCCAAAGAGTATTGAATACCCATATATATATATATATATGAGGACAATTTTTGTCTTAATTATCATAATTCTTAATAAGAAATATATTATCTTCAATTTTGTCATTGTATCAACACATATAAGCTAAATTAGGGAGCAATATTGTGTTTGGCTTTCATTTGAGTCCATGTTGTATAGTTTTATGTGAAAGATCTTTATTTTTGTCTCTTTATAATGGTTTCCTAGTGTTGAGATGCTTATTCTTTTGTGCTTGGAAGCAAAAAGAGTTGTTCTTGGTTTGGAACTTTCCATTGTGTGGTTTTAATTTACATCTAGTGGTGGAGTTTTGAAACCTTGAAAATTTATTGTCATTTTATATAATTATTCTTCCCATCCTAGGCTACAAATTTTACTAGGTCATCTAGAAAGTATCAATATAAATATAATTAGTTATCCCTAATAAATACTTCTAATTAAATATATGTGGTTGCATGAAAACAAGGGATTTGTTATAAGGTACATGCATCCATCAAAATATGATGAAAAAGTATTTTTTTAGTTTATCTCTACATTTCTAAACATCATTCTAAATAGGATGAATCTCTATCTTGTTTGTAAAATAAATATTTCCTAGTGTATTTTTATTAGTAACCGCACAAGTGCATCCATTTGTGTACATTACAAAAAGAATTTCAATTGTGAGTTGTATTTATTATTTAAGTTTCATGAATAGAGTTATAGGTGTAGCATTGAACAAGAACAATAATAATTTTAGTTTAGGTTTGTATTACTAATGTGGCTTGAGTGTCAAATATTGGTAGTACAAAACCAATTTATTTGTAATAATACACATCAAATTACAACCAAAATAACAATATCCTAGTATAAATATTCTCTAATTAGTTATCTCAAGTTGTATCTACCTCCTTAGCCCTAGACTTATTAACTACAAACACACTTAGTTGTTTAAAATTTCATATATATATACATGTATGTATATGTAAATATATATACATACGTACACACACACACATATATATACATATACATGCATACATACATACATACATATATACATGCATACATACATACATACATACATGCATGCATACTAGCAATCCAAATAACTATAATTGTAGAAAAAAATAGGTGTTGGAAAATAGTTAAAGTGCTAGGAAATACGAGGCAATAAGATCTAGATTTTCTGGCATATTGTTCGGTAAATGTTGAAAAACATTTTTAGTTCTTGTCTTTGGTAGGGATTCTAGTTTTTTAATTATGTAGTATCCTTATTGTTTGTCTAGATTATTATGCTATTAGAGAATTTACTTCTTTTTTTAATATAATTAATATTTCTATTCTTGAATTATTTCTCCTACTAGTTGATTTTATAATTTTATAATTATTTTTATTTTATAGATTAAAAATGATTACAATTTTGAAAATTAAAAAAACAATGTATCCAATAGAAAAATGTGTAGGTCATGATGTTCCCTTTTACTTATTTCACATATATCCTATATTATTTGATGAATTCTTTAATTTTTAACTAATCAAGAGATTAAGAATAATGTTTTATTGCTTCTAAGTAATTATCTCAAACCCCAATATAATTATGCAAGCATGGGAAGCTTCAAAAGACACAAAAACATCTAGATTTGAGCTTGAATAAGCACTGGAAGATTAAAAATAACCACTATAATAAATGTGATTTTAACTTGATTGGAAATGAATGATAAGAACTCAAGTACATATTGTCTACATCATAAATGAATAACCATCAACACCAAACAACCACAAAACAAAAAAATAACCAAAGAGAAACCTACACCCAATAGGAAATAAGAAACAACAAAGAAAAAGAATAGTTCAAGCCACTCATAGTATTGGCCACCTCCATCCGTTGGTTCCTATGCTTCTAAACCGTTTCCAACAACTCTTTCTTCTTAGCATCAAATGCCTTCTTCCAATCAACTGACCCTCTAACAACAAGTCATTTTTCATCATCCTTAGCAGCTTTCTTACCTTTGTGCTTTGTTGTGCACTCTTTCTCCATAAGCTCAAAGAAATATACTTGATCCTCTCTGAGCTCACTAATTTTTCTGAAAAGGACTCCCAAAGAGTTCATGTTGTTCTTTACAGAGATATGACATGCCTACAATTTTTTTTGATATCCGCATTTATATCTAAAACCTTGGCTTCTAGAGCAAATAATCTTTCCTCACAAAGACATTTAAATTCATGATAGGATCCTTCAAAGTCCACCATTCTATCAATAAAAATGTTCGATACTAAACCTTTTGGAACATTCTTCAGATTTTCCTTTAAACTTCTAATTTTAATGTTAATCTTATTGAACTCCTACAAAGTCCACTTAGCTAATTTTAAGGTACCCGTCACTCTAGCCCTAGCCATATCCAACAATTATACATGGAGGTAGCATCATCATGAAGATAATAAAAGTCCTCGAAAAGAGGATCTACCTTCAAAGGGTCATGCTTGGCTTCTTTCTTTTCTGCATCCTCTTCCTCCTGACTCCTATTCTCCTTGTCCTTCTCCTCCTTGGGAAAGTCCTGTGGAGGAGAATCCACAATGGTCATCATATTATCACCAACATTATTGTCCTCACCAGCCTCATTGGGCTCCTTGGTCAAAAAATCCAAGGCCTTGCTCCTCAGGTTAGCAATATTCATCGAAAACCTCCTCAGTTTTTTTATCACACCCACATCTTTGTCCTGTGTCCCCACCTCACCACCACCATCAACATCATATCTCTCAAAAACCACCTCCACAAAATTGGGAGAGTGATCATCTAACCCAACCTCTGTGTCATAACTACTAGAAAGAGTAAGAATTTTAGCTGGCCTATTACTCTTAGCATCAACCACCTTCCTTTTCTTTGAGGATGTAGCCACAAGGGCAGGAGAAAGATCCTCCTCCTCTTCATTCCATTCCTCCTCATCCAAAGAGGACTCTAACCTCGATGACCCTAACTCATCACTTAGATTCTTCTCCTTACCCTTGATGGCAGAAGCAAGGAGAAGCATCTTGACATGTTCTATGATCAGTAAAATAATCCCTTCATGGAGAATAGGGGCCTTCCTATTCTTTGGGTGCGCATACACCAAAACCTCCAAAGACAATAACAAAAAGAAAGGAAAAGAAATGAAAAGACCATGTCTAAAATTATTGAGTGTAAAAAGGTGAACAATAATAGCCCTAAACCTCCCTTCCAGAGTTACATAATGCATCAACACCTCAACAACACTCACCCAAATTTTCTTGAGGGAAGTTCTCTCATATCCCTAGCTCTCCAATTTAATTAATTTCTTCCTCTCATCATCTTAAAAAAATTGAGTCATCGCTTCTTCGTTGCTCTTCTTATCCTTGAAGAACTTTTGACCAATTATCGACATCTGAGTAACTGTGGCAACCAAATCCTCATTCACCTCAACTTCCAAACCTTTAACCCTAAGCCTTTGATTATGCCAAAAAGAAACAAATTATGTCGAGGCATTAGGGTCATGTTGGTATAATCTCTCCAAAAATGAAGTAAAATTACCATGGCACATTATATTCCAGAGTTTCTTCTTTTGCTAAATGTTCCCACAAGAATGTGGCTTGATTTTTCTCCTTTCACCACCCATGGCTACCAACACATGATTTACAAAAACCTTGCAAAAAGAACACAACTAAAGGCCAGAAAGAAACAAAAAACCCACAAAGTGTGTGAAATGGAGGAAGGTACTAGACCATAAATGTCGCAACACCTTATCCCATGACATCATTCCTAAATAAATTCCTGGCTTCCTTGGGAAGGATTGAGCCCTCCTCCAATGAACGAAATTCATTTAAAATGAAAACCTCATTGGCAAAAAAATCCACCAACAAGTTTCCTTCTCATTAAATGGTAGAGATGTGATTCTTATCACAATATTGTAGCATGATTCCTGTATCCTTAATGAGATGGTCGACATCCCAACTTAGAGTATGAGTGTCATGCAAGTAGTTAATAATCTTCATAGAGTCTCCTTCCACCCATAGTTTTGAGTACCCTTTTTTGATATCATACTTAACACTTATGAACACAACTTTCTCATCCACATGATGATTGGTCTAAGTTCCCAACATGAGTGCCACTGCACCAAGGAGTTTTCCAACATCATTTCTTAACACCCCCCACAATGTGCAAGCTCAGGATTCCCCTTCGTTCCCTTGTCAAAGTTAAATTTAACCCAACCAAAGGGAGGAGGTTGCCATCTAGTATTCAATCTATTAGCTAAGCTTGACTTAAAATTCAAAATAGGAATTGAGATAATCTTCTAGTTAGAAGTCACCAACAACTCATAACTAGTAAGGCAAGAAGAAGGGGCACACCAAGCATAATTAGAATGAATCAGAGAAAAATTCTCCAGAATGGCTTCCCTAACCTTGATGAAAAGACTATTAGATTTGAGTTTAGACTCTCAAAAATCCTTTTATTTCTTTATTTCCATAATCCCCAAGCTATATGTGAGACCATAAGGTCCCATAGCCACCACAAAATAGGGGAAGAAGAAGGGAAAGATCACTGCTCAAAAAACTTAGCAAGAGACTTTGGAAAGACCCAACCAATATCCTAGAGCCTGAGAAATTTACTCCAAAGAGAAAATGAATAATCACACTCAAGGAGAGTATTGAAATAACTCTCACCATCAGCTTCATAGAGAATGCATCTATTAGGGATCACAAAATCCCTCTTACAAAGGTTGTCTTGCATGAAGACTTTACCTTGCATAAGTAGCCAGAAGAAGAAATTCACCTTGGGAATTAGATTCTTATTCCATAACCTCCCCTAGAAAGGGAGAGAAGAGGGTGCATTCAAAGAACTCAAGAGAGAAAAATCCACTAAAAATTTTTTGCTAGGAGAATATGCCCAAATGACTCTATCCGATCTAGGAAAAGAGGGGATCTAGACCCTACATAAGAAATACTTCAAAACCTTTAAAGAAGGGTCCCAATCCTCAAAATTATTCCACTCCCCATCCTCAAAATAATCAGCCACCTTAGGCCCGAATAGGTGTTTGCACAAGGCGGCAATAGGGGGAGCCCAAGGAAGACAAATAGGGGGGAAGCCCCACATGAAGAATCTTCCCAGAACATAATACTAGTACCATCGCTCAGAAACAACTTAACACCTCTAGAAATCAAGTCCTTGCACAACATAATATTCTTCCAAAAACATGAACCAGATGGAATCTCCTATGAGGAAAAAATGTTCCAAGGTCTATCGAAACCATACAGATACTTATTACTCGCTAGAGGGGGCCATTGAGCATCCCCATTTAGGAGCCTCCACACTTTTTTGGATAGTAGAGCCTTATTAAAAGATTTCAAAATTATATTACCAGGAGCCCCCCACATCTTCAGTCTACACACTAACTCTCAAGCCACAAGAGGAAATCTTGCTTTAGTCTCAACCCTTGACCAAAGGAACCTTCTCGTAATTTTATCCATTGTATCTTCAAACTTAGCAAGAACCCTAAAAAGAATCATAGTGTACATGTACAAATTTTGAAGAGTGGAAGAGATAAGCTGAATTTTATTAGCCTGATTGAGAAGCACACCTTTCCAACCAACTAACTACCTACTTAATTTATCCAGCAAACTGAACCAAAAGGATTCTAGAATCTTGGAGATACACAAAGGGAGCCCCATTTAAGAAGACGTGAAATCACCTCTATTGCAAGATAAAATTCTAGCAAGCTTAATATGCAAAGCTTTTGGAGTATTGGTAAATTAAATCTAACTCTTAGGTAGGTTGATCCTCTGATTGAAAGCCTTCTCATAGTCAACCAACACCAACTTAACAGCTCTAACTTCCTTCACAAAAGAAACACCCATCATAATAGTATCATCAAAAAATTGTTGGTGAGTAATTAGATCACATCTAGATGAAGGTGAAAGACCACTCAGGACCCCAGCATGAACTACCTTCTGGATATTGTGACCCAAAGCCTTCACCATCAAGCTAAAAAGCAACAATGAGATAGGATCTCCTTGCCTCAGCCCCCACAAACTCCGAATGAAAGGAGAAGGATATCCATTCACCCAGACAAAAAATGAGGGAGAATAAATAAGTTGCTCAAAAATTTGGATGAACTTTGTACAGAAGGGTAAGTGCACAAATCTTTGACACAATTTTGGCTCTTAAGATGCCACTCTTTTTTTTTTTAAATCTGTAAAATCTGATTTGCACGAGAAAATGAAGATAGTTATGCTTAAAATTTCAAGATGTAGCCAGAACAAAAGTTGAAATGCTCCTAGTTTACTTTCTGAGATACTATTTTCTTTTTAAATTAATGAAGATTAAGGGTCCCAAAAAGGGGGGGGCCAAAATAGGTCTTATTTTTATCCAAAAAATTAACATAGCGCCTAAGTGCTCCCCCCTTTTTGATTAACCTTTTTTTAGAATTTCAAAAATCCCAATGGTGAGAAATTAGCTAGCACCATGTTTATCGTCTTTCTTTCGGATTTTTTTTTAATGAATATATAATATTTTATGAATTTTCATAGTGGACACATCTTGAAAAGCTAAAATTTAAGCGTTCTCCCTCCTAATTTTTTTGAAAACTAATTGAAAATTGATTTTTTTTTCATCATGTGTAGAATGGAGTCTAGCATCAAAAAATGTAATTTGTTTCACATTTTGATCAATGAGTAAAAATCTATCCTAAAACTAGCACATGTTTGTTTTTGACCAAAAATGGAGGCATTTACAAATAGAGTCATGGATCAAAACCTTAACTAAATCAAAATGGAAAAATAATTATATATTTAGATAGCTAAGAGAGAGGTTAACGCTATCATGATTTTTTTATATAGTTGCATTGAAATATGTGCAAATGAGATGGGGAGCATGGATGAAAATATGAGGAAATCTAGAATCCTGTCAATTAACATGCCCAAAGTAGGTCATTTGGCGAGTGCCAAATTTGGTGCTCACCAAATGGCACATCACATTTGGTGAGCACCGAATTTGGTGTGCACCAAATGTGATATATCATTTGGCGAGCACCAAATTTGGCTCTCGTAAAATTACCTCCTTTGCACAAAACCTAAATTTTCCCTCTCTTTGGCTAACAACTTTGATAATGCTTAGAGTGCACGGTTTATTATCATAGATGGATAGTTGAGGTTTTACCTTTTATATTCTCTCTAATTCGTTACCCTAATTGGATAACTATTTATCCCTCTAAAGTCTCTCTCTCTTAGGTGTCACTCTCTCCCACATGAGCTAGACTACTCCCTCAGTCCAATCCCCTCTCTTAGGTCTCTTTCCCTCCCACATAGACACCTAAATAAATCTATCTCACTCCAACCCCCTTTCTCACTCCCTCTCTCTCTCTCTCCCTCTTTGGTCTTTTGTCTCTCTCACTCCATCTCCCACTCTTAGGTTGTTATCTTTCTCTCTTTGTCTCTCTCTCAAGTCTCTCCATTGTACCTCCTCTCCCTCTCTTAGGTCTATCACTCACTCTCTCTATGTATCTCCCATTCCCTCTCTCTCACTCACTCTATATTTCTCCCTCTCTCTCTCAGTCTCTCTTAGGTATCTCCATCCCCCCTCTCTATCTCACACACACATACACATTCCCTCTCTCTCTCCCACTCCCTCTCTCTCACTCCCTCTATCTCTCTCCCACTCTCTCCCACTTTTCCTCTCTCCCTCTCTCTGAGGCCTCTCCCTCCCATACCCTTTGTCTCTCTCTCAAGTATCTTCATCCTACCCCCTCTCCCTCTCTCTCTGTCAAGTCTCCCCCTCCTACTCCAAGCTCTCCCTCTCACCATCACTCCCTCTATCTCTCTTCCACTCCCTCCCTATCTCACTCCCTCTATCTCTCTCCCTCTACCTTTCCATCTCTCTCAAGTATCTCCCTCCCACCACCTCTACCTCTCTCTCTCAAGTCCCTCTCTCTCTCATGCCCTTTATCTCTCTCCCACTTTCTCTAGCTCTCCCTCTCTGTCAAGTCTCTCCCCCACCCCTTCTCCCTCCCTCCCTCTCTCTCAAGTCTCTCCCTTCTGCCCCCTCTCCCTCTATCAAGTCCCTCTTTATCTCTCTCACTCACTCCCTCTATCTCTCTCCCACATCCTCTCTCTCTTTATCACTCCCTCTATCTCTCTCCCTCTCTCTAAGGTATCCCCCTCCCCCCTCCCACTCTCTCTCAAGTATCTGCCCCATCCCCCTCTCTCTCTCTCTCTCTCTCTCTCTCTCTCTCTCTCTCCCTCCATATCTCTCCAATCCCTCTATCTGGAGTGCTCCCTCTCCCTCCCATCCCCTCTCCATCTCTCAAGTGTCTCTCTCTCACTCCTTGTATCTCCCCCATCCCTCTATCTCCCACTACCTCTCTCTCCTACTCTCTTAGGTCTCTCCTTCCCACCCCTTCTTTCCCACTTTATCTCCCTCTCCTTCTCTCTCAAGTGTCTCCCTCCAACCCTCTCTCCTTCTCCCTCTCTCTTAGGTTTATCCCTCCCACCTCCTTCCCCCCCTCTCTCTCTCAAGTAACTCCCTCCTAACCCCCTCTCTATCTCTATGTCTTTATGTCTCTCGCTCTCACTCCCACTCCCTCTCTCTCATACTCCCTCTATATCTCTCCCACTTTGTCTCTCTCCCTCCCACCCCCTCTCCCTCTTCATCTCTCTCAAGTATCTTTGTCCTACCCCCTCTCTCCCTCTGTTTCTCAAGTCTCCCCTTCCTACCCCCTTTCCCTCTCACAATCACTCCCTCTATCTCTCTTCCACTCCCTCCCTCTCTTACTCCATCTATCTCTCTCCCTCTCCCTCTCCCTCTCTCATAAGTATGTCCCTCCCACCACCTCTCCCTCTCTCTCTCTCTCTCTAGTAGAGAATTTATGGTTTAGGGTTTAGGAATTAAGGGTTAAGGGTAGAGGACCGTTTAGAATTTAGGGATTACAATTTATGATTTAAGGGTAGAGGGTTTAATGGTTTAGGGTTTAACCTAGTTAAGGGTAGATGGTTGAGGGTTGAGGGTTTAGGGTTTAAGGGTTTAGGGTTGAGGGTAGAGGGCAGAGGGTTTTGGGTTAATGGTTTACGGATTAAGGGTTAAGGGTAGAGGGTTTTGGGTTCTGGGATTATGATTTATGGTTTAAGGGTAGATGGTGAAGGATTGAGAGAGAAAGGGGGGTGTTGACAGTAGAGGGTAGAGGGTTAAGGGTGGAGGTTAGAGGGTTAAGGGTAGAGGTTAGAGGGTTTAGGGATTTAGGGTTTATAGCTTAAGGGTAGAGGGTTTAAGAGTTTAGGATTCAACTTGGTTAAGGGTAGAGGGTTGAGGGTTAATAGTTTAGGGTTTAAGGGTTGAGGGTAGATGGTAGAGGGTTTACGGTTTATGGTTTATAGATTAAGGGTTAAGGGTAGAGGGTTTAGGGTTTAGGGATTACGATTTACGGTTTAAGGGTAGATGGTGTAGGGTTGAGAGAGAGAGGGGGTGTTGAAGGTAGAGGGGTTGAGGGTTAAGGGATTAAGAGGGTATAGGGGTTGAGAGATTAGGGTTTAAGGGTTGAGGGATTAAGAGGGTATAGGGGTTGATGGATTAGGGTTTAAGGGTTGAGGGTTGAAGGTTGAGCGATTAAGAGGGTATAGGGGTTGAGGGATTAGGGTTTAAGGGTTGAGGAATGAGGATTGAGGGATTAAGAGGGTAGAGGGGTTGATGGATTAGGGTTTAAGTGTTGAGGGTTGAGTGATTAAAAGGGTATAGGGATTGGGGGATTAGGGTTTAAGGGTTGAGGTATTAAGAGCGTATATGGGTTGAGGGATTAAGGTTTAGGGGTAAAGGGTAGAGGGGTTGAGAGATTAAGAGGGTAAAGGGGTTGAGGGATTAGGGTTTAAGGGTTGAGAGTTAAGGGTTGAGGGATTAAGAGCATATAGGGGTTGAGGGATTAGGGTTTAAGGCTAGAGGGTAAAGGGGTTGAGGGATTAAGAGGGTATAGGGATTGAGGGATTAGGGTTTAAGGGTTGAGGGTTGAGGGTTGAGGGATTAAGATGGTATAGGGGTTGAGGGATTAGGGTTTAAGGGTTGAGGGTTAAGGGTTGAGGGATTAAGAGCATATAGGGGTTGACGGATTAGGGTTTAAGGGTTGATGGTTGAGGGTTGAGGGACTAAGAGGGTATAGGTGTTGAGGGATTAGGGTTTAAAGGTTGAGGTTTGAGTGATTAATATGGTATTGGGGTTGAGGGATTAGGGTTTAAGGGTTGACAATAAAGGTTTTAGGGATTAAGAGTGTATAGGGGTTGATGGATTAGGGTTTAAGGGTAGAGGGTAGAGGGGTTGAGGTATTAAGAGTGTATAGAGGTTGAGGGATTAGGATTTAAAGATTAAGGGTTAAGGGTTGAGGGATTAAGAGAGTATAGGGGTTGAGGTATAAGAGTTTAAGGGTATAGGGTAGAGGGGTTGAGGGATTAAGGTTTAAGGGTTGAGGGTTGAGGGTTAAGGGTGGAGGGATTTAGAGGGTATAGGGGTTGAGGGATTAGGGTTTAAGGGTTGAGGGTTGACAGATTAAGAGGGAATATGGGTTGAGGGATTAGGGTTTAAGGGTTGCATGTTGAGGGTTGAGGGATTAAGAGGGTATAGGGGTTGAGGGATTAGGGTTTAGGGGTTGAGGGTTGAGGGATTAAGAGGTCATATGGGTTGAGGTATTAGGGTTTAAAGGTTGAGGGTTGAGGGATTAGGGTTTAGGGGTTGATGGTCAAGGATTTAAGAGGGTATAGGGGTTGACGCATGAGGGTTGAGTGATTAAAATGGTATAGGGGTTGAGGGTTGAGAGATTAAGAGGGTATAGGGGTTGAGGGATTATGGTTTAAGGGTTTAGGGTTAAGGGTTGAGGGACTAAGAGTGTATAGGGGTTGATGGATTAGGGTTTAAGGGTAGAGAGTAGAGGGGTTGATGGTTGAGGGTTGAGGGATTAAGAGGGTATAGGGGTTGAGGGATTAAGAGGGTAAAGGGGTTGATGGATTTGGGTTTGAGGGTTGAGGGATTAATAGTGTATAGGGGTTGAGGGATTAGGGTTTAAGGGTTGAGGGTTGAGTGATTAAGAGCGTATAGGGGTTGAGGAATTAGGGTTTAAGGGTTTAAGGTTGACGGTTGGCAGATTAAGAGGGTATAGGGATTTATGGATTAGGGTTTAGGGGTTGAGGGTTGAGGGTTGATGGATTAAGAGAGAATAGGGGTTGAGTGATTAGGGTTTAAGGGTTTATGGTTTAAGGTTGAGTGATCAAGAGGGTATAGGGGTAGATGGATTAGGGTTTAGGGGTTGAGGGTTGAGAAATTAAGAGGGTATGGAGTTTGATGGATTCAGGTTTAAGGGTTGAGGGTTGAGGGATTAAGAGGGTAGAGGGGTTGAGGGATTACAGTTTATGGGTTTGGAGTTGAGGGATGAGGGATTAAGAGGGTATAGAGGTTGAGGGATTAAGGTTTAAGGGTTAAGGGTTGAGGGTTGATTTATTAAGAGGGTATAGATGTTGAGGGATTAGGGTTTAGGGGTTGAGGTGTGAGGGTTGAGGGATTAAGAAGGTATATGGGTTGAGGGATTGGGGTTTAAGGGTTGATGGTTGAGGGTTGAGGGTATAGGGGTTGAGGGATTAGGGTTTATGGGTTGAGGGTTGAGGTTAGATGGTATTTAGTTTAAGGGTATAGGGTAGATAGTTCAAGGGTTTAGTGTTGAGGGTTGAGGTATTTAGGGTATAAGGGTTAAGGGTTGAGGGTAGAGTGTTTAGGGTTTAGGTTTCACAGTTTAAGGGTAGAGGGTTTCGGGTTTTGGTATTATGATTTATGGTTTAAGTGTACCTCTCACTCTCTCAAGTATCTCTATCAAAGCCCCTCTCCCTCTCTCTCTTTGTCAAGTCTCCCCATCCTACCCCCTCTCCCTCTCCCTCTCACATTCACTCCCTCTATCTCTATTCCAGTCCCTCCCTCTCTCACTCTCTCTCTCTCTCTCCCTCTCCCTCTCCCTCTCTCTTAAGTAGATCCCCCTCCCACAACCTATCCCTCTCTCTATCAAGTCCCTATATCTCTCATGCCCTCTATCTCTCTCCCACTCTCTCACCCTCTCCCTCTCTCTCATTCCTCTATCTCACACTTCCTCTCTTGATTCTCTCCCTCTCTCTCTCTCCCCCTCTCTCAAGTAGGAGGGAGAAACTTGAGAGAGAGTGAGAAGGAGTGAGAGAGAGAAAGAGGGTTGAGGTGTTATGGTTGAGTTCTTAGGGTTGAGTATTCAATGTTGAGTGTTTAAGGGATGAGGGATTAGGTTTGAGGGTAAAGGGTATTGAGTTGAGGGTAGAGGGTAGAGGGTAGAGCGTTCAAGGGTTTAGGGTTTGTGGGTTGAGTGTTTAAGGGTTGAGGGTATAGGGTTGAGGGATTATGGTAGAGAGGGAGGAATGGAAGGAGGGAGAGATTGAAGGAGAAGTGGGATAGAGAGGAGATAAGAGGAGCGAGAAACATAGATAGATTAGGGTTGTTGATCCAATGTTTAGGTTAGAGGGTTGATAATTGAGGGCATAAAGTTGAGGGTAGATAATTTAATGGGTTTGGGTTTAAGGGTTTAGGGTTTAGCCCGTATAGGATTTATAGTTTAAGGGTAGAGGGTCTAAGGTCTTATGGTTTAACCTAGTTAAGGCTAGAGGTTTGAGGGCTGAAGGTAGATGGTAGAGGGTTTAGGGTTTAGGGTTTAGAGATTAAGGGTTAAGGGTAGAGGGTTTACAGTTTAGGGATTATGATTTATGATTTAAGGGTAGATGGTGTAGGTTGAGAGAGAGAGAGAGGGGGGTTGAGGGTAGAGGGTTAAGGGTTAAGGGTTTAGGGGTTTACAGTTTAGGGTTTAAGGGTTAATGGTATAGGGTTTACAGTTTAAGGGTACCACTCCTCTCTCCCACTCACTCTCAATTCTCTCTCTCTCGGATATCACTCCCTCCCATGCTACCTAGACTAATCTGCATCACTCCAATACCCTCTCTCACAGTCCCTCTTTGTCACACCTCAGTTACCTCCCACCCTACCTAGACAAATATATTTCACTCCAACCCCATCTCCCACACTCCCTCTAGCTCTCTCTCCCTTTGGTCTTTTGTATCTCTTAGGTCTCATCCCTCCCAACCCCTCCCCATTGTTAGGTATTTCCCCCCACTATAACTGGATAACTCGCTATCCCTCTCAAGTCTCTATTTCTCCCAGGTCTCAATCGCTACCACACTACCTAGACTAATCTCTCTCACTCCTATCACCTATCTCTCTATGTCGAGTGTCACTCCCTTTGTCTCTATGGAATCTCCCCCTTTCAAACCAACACATTTGATACTTTCCAAATTTGGAGAGTGCCAAATTTGGCATGCACCAAATATATTTTACCTTGAAACGGTAAAATAGGGGTTTACCCCATGATTTAGGCCCACAAGATTCTTTATTTGGCTAGTTTGATGCTTTATCCAATTCAGAAACACCTTTTTTTATGTAGTTGACTTCATGTTGTACCAATCTATGCTTGATCCATCACCTTCTTACCACCAATCTACATGGTCGACAATGCAAAAGAAGACATTTTGAAGTTTCTACATCATTTTACATTATTTGAGATAAGATATTCATTTTGGTAATACTTAAATGTTTATATTTAGTATATTTGTTTGTTTTTGACAATATAAACTAAATTTATTTAATGATTTTATTAATCATAACAATTGGACATAGAATTCAACATTGAATTAGATGGAATTTGCATAGAAAAGTTTTTTTTATGAGTTTGAAGAAGAAAAAAAAGAAAAAAATGACATTTACTTAACACAAATTTACTTATGAATTCTATTTGCATTGCTAATAGTAGTCCATTTCCAGCATGGCTAGTGGAATTCATTTTATTTCATTTTATTTTAAGCTAATTTGGAAAACTTTTATTTTCAGCTAATTTGCGAAACCTAACAGCTTTCATCAATGTTAATGCAAGTTTCCATTCATTCATACCATTTACCTTTCTAACTTAGATAAAAAAATTGAAAATTTTGTGCAATTGAGAATTCTTATTGTCTTTCTAAATTACCTCATTTCAAAATAAATAGTGAATAATTATAAGATATAGCATCACAAACCCTTCTTTGAATTCATATTCTTCATGACTTCGTTGACAATTACAAATTTGGTTTTGAGAACAATAAAAACAAGATTCTCTAGTTTTCATTTAGGTTGCAACAACTTATACCCTAGGTTTTTGATGCGGAGTAGGGAGGAAAAACCTTCAAAAATCACAATTATATTAGTTTCAAACAATCTTCAATCTCAAGAACCTCAATTCAATTCTCAACTGACTAATTCACATTCACTTCCTTGTAGCATTCACAAGAAAGAAAATTGTTGATATCTTATCATAACTTAGTCATTGGAACCCTCTCTAATGCATATAAACACTAAAAACTTGATTTAGGCCTTTCTATTCTTGAAACAAGGAGGGTTTGTTGAAAATTAATGTTCTAGGCCTCTAGTGCAGGAGCACCTTGTAAGCTCAATTTTGTCAAAAAGGTCATCTTTAGTGAGCATTGTCAAATGCTAGGATTTTAGTTAATTATGAGTATTTTGTGTTCAATAAAGTCAATTAGATCAGTTTACAATGTATTTGGAGCTAAGGGATTTCACTTGTGTCATAGCTTGCAATTTGGCAAAATATGGTAAAAAAAGTTGCTAAAAGATGCAAAAGTTGTAGAGTTAGGTGCATGCGAGGTTAGGTAAGTATAATTTCAGTTCTAGGTGTTTTTCTATGTTTTTATGAGTCCATAAATGTGAGGAGAACCTCGAGGAAGAGGTGAGAGTATGGAAAAAATGAAGAAGATCAAGAAGTATTCCCTATTTTTAGTGTAAAATTCTAAGTTTTGATTGGTAAATCTATGTTTCAGAGTACTGTATGACCTTGTACAAGTTGTTCATGGTCTTAAAGTTGTGGGAAACGTTAAAGGAATGTATTAGCTTTCATTTTTTGTTTTATTGATTGAATTTCATGGAGGTTTGTGAGTTTTATGATCATTTTGGGGTTTTGAACACTAAAGAATGCATGTATGAACTTTTCCTTCATTGGATACCTCTAGAACTATAGGTTTTTTTCTATGTTCAATAAGGATTCAAGAGTTGAAGAGTTGATGGAAGTGTTTTTTGATTTATTGTCCTAGTTGATTTCTTGTGTGTCTTGGCCAAAAATTGAGGTTTCAAGGGTTTGAGGAAATAATAGTGATAAAGGTTGGGAGTAAGTTTTTAGAGCACATGCAATATATTTTTAAATTTTTCCAAGTATTGGTTGGGTGTGGAGTGTTGAAGAAGTCCTAGTTTGAAATAGCTTAGAGTGAGGGTTTGAAGGTTAGTAGCCTATTGAATGTTCTAGTCCCTAAAATAGGTGGAATCTGAGGTTTGAAAACCTAAAAAAATAATATCCATGGAGATTAAGAGCTTTGGAGGTGTTTAAAAGAGTGTCTCTTTGTAAGAGTGGACTTATTGCCTAGTTGCCTGAGTGGAACAAGGCTAGTTTGAGGTATTTTCTCCAAAAGAGTTTATATTAGTTTTGAGATATATTTTAGGCCATGGAACAGGGTATCTAAAAATTCTATTACAATCTTCATAAGCTACCTAGTTCATTAGATATGAGTGATTGTCCTATGAGGAAAGATTAATAGTTTGTAAGTGGTTAAGGAGTGAGTGATACAAAATGGTGTTTATTGGTAAGTTAAGTGATCAAGTTGTGTTTTATTTATTATTTTAATCTTGTTAGATGCCTTAATAGGCTCATGCAAAGCCCTTATACCTTAGTGTGGATTGGAGTCCTTAGAAGCATATTTCCTTTGATGAAACTTTGAAAGAGTGTGTGTAAGTCTATTAAGATCCTTCCTCTAAATATTTGAACAAGTTCATTGTGGACCCCTACCTGTACTACATCAACCTCTAGCTACTTTTCCAACTCTTCAAACACACTCAAAATCCCTATTCTAATATCTAACCCTACAGACATCTAACTCCATCATATGAAAAATGTTGTCTAGCATAGACATGTTTGATAACTCCAAACAAATCACTACCTTCTTTCATAAAATTCTTTGGTGTGTTTCATATTTAATGCAACGTAATCAATGATATCAATATTTTCATAAAATGTTGTTGGTGTAATTAAATGTTTTGTACCTTGTCCTAGGTCATAATTACACCTTAATTAAGTTTACTTAGGGGCCACATAGGAGTTGTTGGAGAGTTTCCACCTGTGATGGACTTATCTTCTTATTAATTTATCACCTCCACCTTTCATGGACATATCATGTGATTACGTTTCTACCTTTTGTTGTAGATCCACTATTTGTGGTGGTTATCACATTATCACCTTCCCACTTTAGGTGGAGTGATAGATTTTCATTGTCTTCTCATGTCATAAGATTACGACACTTGTAAAAATCTTATGCACTCCTATGTACTCACCTTGGCTATATAACCAAGGGGTCTCTACTACATTTGGACACACATTGAATCATCTCATATCATTGACATTTAATACAATTTATTCTTGTCATATTATTTTCTCTCTTCTTGTGCTTTCCGTTTGGTCCATAGATCTTGGTATCCATAGCCAATTCTAACATGGTATCAGAGCATGTTTGATTCTAACAAATGCATTCTTAATTTTTCTCTATGTGTTTGTGAACATGTAGCATTCAAGGTCATGCCAAGGAAATGACCAAAGCCTCTAACATCGAAAGAACGTGCAGTTAAAAATGCAAGGAGAAGAGAATAAAAAAATTTAGCTCATGAAGCAAAGGAATCGCAACCCATACAACAAAAAATTCTTGTGCAATCTAAGAAAAATGTCAAATTGGAAAAACAAAGGGAACAGATGAGGAAAGTTTGTGGAAGGATAGGAATGGATACCGAAGTTGGGGGCACATCATCAACCATAGGTGAAGCTCAATGCACATCTCTAGTTGAAGACACATCGGCAACAACATGTGGTTTTCCTAGTACATCGGAAATCACATCTCCAATTGAAGACACACCATCAACAACATTGCATTTTTGAAAGTACATTAGCAAACCCATCTCTATTTGAAGGCACTCCATAAACAACATCTTAAATTGGAGGTACAACATTGTTTACATGTCAATCTCAAGGTATGTCAGCAATTGAACGTCTGATTGAAGGTACTTGATCTATCCCCGATGTTGTTGACCTCCCCAATGTTGACACAAATTTACATTTGAGAACTCCTCCTAGATTTTTGCATAGAAAACCTAAATTTTTTATTGATATTGATTCCAATTTTTTAAAATGGATGCCTAATAAGATTCCAAAACATACATGTCAAATATATGCAAAGAGGATATGGAGTTTATTTTTTGCAAAGCTAAGTTAGGGTGAAGATGCCAACTATTTGTTAAAATGATGAGGCAACTCAAATTTAGGTTCACCATGAAGGCTCTTGGAATAAGAGTTTTGAATGAATCAAGTGAAAATTCCATTGTAAAGAACTTTATGAGTGCATATGAGAGTGTGGGTTCTACCTCACACACGAAGGATAGTTGTGCCACACAACGTGTGTTGAAAACACTATTAAGTAGTCAAAAAAGAAACAAGGTGAACCTTACAAAGGCAAGTAAGTCTTTGAAAATAAGTAGATCATATCTAACTAGAGCCAAAGGAAGGCATGAAAGAGTGGAGGATATAAATAGCAATTAGTTATGGGAATTCTCAGGTAGAGTGTCATGGAAAAATACAAGAATTATTCAAGGCTTGAGATCTTTAATAGTGAATTATTGGAAGGATAACGCAAGGACCTCTCCTAATCAAAGAGATGTTGTAAAAGGAGAATTGGTAGTAAAATATGTAAGCCACATCCAATGCATTATTTGGATACCACTCAAACCTAATTTTTTACTGATTTTGTAAAGATGTTTCTTGAAATTAAAATATGTCAAAGGTATTTTGAAATGCTAAAGCATTTTTATGTCAAAATAAATCACACATGCACTAATTGTTGTTGTAGGGTTCATATTGATTTTTCTAACCATTATGATGTTTATCGACATATATATGTAGATATGCATACTGACAATGTTTTGTAGGAATGTAACATAATGTCTCCACCTAAATTGTCAAGGAAATTTTTGTCTTCCATTTTATGTGAAAGAGAGGATGGTCAATTTTTTTACAAGTCATGTTTGGATGGCACATTTGATCATTGTGATTGCATGTAAAATTTTCAAATTTACCAACACATTGCTAGTACACACACAATTGGAGACAAAATTGTGGAATTTGGCAAGCATAAGATAGTGGCATATAGTCTAAAAGATGGGAAAGAAGCAATGAAGTGTGAATTGGTCAGTGATAAGATTCTAGTGTATCAATTTATGGGAATTTTCTGTGATTAGGTGGTCTATGAGTATGCAAGGAATACACACAACGCACAATGGTTGGAATAATAGTTCAAGTTATGCAAGGACACATTTCCACTTCGTCATATCATTTTAGTTGTTGACTTTGCTAAGAACTACATGCTACAAACATTGTACTACAAATCCATGCAGCTCGCTATATTTGTGCATATAGAATTCATTAATGAAAATGTAGTACAAAGGAAAATAGGAAATTATTGAGGGAGTATCACTTTTACAGCAGTGATGATCACACACATTCTACAGAGTTTGTCCAAGTTGCTTTCATATGTTCTATGTTGATCTAGCTAGAAAGGGCATATCATATGGTCAGATAATTGTACATCACAATTCAAGAATTCTAGAATGTTTTACTAGTTGAGTAGGATGGATAGGATCAGTGGTGTTCAACATATGTGGAACTTCTTAGAGGATGGGCATGGAAAAGGGGAGCATGATGGAGCAAGTGCATGTATCAAAAGAGCCCTAGCATGAGAAGAGTTATAGTACACATACATTGCAAAGTTGATAGATGCAAGATCAATTATCCACTCATGCAATGGTATAATGGGTCTAGGTAGTGAAGGTAATTCTTTAGTTCATAAATTTTTTCATTTAGAAGATGATACTAACATTGAAAAATATGAGGATTGTTGTACTATAATAGGATTGAGAAAGCTACACTCTTTTAGAAGCTCCAATGCAGGTACATGGACTATCGATACATGGAAGAAGACATGCTTTTGTTTTGCATGTACACTTCAAGAATGGAATGATTGTGAGTCAACAGAGTGGGTTGATGAATGGTCTATAAGAAGTCTAACTCCACTTGAAACTTATCAGCTCCTGATAGCTCTACAAATCATGATGCAATCATCCATTGACTTTGATCATGTATCAAACCTATTAGAACTAGGTAATATATCTTATAGGTTTTGTTATGATGCTCAGTAAATAAATCTAACAAGATGAACATATCAATGCAAGGCACATTTATGCAGTGATTGTAGATTAAGACAATGAAGAGGGTACAAATTATTACCTATGTCATTGTATCAAGGCCAAAAATAAATTAGAGGACCTAGTTATAGATAGAGAAAACATACAATATCCTAAAAGTTCGGTGGTTTCTACTAGAAAATGTATTCAAAGGTATCTAGTGAAGAATGTTGGAGTTTCATTGTTTGAGGACTTTGACACGCACCAAAATATTCTTCACTAATCAAACCTTGTCATTGCCACCAATGTTCATTCGATCAAATATAAGGGCAAACCTGTGAACAAGAACTTGTGGAAAGTCCATGAGTCTAACCACGAGGCAATAATTGACACAATAAAGAGTAGAGAAGACCTGAATGGTTCCTTGGATTTATTTGTAAGTATGCACATTTAATTTTAAATGCATGTTATTGATCATTGCTTTCTTTCAAGTGCTTAAGTTTGATTGTATAAGGGTTAGCAAAATTACATTAATGTAGATATGCAAAATGAAGGTTATATGCTGCTCTCTATTGAGCACCTTTAAGTTGGTATTCTGATCAATAACATGGAGGTTAACCAATTAAAAACACAAGTTCATCCAACTCAAACCAACATTTTTCCCTAACAACTCTTTTTCATCAACTCTTCACTATTTAAACCTAGTTTCATTGTACTTGTCCAAACACCAAAACTAGGGCATAACTATCAACCCTCTTAAAAAAACACAAACCATTTAGGGTTTTAGATACCCATTACACTCATTCCAAACATATCTCAAATGGGCATATCACTCTTTTGGACCAACACCTTGCAATCAGGATTTTTCACCATTTTAGACCCCTAAAGAGGTCACTTTTCTAAAGGACCTATACCTTAAAAAATCCTTTTCACCAAAAATTTTATTGGGAAGCACTCAATAGTGAATTAATTCCCAAATTCCATAATTAATTTGCACAAACATGTTTCCCAAACCATGCTACCATGATACCCTCATTTCTTGCTCTTTACATGGGGGTTTATTAAAACAAAATCTTCCAGGGCTTTCCTAACCCAACCAATACCTCCAAAACTTAATAAAAGACCTATAAAAACTCAAAAGGATAGAAGATCTTTGCTGCCCCCAAGTTTCCTATCATTTTCCCACTCAAACCACTCAATTTCACCCAAATTAGGTCACTTTTTCAAAGGGAGTCTACTTAAAGCTTTCCCTTTCACTCAAAATTCAATTGGGAAGCCTTATACATGTGGTCAAACCAAATAATCCACCATTTACCCTCAAAAAATTATTCACCCAAGCACCAAATCACAAAACCCTCCTGTGAAGCCAAATAACGTAGGGCTTATTGATAATGACACATCCAACCCTCACCAAAACTTTCCAATACCTCAAACAAGTCTAAATACCTCTACCCATACTTAATTCATCAAGAAAGAATGTTGCACAACATTTTTACACACTGTACTATCTCAAAAACTCAATATTTCACTTCGAAAACACAAATTTTCACTCTAGGGTTTAATGCCCAACAAAACACACGACCTCCCTTGCACAAATTCCACTTCCCACACTATTTTATTGATATTGTAGACCCATTACTCAAGTTACAATGGACACAATGAGAGGAATGGATCAGTTTACCATATTAAATGACTTTCAAACCTTATTTGACAACATCTTGACTCATTCATCCTAACTAGACTCAACTCAAAAAATGGAGGACAATGCATGCTCCACACCATATTTCATATTAGTGTTTGATGTCATATACATTTATGATTGTAATTGATCCTTTTATTATTGTGACTATAGGTAATACTGAAGTTTGTCAAAGTTTAAGCAAAAAACAACATTGGTTTGTGGTGCAAGTGTTCAGTGGTATGAGAAACATCGGTTGCTGGTGCATTTTATGGTTTTCAATCTTCTCTTTCTTTTCCATCTTGTAGATTTATTGGATTCTTATATGCTACATGTTTTATGTTAATTTTGTAAGTGATATATTTGAAATTTATATGTAGGATCATTGAGAGATGATAAATTAGCAAAGGGCCACATCACCATTGTAGGACCTTCAATCAACCTCCTTATCTAGCATGCATGAAGGTGATAGTAAGTCTCATCAAGTGTATGACTGACATTATTTAGTTATTTCTCCTTTAATGATTTTTCTATGAGTCCATGTCTAATATTGATAGGCTTTTGTAGGTTTTTTCTGGACCAAATTCTTATGAGAGTACACAACTACAGAGAGGCTACTACCCATGTGTTTCATAGGGAGCAGGGGATGTACATGTTTTGAAGAGTTTTGGAATGAAAATAACTGGGCCAGGTGCATCTACCCAACCTAGAATCCATCACGATTTACCATAGAAAACCATGATCAACCCTTGAAAATACTAGATCTTGAATGAAAGTGAAGCAACAAAAGTTGTACTCCCCACCTTTGAGGAATGAAGCACAATGGTAGGGTTCCTATTTCACACTTGCTACAGGGTATGTGCAGGATCATCATGGAAAAAACAGGCCCTTAAGTGGCAAACAATTTAGAAAAATCAAAGTTAGGCAACTTGACATAAAAAATTTAATAAGTTATCTATATTATTTCAAAAATATGTTAGAATATAATTAGTAGAAAATTGAATGTAGTTTCTAAATTACTAGGTTTATTTACAAAAAAATAAAATCTATTTGGTGAAAATTTGAAATTTCAATTAAATTTCAGGGAAAAATAAAAAGTAAGTGTCTGTCTGACAACCCTAACCAAATTAAAATGATAATATTTTTTTATAATATTTTGGATATAAGTAGAGGACTCATGTACCAATGTGATGCATATTTTTTTGTAATTTTTTTCCAAGTAAATAATTAATTATAATTTTTTTATGACAACTTTTAAAAAATATAAAGACTCATATGTCTGACCACCTTAACTTGGTCAAAACTTCATGAAATTCAATTTTTTATTATTTAATCTTATAGTTTGTGAATCATAGAATGTGACACATGTTTTGGATTCAAAAAATATGATATTGTTTGAAAGCTATATATGTTTTTCAATCAGCCTAATAATTACGACTTTAATCATAATTCAATAGAAAATGAATAGTAATTATTTATTAAATTCAAAGTAAAGCATAATTTATATTGGTGGAAAGCTGAAAATCTCCTTTAAAAACATTTTTCATTTCATCAATTTTGGGTAAAAAAAAAGTCGTCAGCCACATACCCATCATATTGCCACTTTTTGGCCCATCATGATCCTGCACATACTGTACACTCAAGGACAACTTGGAGATCTCAATCCAATGAAGAAAATGGAGAGAGATCTGACAATAGGGTATCCTAGGGTATGTTTAGAGATTAATGAAGGTTTGACCACAAAGCTAGGGCTCAGAAAACAAAATGTAATCTAAATCAAAATGCTAAAACCTAGTGTTATGAAATCTTTCACCAAATGACCTAGAAATGCATGAAAATCAAAAAATAAAGGTGAGATCTCAAAAATTATGCACCTGGAAACTTGAAGATGAGTGGAATAATCTCTAAAATGCTAAAAATCCTAAAAGTTTGGCCTACTGGGACTCATATGCTAGTCTAGATGAATCAGTCCTAGATCTAGGTTTTTGCACAGGAATAGGTTTTTGGAAAAAGGGTACTTGAATCTACAAAATTCTTGAAAATCACCTATAGTGGGACTCATTCACCACTTCTGGTGAATCAGTCCCATTTTTTTGTGAAGTGTCCCGGGAGTAGAATCTTGAACTATAACTTTGCAAGCCTCTAAAGATGTATCAAATAAGCACTTTCCCACTAATTTCGTGCAAATTTGATGGATATTTTTCCCTAGATCCACGTTTTTGCGAGTCTTCACAAATTTTCATGACAACTTTGATGACATTTGCAAATTTTTCATTTTGGTACTTTTGAAGGATTCAAATCCACTTTTCTTCAATCTATAAACCTACAATCACACATGTGAAGAGGAGATAAACTTATTGATTGTTAGTGAATATGGATTTACCTTGGTCAAACCCTTTTAATGCAATTAAACTAATTTATGAAATAATGAAAGATGAACATGAAACATGCAACATAGGACATGAAACGTGATCAATGATACCTTGAATTATGTCTTGTAAATCAACAATCTAGAATGAAATGGACATGAAGGACATAGATCTATAGCTTGAGATAACTATAGAACAATGCTTAATATTGTATCTTGAATGCAGCATCACAACACTAGTTCGATAAAATGCTTGATTTTTGATAACCTTGAAATGATGATGGATCTTGGATTTCTGAAACAATTGATGAATACTTCTACCCTTGAATGCTCTCGTGAACTTCAATTTGGTATTATGAACGCTCTCACAAAAGTCTTAGGTTAAAATGAGTGAAAGAACCTTTTATTTATACTTAATTATGTAATAATTTGTGAAATTACAAAACTACAAGTTGATATCATATCTAGGTGGATAAAATATTCCCAAGAATTTGAACTAATTTTAATTTTGGGCCACATGGGACTCATTTTCCCTAGGTGGAGAATGAGTCCCATTAGGCATAATTTATGGGACCAAATTTAAAATTGCTTAGAAAGGTGTAAAACTATGATCAAGACACAAAACCCTAGGTGGGACTCATTCGCCCAATGTGGTGAATGAGTCCTAGACCACCAAATCTAGGCCACACAACCTAAAAAAACTTGAATTATGACTGGATATTGATGTGTTTTAGGATTAACCTTGAAAAGATGCATTAATTAAGGCTTGTGGATGCTAAATAAGGCCAATGAGCTAATAAGAAAGCCCAATTATTACTAATAGACTTAGAAAGTGTGAAAGTGTGTTACAACACTTTAAATAAGGTACAATTAAGGTTTATTAGGTTTAGTTAATTAATGAAAACTTACAAAAGCTTGAAAGTGTGTTATAACACTTCACAACACCTTAACAAGCTACAATTTAAGATCATTAATTCACAAGGGCCCAAGACCTAATGTGAGTGTGTTAAACACATTACAACACTAAGTCAAAACATCGTTAAGATCCATTTCACAAGGGGGCCCCAAAAAAGTTTGAAAATGTCACCGATGACATTTTTTAACACTACATTTAGCCCCCCACTTTAGTGAGATGATGAACTTGCTTAAAACTTGCACTAAAGTAGACATTCAAGAGGGGTCCAATCATACCAATATAGATGACAAAGGATGAGAAAGATCAAAGGAGGTGGGCAAGCCCTGAGGATCCAAGATCCTACATCAAACCAACATGGGTACAAAAGGAAACACAATAGATGTATGATATGCAACAAAATAAGATACACAAACATACAATTCCAAAGAAATAAAATGGGTGGATGAAACTTTAAAAAAAAATTGCACTCACTCTGGAGCCGTGAAATTTTTGGTCATCTGCAAGGTGAGTATCCACAATATGCTCACTTTGGGGCCATGGAACTTTAGGTTGTCTAGAGAGTGAGTATTCAGAAGGGTGAGACACACGATTGGTATGTACCCACATACAAGAGTGGCTAAGGGAGTTCATGCCTCTATTCAGCTACCATAAAACCAAACCAAAGCTATACCTCTTGATAACTTTGATAAGGTGTGATGCAATAATGATCTTCAAACTTCATGAGATAAGAAAAACTCTGTATGCTTGGAGCTCATGAACAAACAAGTAATTGCGAGCTTCATGAGGCAACAAAAACTTTCATATTCTTGGAGCTCATGAACAAATAATGAACTTTGAGCTTCATGAGGCAAGAAAAAATTCATATGGTTGGAACTCATGAACAAACAAGATGGCTCCATAGGCATGCACATTGTTTTATGCAAGGTGTTCATATAACAATTGTTTCAAATGCAAAATAGTGTAAGGAATGTTCAAAGGGATATTTATTAGTTCATGAAAGGTCTCTTCTTAGGGAACATTATGCCTAATGTCTCCAACATAGGACAATTCACAAAAATATCATGTTCTTAGAGAGAATCAAGCCCAATGATAGCACCAAGAATAAGATGCATTGCAAGAAGAAATAAAACCGCACAATGAAACATTAGTTTTGATGTATGCCCCCACTTTAAAGATATTTATAACACCATTACTATGAGAAATTGATTTAAAGTAGAAGAAGACATGAGAGCTTATTCAGATAGCCCTATTTCAAGTTATGTGATTTCCAATAAGCTACATCATGAAAAGAGAAGGGGTTGTGCCCAAAAAGTATAACTCAATAAGTCACATGCGAGCCAACTTAAGGCATGTCATCCACATCCCAAGCTTTCTCTTATATTTTCATGAAATGTGGTCAACTAACCAAAAGAGACAACAACAACTTGTGACATATGAGGACAAGGATAACTAACCCCTTTCCCCCACTTAGTACAAGACAAGAGTGAGCTGATAAACATGCTAGAGTGAGAATCGGTATCAATTAAAGTAATTAGGTGCTCCCTCATAAGGAAGAGCACCAAACTCCTTAAGATGTTGAATTTTATCACTTAAAGAACTACATTCATTAGTATCATGACCATGAACTTTATAATATGCACAAACTCTTCTAGTAGATTGCTTTTTGTGTTCTTGGAGGAGTCTCGATAAGATACTCTCTTGATCAAAAGTAGAAATTTTTCCTTTACTTTGTGAAAAAGATATCTCTTGCTTAGTATAGGATGTCATACTTACAAAAGACTTTAGATTGTGAGATTTCGTTCTCTCCTTTAAAAGAGGCTGTAAAATATAATAATTTCAAATCATTAGTGTTTTGTGTGATTGCATTAATGTTAGGGAAATATTTCTTTGTTTGTTTAATTTCTTGCAAAGGATAATAATCACAACCACTAGTGTCTGTTAGTTCAAGATGCACTAATGTTAAACTTGGCTTGAGATAATGCTTTGTAATAGTTTTGATATTAAGTGAAGGCTTGTTTCTTTCTTTCAAGGGGCAATAACTAAGACCACTTGTCTTTTCTTGTGTGTGACGCTCTATAGGGACATGGATGACTTGTTCTCTAGCACCATATCTTTTTCCACTATAACCAAGTTGTTTCATCATTTCATAACCTTTTCCATAAAGATTCTTCATCTCTTTTGAATTGAGTGGTTGCTCACAATTAAGTTCATCAAAGCTTGTTTTGTAATTTGTTGTATTTTTTTCTAAAGTGGCTGAGGTGGATGCTTTTGAAGGCTCTTCTAATTTTGTGTTGACATTAATTATTTTTCTTTTCAATTGTCTAAATTTTTGTTTATGATCTTGTAATCTCCCATGAATGTTGGTTCAAGATTCAAGGAACCCCAATAATCTTCTAATAGATTCATGAATTCTTCAATATGTTTTTCTTTTTGTTTTTTTTGTAGAGGTTCTACTTGTGTATTTGGTGTTAATGTTGTGATAGGATTCTCCTTGTTTCTCTCAATTTTCAAACAACTATTTGGTTTGGGGTCGTCTTCGATTATGTGCCCTTTTTTTTTTTTGTAGACACATTCCATGATACGATGCAAATTAGAAGGTAAACCATTCATTTAATGAATCCATGGTCTCCCAAAAATGAGGCTATATGAAATATCAAGAGGCATAACATGGATTAGTATTTCTAATGTGGCCTTTCTAGCTATAATAGGAAAAGTGATCACACCAATGCTTGTTTTCCTACATTGTCAGATCCCTTAATAGATAAAGAATTTGGGTTGAATTTTTGATTTATCTACAACAAGATTATCCAAAATGGATACAATAGAAACATGAAGGGAAGAGCCATTTTCACCAATTGTTCTCTTTATGCCTCTTCCTTTATAGCGAACTATTACCATGAAAGCATCATTTTCTTTTTGCAGTTGCAAAGGGGGGATTTCACTTTGGTGGAAAACAATGTTAACATTTATTCCTTGAATCAAGGTTGCTATGTCATTCAATTGCATGTTAGAAGGGATAGGAACTTGTTGCAAGGTTCTTTGAAGCATAGTGTGATTGTTAGGTGAATTTTGAATTAGGTCCCATAATGATATCTTAGTAGGAGTATTCTTTTATTTTTCGACAAGATCATACTATTTTCCACTTTGTGGAGGAAAATGAGGAGGACCTGGTAAGATAGGGTTAGGAAATGGGAGGGATATCGAAGATATTTTCCTTCATTGGATATTGTTTCTAGTGTTATATGTATGAGTAATGATGTTTGTCTTAGGTGGGTAAAGGATAAGTTCAGGTTTATTTTGAGTTTGTGGTTTGTGTGAATGTGGATAAAGAGTTAGGGGATTCTTAGGATGTACCATAGGGTATGTAGGAAGTCCAATAGTCAAGGGGATCTAATTGGAATTTCCACATTCATAACCTCAGTGGTCTTGGTTTGATGTATTTATAATTTAAAGGGAAATCTGGTATCATCTTTTCACTATAATCCAAGGAAGCACCATTACTATTGCTGTCATTTTCTTGTACCATGATATTCTCCCTAGGAGGAGAGTTTCTAGGATAACTACAAACCAAATATTTTTTACATTGAAGGATTGGTTCTTCCAAAATGACTTCATCACAAGTAGGGGAATGATCAATGGTTGAATTGTCTTGTTTATCCATGTTGTCATTGTCTTGTCCAATATTATTTTTCTAGGGTAAGAGAGACACATAAGAATCTCATGATATTCATCTATTGGATTTTCTAGCATCAAAGTATCTTCTTCACAACTAGGAGAGATATTGTGATTGTCATGCTTGTCCATATTTTCATTTGTTTGTCCCATAATGTCTTTCAAAGTGGGAGAAGGATCATAAAGAGGGTTACTATATACCTTAAAGATTTGATAATGTAACACTAACATATCCTCATCATCTACAATCTCATCCTTCTCTAATAAATAATTCTCACAAGCAAAGGGATAATGGAGGATAGGTAAGGTGATGTTTATAAATGTGTCTATGATGTCATTTTCTTGTGCTATAATTTCTTCGAATGTAGGAGAGTTAATAGAAGAGGATATTTCAACAATGTCATGATTCTCAATGAGTGCATATTCTAACACAAAAACACCCTTGTAACATGTAGGAGAGGTATTAGGAGAAGAGAAAATATGATCATCAGGATTGTCTATATTTTCATCTTCTTCTATCACATCATTCCCAAAAATAAGATAGATAAGAGAGGGTGTAGGTTTAAGGAAAGCATTAAAATTTTCACTCTCTTGCACTAAGAGACTCGCATAACTAGGGAATGCATTGAATGAATGACTAACATGCTTATTGACTAACTTTTTCTTTTTAAACTTGGAAAAGACCAAAACTAACATTTTTGAGCAAAAATCTATGCGAACTTAAAATGCAATGTAAAGGCCTCAAATGAAATCCAATTTTTAGATTTCAAAGAAGGTAATTTTTTGATTACACTATGCAAAATCTTGAAAGATGAAATGTTGTAAATACAAATTTGGAATTGAGCAATGCAGGAAATAAACCACTTAAAGCTAGATTTAATGAAATGCATGTAACAAAAAATCAATCAGTTGAAACCGATAATAAATGGTATAAAAAAAAAGTGCAAAAACAAGGTTTTAAATGTTGTTAAATGTAGTTTTAGATGTGCACTGAGATTGATTCACCTAGAGGGGCGTATGAGTCCCAATTAAGGTTTTTTGCAAATAAATTAGTAAATTTTAAGCTATTTTTATGCTTTCTGGTTTGTCGGATCTGCAACTTAAGTGAAAATTCATATTTTATATGGTTTTCAATGATTTGAGATGTAAAAATGCAACCTATATGCACTTTTACTAATGAAAAAATTAGAAACCCTAGAATTCAAATTAACTAATGCAAATCGTAATGCAATGTTAATGCAAGCAAGATATAGAATGATTATTGACTCCAAATCAGAATTATAATATTCTAAATATATGGTCACCATAATGAAATAATGAAAAATGGGGTTGAAGATGCTATCATATGGCTTAGAACATAGAGCACACCCATTTTCCAATTAGTTTTTTAAAGGGCAACCCTAGAGATCTCAATGTAAAGGAGAAAGATATCTTGCAATAGGGTTGTCCTAGAGGCTGAATGTAAACTAATGAGGGGTTCACCACCAAGCTAGGGATTTGAAAAATAAATGTAATGTAAATAAAAATACTAAACCCTAGTGTTATGCAATCTTTAACCAAATGACCTAGAAATGCCTTAAAATCAGAAAAGAAAGGTGAGATCTCAAAATTATGCACTTGAAAACCCAAAGATGACTGGAATAATCTTAGAAACACTGAAAATCCTAAAAAATTGGCCTACTAGGACTAATACGCTAGTCTGGGAAAATCAGTCCAAGATCTAGTTTTCTATATAGGAACATGTTTTTGAAAAAAGGGTTTCAAAATATGTAAAAAACTTGAAAAATAATTGTAGTGGGACTCATTCGCCACTTCTAGTCAATTACTCTCATTTTTTCATGAAGTGTCCTAGGATCAAAATATTGAAATAAGAATGTGAAAGCCTCTAAAGATGTATCAAATAAGAACTTTCCCACTGATTTAATGCAAATTGGATGGATATTTTTCCCTAGATCTGAGTTTTTGCGAGTCTTGACAACTTTGATGATATTTGCAAATTTGTCATTTTGGTACTTTTGAAGGCTTCAAATCTATTTTTCTTCAATCTATAAACCTTCAATCACACATGTAAAGAGGAGAAAAATTTGTTGATTATTAGTGAGCGGGGGTTTGTCTTGCTCAAACCCCTTTTAGGTAATTAAAACAAATGATGAAATAATGAAAGATGAACTTGAAACATGCAACATAGGACATGAAAAATGAGCAATGATACATTGAATGATATCTTCTAAATCAACAACCTAGCATGAAATGGCCATGAAGGACATAGATCTAAATCTTGAGGTAAGTGTAGAACAATGCTTAATCTTGTAACTTAAATGCAACATCACAACACTAGCTCAATGATATGCTTGATGCTTAATAACCTTGACATGATGATGGATATTGTGTTGTTGTAACAATTGATGAAGAATTCTATCTTTGAATTCTCTTGTGAACTTCAATTTTCTATTATGAATGATCTCACAAAATTATTAGGTGAAAATGAGTGAAAGAACCTTGTATTTATACATAATTATGAAAGAATTCTTGAAATTATGACACTACAAGATGACATCAAATCTACGAAGATAAAATCCCACCAAAAAATTGAATTAATTTAAATTTTGGGACACACATGAATCATTCACCCTAGGTGGTGAATGTGTCCCAATAGCATAATTTATGGGTCCAAATTCAAAAATTCTTAGAAAGGTGTAAAACTAGGATCGAGACCCAAAACCCTAGGTGGGACTCATTTTCCCAAGGTGGCTAATGAGTCCCAAACCACCAAATTTGAGCCACACAACCTGAAAATACCTAAATTATGATTGGATGTTGATTTGTGTTGGGATTAACCTCAAAAAGATGCATTAATTAAGGCTTGTGGATGCAAAATAAGGCCAACTAATACACAAGAAAGCTCAATTATTAATGATAACCTTAGAAAAGCATGAAAGTGTGTTACAACACTTTAAATGAGGCATTATTAAGGTTTATTAGGTTTAGTTAATTAATAAGAACTTAGAAAAGTATGAAAGTGTGTTATAACACTTCATAACACCTTAACAAGGTACAATTTAATTTCATTAGTTTACAAGGGCCCAAGACCTAATGCGATCATGTTAAACATATTATAATACTACATCAAGGAATCCTTAAGCTAAATTTCACAAGGCCCCAAACAAGTGTGGAAATGTCATCGATGATATTTTTTGACACTATAGAAAGTGATAAAAACACTTTAATGTTGCTCCAAGACTTCAAATTTTCTTTCTTTTGAAACTCAAATGCTCTTGTGAAAGAATGCTTGAAGCCTCTTGAATTCTTGTATCTTTAAACTACTCTTGAAAATACTTGCTTAGATGAAATAATGACTTAGGAGCTCTAGCTTATATAGGAATTAACACCTAATTTACTGTTATTTAGATCTCAAAGGCTGACATCAAACAAAAACTTAAATTAAAAAGGTGATTTTCCCACTAAAATAGTAGAAAATCCCCAAATGGAACTCATACGCCGAAGGTGGCATATGAGTCCCACCCTAGATTTTTGGGGTGGGTTGTTAAAATTTTGAGTGTTTTTCATGATTTTGTCAAGTTTTTAGCTGAAATAAGCGTTGAGATCCAAAATAAAAGGTCTTAGGGGCCTATTAATGATGATTTAAATGGTGTTTAATGCAAAGGTGCTAAAATAGGTCCAAATTAAGTGTGAAATTGCATTGGTTTCAAGAGTGTAGAATTTTCTACACTACATTTAGCCCCCACTTTAGCACCCATATGACTCTACATGCATATGCAAGCTAAAGAACTTAAAATAAACTATGTTTCATAAAAGGATATGTTGGAAACAAGATACACTAAGAGGGGGGGTTAATCAATATTGTGCAAAAATTAACTTTATTAACCTTTATCTTCAAAGCACATTTGTAACATTCAACCAAAATGCATGAACAAGAAGAAAAAAATTACAACACCATAACACAAGAATTTTTATGTAGAAACCATGTTAGAGGAAAAACCACGATGGATGTTCAATCCACAATATTATCTGAGTATACTCAAATAAAGTTTACAATATGGGGAATGGACTTGCATTTAGGTGCACTGCTTAGAGCTCATTACCTTATAAAGAGAATTAGATTAAAACCATCTGAGAGTTTTAACTAAGAAAAGTAACATCTACGTATGCTTGATTATAGTTTTGGTTAGGGAAATAGTTAATCTTCTGTCCTACAGACTGATTATGTACTTCTTCTCTATTCTGGTCACACTCACAACATAAACTCTTTATGCACAAGTGAAATTGTCCATTATCACTCTTTTTCTCTTCTCTTATTTGCAATTTTCATCCACACACCTCATACACTATATACAATGATGTGAATGATCTCATATATATATCCACAACCAAAAATTTAATTATAATATGTCAGCTTCAATATAACAAAAGAATATTTACATCTGTCGGCTCAAATCATGAGTAAACCTTAATTTTTATCTACAATGGTCAGCCACAACTTAGCTAGGACCCAAAAAAAATTAAAAAACACAAAAATACTTAGCTAATTACTTCCCAAACATCCACAACATGATACATTCACGAAGTCAGCTCCAATACTAATAAAACAAAGAATTAGCCAACTAGATCTTCTAACTCGCACATATATCAATACGAGGCACTGAGATTTATGGATAAAACTAAACATACATCTATCAACCTTCTGTGAGATATGTAGCACAAGATATTAACTAAAAATCCTCATGGGAATCGATGAACACAAAACTACTAGATGCTCTATTCTTCCTTAACTGTTTGAAATCTGACTACCGGTAGGATGAATTGATGATGCAGAGATCCAATCACTGATTTGGGCTGCCATCAATGATAACACCAAATGATATTCAGAGTGTCTCTTGCCAAAAATCTCCCCCTTTGGCATTGATGGCAACACTTAGTGAAAAATGACTAAGTGTTGGATCAGTACCAACATTAACTACACTGCCAAAATTTCAAAAATTGAACTCTTCTCCAAAATATAATTCTCCCCTTTAGATGATTATGCATCTTTCACTCTATTTTGTCCCCCTTTGACATCAATGGGAAAGGAAGGAATCCACATACCAAAATTTAACAAAACTATTATGAACAAGCAAGCTTCTTCAACTTACATAAACTTGAAAATGTCTAAAAAATATTTCTTCAGCAAAGCCAAATTCATGTCCCAAACTCTTTTGAGACTCTCCAAGATTGTTATGTGTCCACAAACTAGATAGGATTGTGTCTCTGCAGAGTTGAGGTTTGCTAGATCACCCACTACTTCAGCATCTTTTTCTTCTTTCAATGCACTTGACATAATTTTTATCTTTGGGCCAATTAGACCTCTAATTTCACATGCTCTTGCAACAATTTTATCATTTTAATGCTTTAATCTCTTTATTTTTTCAAACAAAGATATCACTTCACCTTATAACTTTCCAATACTACCAGTTACCAGATCAAACACATCAGAAATAGTAGCTAATTGTTTCTCTAGATCCTTAACCTTTTTCTCATTATCATCAGTGAATTTTGAAAAACACAAAAATCATTTGTAAATATTCCCACCTTCTGATAAAGCATTTTTGATATTTTCCACATAGTTGGCTAGCAAATTTTTATCCTTAGCAAACATTTCCTTCAACCCATTTAATATTTTAGCATCAAATTCCTCTTGAACTTTAATCATAGTAGATTTCTCAAGTGACTCAAACTGAGTACTTATTGAGTTGATAAGATTCTTTAATTCACTGGAGGAGGAACCTGTCAGATCTTTCACATGAGTTGGAATTATATTTTCCAAGACTCCAGATGCAAGATATAGAAGTTCATTGTCCTCAATGCGGGACTTCAACAATTCTTCTCTGGATTTTTCTTGGGTGAATGATGCTACTTTCATTTTTTGAATTAAACTCAGAGTAGATAGGTTGATCAAAGCTTCAATTGTTTTAGGATCAAACTCTTTTTTTTGTTCAACCGAAAATTTATTCATTTCCTTTGCAGTGTCTCTTGCTTCTATTGGAATTTCCTTTAACTCTTTTCTTCTCTTCAACCATTACTTCCTAAGTTGCAAGTTCTAAATTATCTTTGAGGATCTCCACTTTCTCAACTGATACACTTTCCAGAACTTCAATTTCCATAGGAATCTCTGTATTGACAACTTCAGGAGGAATATGCATATCCTCACTAGCTATATCTTGTCTCTCTTCTTCTTCTTCTTCTTCTTCTTTTCCCAGACTAGATGAAACATCATGAGTACCCTCAGGGATAACATCAATTCTACTATTTAACACAAAATTTCTCAGCATCTATTATGTTTCTTCTGCAACTTCCCTGGTTTTCCCAATCATGGGCTTGTTCACTCTAGTTTTTCTTTTAAATTCCTTCGCTTTATTTAGTATTGACTTTATTTCTTCCACAGAAGCTACTAGAAAAAAATCAACAAGAATTGTTTCTGTTATCTTCTCTTATTTTGATCTGGCAAAAGTCTCCTCATCTCAAAAATATCGGGGTATGTACAAGATCATCATGGAAAAAATAGGCCCTTAAGTGGCAATGAAAATTCCAAAAATCAAAGTTAGGAAACTTGACATAAAAATTTGAATAAGTTATCTCATTTATTTAAAAAATATGTAAGAATAGAATCTATAGAAAATTGAATGTAGTTTCTAAACTACTAGGTTTATTTAAAAAAATAAAAAATCTATTTGGTGAAAATTTGAAATTTCAATGCAATAGTACTTAAATTTCAAGGAAAAAAGAAGTAGGTGTTTGTCTAACCACCCTACCCACAATAAAATGATAATATTTTTTTAAAATATTTTAGATATAAGTAGAGGACTCATGTCCTGATGTGATACACATTTTTTTGTAATTGTTTTCCAAGTAAATAATTAATTATGAATTTTTTATTACAAATTTTAAAAAATATAAAAACTCGTATGTCTGACCACCTTAACTTGGTCAAAACTTCATGGAATTTTTATTTATTTTTAATCCTATAGTATGAAAAGCATAGAATGTGATGCATTTTTTCAGATTCAAAGAATGTGATACCGTTTAAAAGCTATAGATGTTTTTCAATCAGCCTATCAATGAGGACTTTAGTCGTAATTCAAATAGAAAATAAATAATAATTTTTTATTAAATTCAAAGTAAAGAATAATTTAAATTGGTGGAAAGCTGAGAATATCCTTTAAAAACCCTTTTCATTTCATCAATTTTGGGTAAAAAAAATTCGTCAGCCACATGGGCCATCATATCATTTATATATCGCCACTTTTTGGCCTATCATGATCCTACACATACCCATCATATTAGCTTTTTGGTAAATTAGGAATTATTTCAATCAAAACTTTATTGAAAATATTCAAATGATTTATTGTTGCCTCTTCTAGAATTCTTCGATCAAATTCACCAAAGGATTCATACCATTTACAAAGTGGCTTGAAATTTCCATCCTTAACCAAAGCCTTTTCAACTTCCTCTACTGACATACTTGGATGGTCAGTTTTTGCCTTCTTCTTTTCTTGGACATCTCCATCAGAGGGATTTAATTTTATAATAGTTGTTGCCTTAGTACCTTGATGCTTGATTTCTTTAACTCCTTCATCAAACTCAGTTTCTTCATCATCAAAAACTGCCAAATAGACTCTTTTTCTCTTATCCTTCTTTCTTTTTCCTTCCTTATTGGATCCCTTAGATTTAGTTTTCACAGGGATTGATTTTGCTGCAGGGGTGAAATGGGATGCAGAGCTTCTAGTTGACCTAGCTTGGGCAGATAGTGTTGTCGGACCAGCTAATTTAGTTTTTACTGCCTCTTTTTCTACTTGAGCTTCTTCTATTTTCCTTTTATCTTCCTTCAATTTTTCTACTGGTATCCCCATACTTTCTACTAAAAATTCCAACTCTATTCTAGCTCTTTTAACTAGTATATGTTTTTTGAGTTTATTGTGTACCTACATGTCCTTTTCAGTATAAGTGCTGAAACTTTCTTCTGATTGATCTAGAGGCTTGCTCAACATTTTTTTTTCATCCATTTCTAGAATGCACTCCTCAACGTCACATCCCATCGACATGATCCAGATTATTCTAGGATCAGTGGCTTCCATCATACATTGATCAATATCTACCATAAAGCAAATTGTATGCTTATATTTTTCTACAATGGAAGTGGGAATCCTCTCTCTGGCCTGCATCATACTCTGAAAACTTTTGAAGTATCCCCAGATAGTTGCATTCTTTGTCTTAGTGTCTGCAAATCTGTGAATGATATCTCTAATCTGAGCAATTACCTATTTACCTTTTTTCCAATGAATCTTTCTAAATGCTGACACCTCATCCATGAAGTAAAAGAATAAGCACAATAGCAAGTTACCATACTTGAAAGATTTTTTCTTATCCTTCTTGATCTTCGCAAGATTTTCCATTAGTTGAGTTCTTAGAAATTTACAAAGATCATAGTTTGCATTTTCTTTCATCATCTAATATGCAACATAAATGGTTGTACCAAACACAAAATTATCCTAACTAGAATGATAGATTTTGTACCCAGTAACCATAGATAAAAATTTGTCATCTACATCAACAATTTCATCAATTTCCATTGCTCTTCTGTCATACCTAGAACCTATAGTATCAGTGACCATTTGATTATTCATTGATTTCAGAATTGGTTGTCCACCAAAAGAATTTAGACTTGTTACAACATTGATAGCCTCCTTTATGATTTTGAAGGGTATTCTTAACCACATGAATTCATCATGGACTTGACTCAAGATGTAACAAACCCATTTAGACTCTTCAAAGACAAAAAAATTTGACAATCTATGTAAATTTATTTTCTTCTAGGGTTTTATATTCCGGCATCACATAGAATTCTTCATCTATAATGTGATTATTATACAAATTCAACAGGTGTGAGCTTCCTATCTCTTCAATATTCATGTGAATATAAACCCTAATATATTTTGTGTGTAATACACCATATAAAATGGATGAAAATGCTCCTAATGGATCAGTCTCAATAGAATTGCAGGGATGCCATTTGAATTTTGGATGGGGTATGTCCTTAACTTCAACTACTAATGGAGTAGCCATTATCAATACACAAGTTCATAGAGTTCCACCGATAAATAGCTTTCCATCGGATCGTAGTTTGATTTCTAAAAGCTTCTTCACACTTGAATTTCACTTCAATTAACAAAATCTTGCCTCAAAGCTCTCCAAACTACTTTTCTTCAAAATGCAAAGTGACAAATGAAATATAGAAATGTCTTTTTATCACTTTCATTCCTAACCCTTTTTAACGCAATCAATTGTTTCACCCTAACTTATCTAGTTACACTATTTTCATGCACGGCGATAGATAAATCTTCGGCGGACCTCCAACATTGTATAATACTTTCTCTAATAGGTTCAACAACATCTATAGAACATCTATGCACTTACTGAACTTATCCACATCCCGATGTCAATTACCAGTAGGGGGTTTAAGAGATTTTCTTTGCAACTCCTCCTAGGCCAAAGGGCTGTGACTAATTCCTGAATGAACTACTAGAAGCGGGTTTTGTTGTTGGTGCATTTTCTTCATTAGAGGGACTCCGCTTCACCCATTTCTTCTACATGTTCTTCCTAACCACATTTGTAGTGAATTTTCTTTTTCCCTTAACATCCTTCTACATGTTTCTCCTTTGATTTACTAGACCTCTTTTGTTCCAACATAATCTAGCAATGTGACCAAATTTGTTGCAGTTATAGCACACAACATTTTTCTCTCTAGACTAGTTTTTCCACTGATTTTATTTTGATCTACACTGGTTAGTAGTATGAACAAATCTATTTCATGTATAACATCTGACATTTCTATGAAAATTATTCATCACACTTATGCAGTTATTTGACTTGTGATGAAACTTATTGTAATTAAAACACTAACTTGAGAATTGTGGACCACTTTGATTCATCCTACATCTACACTAAGAAGCCATGTGTCCAAATTTATTTCAATTGAAACAATATCCATTAAATTTTTGAGCATTAGGTTGTCTTATCCGATACCTTCCATATTTGTTCATTTGATTTCTTTGCCTAAATCTCCTTTGTCCTGATCTAAAACTTTCTCCTTCTTCATATCCAAGACCTTGCTTGTCACCTTTTGTCCTCTAACTGCTAATTAGTTCATAAAGCTTGGCTAAGCTAACTTTGAACTTCTCCTTGTACTCATTTGTAGAAGCAAGTTCATCTCTGAGATCATCAATCTACTTTTTAAGTAATTCCTCATTGTTTTTAGATTGTTCCAATTTATTTTCCAAATGACTGCATACTTCAGATTTTTCTTTCAGAGACTATGCTAGGTTCTCTTCTTTCTTCTTTCTATCTTCAATCTCCTTGGTCATATTCATCATGCTAGATTCCATTTCATGCTTTAGGACTGTATTTTCTCTAGTAAGCTTTTCACATTCTTCTGTATTTTCTTTTAGGCCTTGACTGCTCATTGTTCATCTTCAATGCTCTTGCTATCATTCTGCTTAATTTGATCACATAGTTCCTTTCTCTTCTCTCTGGACTTATTAATTTTTTCTTTCAAATACTCAATGAATTTCTCAACATCTCTGAGGTTTTCTTATAATTAATGAACTTTAGACTTTGACTAATCAAGATCATCTAGGGTCACAAAAATCTATTGTTGAAGATTGCATGAATCCATTGAAACACTTACCAAGATCTCCCCAAGTTGCTAGACTTATTCTTCTAAGGAACTAGCTTTGATACCAATTGTTGGAAACAAGCTACACTAAGAGGGGGGTGAATTAGTATTGTGCAAAAATTAACTTTATTAACCTTTATATTCAAAGCCCTTGTAAAATTCAACCAAACTGAATGAACAAGAAGAAAACAATCACAACACCATAACACAAGATTTTTTACATGGAAACCCTATTAGGGGAAAAACCACAGTGGATGGCCAATGCATAATATGATCCGAGTATACTCAAATAAATTTTACAATATGGGGAATGCACTTGCATTTAGGCCCACTGCCTAGAGCTCACTACTGAAAGGGAAGGCTCACTACCTTACAAAGAGAATTCGCTTAAAGCCATCTGAGAATTTGAACTGAGAAAAATAGCATCTACATATGCTTAATTATAGTTTTTGTTAGGCTGAATACTCAATCTTCTATCCTATAGACTGATTCTATACTTCTGCTTTGTTCTACTCACACTTGCAACATAGATCCTTTATGCACAAGTGAAACTGTGCATTATCGCTCTTCTACTCTTCTCTTATTCACAATTCTCATCCACACACCTCATACACTATTTAAAATGACATGAATGATCTCATATATATATTTTCTTGACCAAGAATTTAATTACAATATGTCAGCTTCAATAGAACCAAAGAATATTTACATCTGTCAGCCCAAATCATGAGTAAACCTTAATGCACATCTACAATGGTCGGCCACAACTTAGGTAGGACCCAAAAAAATATGCACAAACACAAAATTACCTAGCTAATTATTCCCCAAACATCCATGACATGATACATTCATGAAGTTGGCTCCAGTACCGATAAAATAGAGAATAAGCCAACCAGATCTTCTAGCTTGCACATAGATCAATATGAGGCACTGAGATTTATAGATAGCACTAAACATACATTGATAAACCTTCTTTGAGATATGCAACACAAGATATTAACTAAAAATATTCATGTGAACTAATGAACACAAAACTATTGAATGATCTATTCTTCCTTAACTTTTTGCAATTTGACTGTTGGTAGGATGAATTGATGATGTGCGGATCCAATCACTGACTGGGGTTTCCATAAAAGACAACACCAAATGATATTCATAGTGTCTCTTGCCAACAAGATATACATATAAGTTCATTCACAACATGGGAGAATGAAGCCCCCATTGTAGCTATCTGCAAAATCAAAATGTTAGGAACCACATCCTTCAACATGAATTCATTATTTTTCCATAAATCCTCTTATCTAAATTCTTATAGAGATCACATTCGATGGTTGATGTATGCTCCCCTTGATTCTACTTCCTTTACCGAGGTGGAACCAAGGTAGTATTCTAACCACATCGAATAACTTAAGTCATATCATAGGGTATTTCCATGTACCATACCACATGATGATAGAAATTTGATGAGGAGGAGAGAGTATTCATGATTCCAACACAACAAACAATGTGAAAAGTTGAGCTCTCTAGCTCTTGTTATGTCCATTTGAATGAAAGGCACTTTTTAACCCTAGCATAGTAAAAACTCTAATTTTTAACATATATAAGAGTAAAAAGTGAAGTAATTTCTAACTAATTTTCTATTTACCTTCTTGTAGCTTGAGTTTGGTGAAGAGTGATTGAATATGCTAAGCCGACGAGATTATGAGCCTCCGAGACTAGACATCCTACAAAATTAGGTAGCCCGTGGCAATCATCATCATCAAGTGAGTTGATTTTTTTGCCTTAGCTTTGTTCTTACGAATTTAGTTTATGATTTGTACAAAGTTTTAGATAGATTTATGGCCTTGGAGAAAACATTTTCAAATCATCCCTTTTTTTCACAAAGCGTCCCCTTTCTTCACCAAGTGTCCCTTTTTGTTGCCAAGTGTCCCTTTTGTCGCAAAGTGTCCCATTTCTTCAAGAAGTGTCTCAAAAGGGGTCTAAAGTGTCTAGGACCTCTAGAAGAGTACACTGGAACAAATTTAAGACACTTTTTTTTATTGTTTATGTATAGATTTAAGATTGTAGAAATCTTATAGGAAATTTTTTTCCTTTTTGTTAGATACCGCCTCAATCATGGTAGTCTCTTAGTGGTAGACAGATCTATCACCTCTAACACCTGGCCCCAACTCTATCAGAGGAGGATAAACATATTTAATAGACTACTAGGCTAATCTAGGCATACCTCATGCCCCCCATTAGGTACCGTGATGTTGGGTATGTGTAGGATCATGATGGGCCAAAAAGTGGTGATATCTAAGTGATATGATGGCCCATGTGGCTGACGGCTTTTTTTTACCCAAAGTTGATGAAATGAAAAGGGTTTTTAAAGGAGATTCTCAACTTTCCACCAATATAAATTATGCTTTACTTTGAATTTAATAAATAATTATTATTCATTTTCTATTTGAATTACGACTAATGTCCTGATTGATAGGTTGATTGAAAAAAATCTATAGCTTTCAAACGATATACATTTTTTGAATCCAAAATATGTGTCACATTATATACTTCATATACTATAGGATTTAAAAAAAAAAATTAATTTCATGATGTTTTGACCAAGTTAAGGTGGTCAGACATACGAGTTTTTTATATTTTAAAAAAGTTGTAATAAAAAAATCAATATTAATTATTTACTTGGAAAAAAATTACAAAAAAATATGCATCACATCAAGACATGAGTCCCCTGCTTATATCTAAAATATTATAAAAAAAATATTATCATTTTATTGTGGTTAGGGTGGTCAGATAGACACCTACTTATTTTTTCCCTGAAATTTAAGTACTACTGCATTGAAATTTTAAATTTTCACCAAATAGATTTAAAAAAAAAAAAAGAAAACCTAGTGTTTTATAAATAACATTCAATTTTCTACAGATTCTATTGTTACATATTTTTTAAATAATATAGATAACTTATTCAAATTTTTACGTCAAGTTGCCTAACTCTAATTTTCTAAATTTTATTGCCACTTAAGGGCTTGCTTTTTCCATGATGATCCTGCACATACCCTACTATTCTAATGGATTTGGTAGAGAATTGGAATGGAGACACATACACATTTCATCTTCCCACAAGCGAGATGATGATTATGTTAGAGGGCATCCTTCGCATAATATGAGTTTTGATTTGGGGTGAGAGGGTATGTTTTCTAGCTGATCGATCATTTCACAAGATGAAATCTAGCCATGCTACTATATTCGTGAGCCCCACTTTTTGCACGAATTATGATGTTGACTGTAGAAATAGTACTTGTCCCTGATGGCCAGGGAGAAAATTTAGAGGGAGGACTAGTACATATGATATGAGGAATGGTAGAGCAGAGGAATGTGTACGCCTGGGGGTGCAACATCCTTGCACACTTATATTATGATCTAGGGTGATTTTTATTTCACGAGGTCGATAACATGGTACATTGTATGCTACTGTAGGTGTGGTATCTTGAGCATATCGCATGCACTAGGATGATAGGATTTCCATTTACATTAGCTCTAGGGTATCCACATGCATTAAATTTCCCACTAAGGTGGCTATGGAAGTATGCAGATTTGCATTTTTTAGGAGTCTGATTCGACCAAATGGATGAGGAGAAGATTATATGTAAACCTTACCAGCTTATACCATATTGGCTAGATGAGACACATCAATTGAGGAGACTACAAATGGATTGATTTCTGCTAGGAATACATGATTACATAGTATGACCTTTCTACTATGATCCTTTCATGGGAAAGTTTAGATAGGTCTAGGTACCACCCATATCATGACCCTTTTTCAAGAGATCAATACAAAGTGCTAGGAGGCCTAATGATACTAAATAGTTCACTAGTGATGATTTCATCTATAGTTACTCTGATTATGACGATCATGATATACCTTCGGTCTTAGATTCTAATGACGTTGGTACCATAAATGCCTATGAGGAGTGGTGTGCAGCTGCATAAACAAAACTCATATTCTAAATGGATGAACTAATAGGTGATGCAGGGCCACTCCTAGAATAGGTAGATGAGGAGGATAAAGCAACGAGACATGCTTTAGGTCTATAGACATATTCACATATGTGATAGATGAGGAGTATGATGAGGCTACAAACCTTGATTATGATGCCCAAGAGGAGGGAGATGAGGAGGAGGACTAGGAGGAGGAGGATTTGATGAGTGAGGGTGATGAGACAACCAGTTAGGATCTAGTGGGTCATGAGTGGGGAGAGCTAACTCCTACTAATGTGACTAGATCATGGTCAGTAGCTTCAACATGCACCATCACCTACAATCATGGAAAGGCTAGCACATCCTTCATGCCTCTTACACATGATGAGGTTTGTTTTACATAGCTAGCTAGAGAGCTAAATGATGATGTTTTATTTACTATCATACTTTATGCTTATGTTCATTGTTTATATTTTAATTTTGTGCTCATGTATATATATATATATATATTTCATGATGTGTACTGATTATATTTATGATTTTTATCTTGTAGGAGCTATGAGAGACTTTCATGATCTCTCTCACTAGGTGGCTGCTAAGATAGTGACCTCATCATTTTATGAGGAGGATGTTGATACACACTATGTACCCCCACACATCATGGAGTGGGATACATAGTTTTTCAAGCCATACGTTAGACAACGGGCAATATATGTGAGTTTCAGGAGGTACACCCATCAAACTAAAGTTGCCTCAGATGATAAATCATCTCAAGACCTAGCAGAGGTTGAGAGACTTCAATCAGAGGTAGCTAGACTATAGGCAGAGAGATATCATCTAGCGGAGGATCATCGAGAGGCCCTTGGATAGGTACAAGGTTTATAGTATGCTCTGAATGTACTTGACATCTCCTGATCACAATCGCATACCATCATCTCATGATGGATCCATTGTAGTCAAATGTGGGAACTAGATCCCGAGGGATCTAGAGGTCACAAACCTCATTATAATTGTATATATTGATGACATGTACACTAAAAAATGATATAAATATATGATAATTTGATGCTTTTTTATTTATGTTTATGTGTTTAATGTTAAATGACAATGTTATAAATTTCATAATTTGTGTAAGACAATTTAATAAATGTCTTCATGATTTAACATGTTTTATGTGATCTAATTAAAACTTACTCTAGTTTCTCTTAGATGCAACATTGTGATTAAGTATGTTATGTTAAGTTAAATGCACTTATGATCTAATTAAAGAACATTATTTGCATATAAGGATCTAATCTAAGACAACATAAAATATTATCTTGAATAGTATGAAATCTAAAGTAACCATCTAAAAGATAATTTAAATATAATTACTTTAGTATTCAAGACACAAAAATAATTGTTTGTAAAGAATGAAGCAATGTGAGAGCACATAGAATGCTATCTACTAACTCTAACACCATTTCTCTATCATACATACTATTCAAGAGGATTAGGGATAATATTGATGTATATGTGCAACATTTATAGGATCCTTAAGATGTGTACCATCCATTTCAGTTAATGTATATGCTCCAGAGCCATAAATTTCATTAATTAGATAAGGCCCTAGCCAATATTTCTACAATTTGCATTGTTCATAAAATCAAAGTGTGGTATATTTTTGTGATTATTGATAAAATAAGATAATTCATGCCCATGGTCATAAATTTAGGATTGAATTTTCCTTTTTTAGTTAGGTCAACATTAGTGTTACATTGATTTTCAAATTACACCAAATCAACTTTGTTGAATGTACATGAGGGATGGCATGATCGTTGTAACTATGCTAAAGTTTTCTTAGAGCATAAGCCTGGAGATGTTCAAGAGTGTTAATTCACATTGTTCATAAAGCATCTTAAGTTGATGCAATCGTTGTTCTTTATAAGTGTTGTCATCAATAAGTCCTTGAAGAGCATTCCTTAACGTAAAAATTTCTAACTCCAAGGTCACAATTGCCAATTGCCTTGGTACCATAGACAAGGCTATAAGGAGTTGTCCCAGTGGATTTTTTGATATAGTACGATAAGCCCATAATGAATACATCAACTATGTATGATAATCATTAATATGTTTGTTTACTATCTACATTAGGATTTTCACTAGGGTCTTATTAGTTGACTCAACCTGACCATTAGATTGTAGGTAGTAAGATGTTGAAAAGTGATGTTGGATGTTAAACGTTTCTAGGAACCTTTTTATGCCATTTTTCTTCAATGGTGTTCCATTGTGTGAAATCAACACAAAAGTAAGTCTAAAGTGAGAAATAATGTGTTTCAATATGAAATGACATATCACATTAGTAGTTGTTGATTAGAGAATAACTTCTACCCATATTTTGAAATAGTTTGTCGTAGTGATTATAAAAGTATGTTCGACAAAGGATGGTGGTGATATTTTTCAAATCAGATCTAGTCCTCACATCGAGAACATCCAAATAGGAATTAGGGATCGAAGCTCAAAAGCAGAAGCATGAATCAAATTGCTATGTTCTTGAAATTTGTGACATCTCTTAACATAATCGATACAATATTTTTCCATATGTCTCTAGTAGTATCCCATGCGAACAAGTTTTTGGACTAATGATCTTCCTCCAAAATGACCTCCACATGCACCTGCATGAGCCTCTTCAAGTGTTATGGTGATTTTAGATTGTCTAAGGGGTAAACGTACAAAGTTGTGTTACACTTTTAGCTAACTTATCAGCGTAAATGAATTTTAGTTTTTATAACTAAAAATCAATTTTGGTCAAACATATGATCTAGTAAGATTCATTCTAGATAGGTTAAATATGTCCACAGATTTTCCAATTAAAATTGTTGGCTAAATGCATATGTAGCACCACTTCGAGCAAAATTTACTTACAAAATGAAATTATTTAAAAAATAAAATATTTCAACAACTCCTACTCATAGAAATAACATTTAAAAAAAATGTAAAAATACCCTTTCATAGGTCCATAAGTGTAGTTCTAAAATATATATATATATATATATATATATATATATTTAATAGTTTAATTATTTATATTTTTTATTAAAACTAGGTTATCAACACAAAAATATTAGCTTGATTACCATGTCAAGAAAAATACTAAAACTTGTTTTAAAAAAATATGATGCCTTAGATAAAAGAATCTAGATTAAGATAGTATAACTTGTTTTCTATTTTAGATAAATATTTAATATAAAAGTTGATATTGAGTGGAAACAGTTGTGTTTTAATATATACACATTGAAATATTTATTAAAATTATAAATAATATATCCATGCCCTAAAGATTCAAGTTATAAATATACACAAAAAAAGAAAAAAGAAAAAAAATAGTATATAAAGCTTGAGGTCTCATGTAATGTCATTTTTCAGCATTTTATCAGCAACCAAATTATAGTGTTAATTTATGAAAACTATATTTAATTTTGTTAAAAAAATTCAAACATAAAATATAATTTTAAAAAACATTTTATTAGTTTACATCATTTCAAAATTCAAAACATATATGTCACTTTCTAGATTCAAGTTCAAAATTTAGATCAGTGTTGGCTAGTTCCTTTGTAAAGTGTGACAAAGCTGTGTACTTTTACCCTAAGGCATCTAAGTAAAAGGTTGTTAAAAGATCTTCGATATAACACATCAATGAGAATTATATACTTAGTTGCTATTTTATGAAGATGATCTCAAGTATTCTTAGTTGTTGGCTCAGGAAAGGTACCTTCTTTCAAATAATTAAATATTGGTGTATACCATTCACTAGAGTTTTCCATAGTTGTTGATAATACTTCTTCAACTTTGGGTTTGATTGATGGTTTCATAATTGTATGGACAATAAATGTGAAATCCTTTGAAGGCTCTTGAGGGGATATAAGAGAGGTTGCACTTTCCATCACATCCACATGTCGGTTATCCTTTTGTGGGATGCTATCAATGGTAAATGATTCAAACTTCCCTAAAAAATTCATTATGAGATCCTTGTATTTCAATAATTTGTTATGCTTTGCTTGGTATGTCCAATTTATTTGCTTAATGACTAATTGTGAATCATCAAATATTTTAATATTTTGAAATCCCAAAGCTAACATAGCATTCAAACCAACAATTAATGCTACATATTCCATCGTGTTGTTGGTGCATAGGAATTTTAGGTGATAGGATAAGGGAATAGTTTTTCCTATGGGTAGGACTATTATAACCCTGGTGTTAGAGTCTTTTCTACACTTAGATCCATCAAAGTATAATTCCCATGCATCTTCAATTTCAGAATAGTACACACATTCTCATCAAGGAGAATAAGTGCAGTAGGTAATACTAGGGGTGAGGGAGCATCAACGAAGTGGTTGATTAAGGCTTGTACTTTAATTGATTTTTTTGAAACAAACTTTAGGTAAAACTCTTGTTAACAAAACAACCCATTTAGCTAAGTATCCTAATAAATCTATTTTATTGAAAAGATTTTTTAGAGCATCGAATTTTGTCATCACATGTATTTCAGAATTCAGTAAGTAATGTATCAGTTTACTTATTGTGAATACAAGAGCCAAACACTATTTTTCTATCATTGTGTATCGTTTCTCATAATCTATAAAAGTTTGGCTAGTCTAATAAATAGGGTGCTCCTTACCATTTTCATCTTGTTGAGCCAACAATGCTATGAGAGCACGAGTTGATTCTATTGTGTAAAGGATGAATGGTTTGTTTTTCATAGCGGGTTGTAAAATAGGGGGAGTTACAATTTAATCCTTTAGACTCTCAAAATATTGTTTACAATTCTCATTCCAATTAAAATACACATCTTTCTTAAGGAGGTGGGTAAATGGTAACATTCAATTTGTTAAAGATGCTACAAAATGATGGATAGCTTGAATTATTCCTTGTAAGGTGCATAATTGAATGATGTTTTTAGGAGGTGGCATGTTAACTATAGCATTAATTTTATTCATATCCACCTCAATGCCTTTGTGAGATACCATAAACCCTATAAGTTTCCCACTATCTACACCAAAGACACAATTTTTTAGATTTAATCTCATGCTGTATTTTTGCATTCACTCAAATATCTTCTAGAGGATATTCACATTGTCTTGTATAGTTAAAGATTTGGATATAATATCATCAACATAATCTTCCAAAATCTTACGTATGTAATCATGAAATATTAATGTCATTGCTCATTGATATGGTGCTCCTACATTCCTCAATCTAAAAGGCATCATAACCCAACAAAATGTTCCCCAAATAGTTGTAAATGCTATTTTGTATTGATCTTGAGGGTTGATAAAGATTTGAATGTACATAGAAAATATATCCATGAATGACAAAAAAACATACATCCGATAGTCGAATCTACTATCATGTTGATATTAGGAAGGGAAAAGTTATCTTTCAAAGATACTTTATTCAAATCACAAAATATCATACACATCCTAGTATGATAATTAGGTTTTTCAATTGCGACAATGTTTGAGATCCGAGGAGAATAATCTATAGGTCTTATGAAACCAGCCTTAAGGAGTTTTTCAATTTCTCCCTTAACTAACAAAGTTATCTTAGGATTCATCTTTTTTATCTTTTATCTAATTGGTTTATCATTTTCAGCGAGGACTATGTTGTGTGTCACTATCTTAGCATCAATTATTGGCATATCCAAATAATTCCAAGCAAGAAGTTTAGGAAAGTCATGGAGTAAAATTGTGTGATCTTCTTGTTCTTCATCATCAAGGCACTCTCCTATCTTAATTAATTTCTCCTTATCATTTATATCCATTGGTATGCTAATTGTATCTCATAGAGGAAGTGCACTTGGTTTTGAAAATTCAAGGTTGTATTCTTCTTTACTCATGTCCATCTCACTACTTTCCTTTTCTACATATTTTTTTTGGAGCTAATCATATCACATGTAACCCATTTCTTTCAAGGAGTAGATAGTTTATCATAAACTCCTAGCATTTGTTTCAAGGATTCATCATCTTCAAAGTATCCCCATGATGGTTCAAAATTCATATCAAGCAATTCAAGATGTTTCAAGGTGAGATTGATTTTAGGTTTACACTTATTGGTGTTGATGTTTTATTAAGGTCTTTTGTTTTCTTGTGTTATCTTAGAAGAACAATATCCCAATCCACTTTTTATTTCTTGCATGTTAGTTTCCATAGGAACATGGATTCTTTTTTCTTTCTTTCCACATCCTTTTCCACTATAACCGAATTGCTTCATAAGTTCATTTAACCTCTCCAATAAAGTATTTCCATTTCTTTCAGGTTTGGTGGTTGTTGACAATCTATCTCATTGAATTTTGTTATTTATCTTGTTTCTTCTTCAAGGTAGATGAGGTAGATGCCTGTGAATTTTATTCCAAGTTCTGCATTGACATAACCATCATTTTATTTTATTTTCATCTTCTTTTCTTGTGATTATGTATTCTCCCATAAATAAAGGTTTGAACTCCAAGGAACCCTAATCATTGTCTAATAACTTTGACACTATTTTTGTTTCTTGTTTTTCCTCTTTCATAGGTTCTATGTTTGATGTTGGAATTAATGTATTTAGAGGACTTTCCATTTCTTTTTCAACATTTAGAAGAATTTCATGCTCGTGGTCTATTTGAATTTGATATACCTTACAGTTGTAGGCATACTTCATTAAATGATGAAGGGTTGAAGGAACTACATGCATTTCATGAATCCAAGGTCACCCTAAAAGAAGATGATATAAAATATTATTAGGAATTACATGAATAGGGGTCTACAAGGTAGCCTTTCCAGCTATAATAGGTAAATTAATCACACCCATTGGTTGTTTTCCTATGTTATTGAATCCACAAATCTACAAAGAACTGGGTTGAATTTTTGACTTATCCACACCAAGTTTATCTAAAAGTGTGACATTACACACATTAAGAGTGGAAAAATTGTCAAAATGGTTCTTTTTATTCCTAATCTATTGTATATGGTCATTATCATAAAGGCCCATAATTTTTCTTTCTCAATTCCAAAGGAGGTAGCTCATGTTGATGAAAGCTAATGTCTACATTAACTGTATTCATTCCTTTTATTAGAGTTTCCACATTATTTGCATTTGTACTAAGGGGAACCACTACTTGTTGTAAATTTGTTTGAAGCATGGTGTGATAATTAGGTGAATTATAAATTAGGTCCTATAGGGATATCTTTGCAGGAGTATTTTTAAGTTTTTCAATAAGATCATACTCCTTCCCACTATGCGAAGTTAAATGTGGAGCTCTAGGAAAAGTGGGATCAGGCAAAGGTAAGGTTGTCAAAGCTGGTTGTTTTGGTTGTAGATTGTTTTGAGTGTTGTATGTATGAGAAATGGTATTATTACTTGATTTCTTTAAAAAAATGTTCTTATGTGGGTAAAGTGTAAATTTAGGCTTGTTTTTAGGTTGAGGTTTGTGTGAAGGTAGGTAAGGGATAAGTTGAGGTTGAATCACGTTAACTTCTTTTGGTTTTGTTTTATCATAACAAGCCTTAGTGGATAAACCTTGTGAGATGAATTCCTCAAGGAATTCATCTAACATGTCAGAGTCATCACTACTAAAGGCCTTGAGGGTTAGGTTAACTTTGAAAAAGAGATTTGACATAGTCAAATAGCTATACTTTCTTAGAGTGGATTATCAATTTATAGGTATTTTTGTTTTTTGTTTTCAAGTGGAAGACAAAATTAGTCTAATCTAATTGAATTATGAACTTAGACTATTTAAATTAAAAAGTTCAATAATCTAATTCTATCCACAATTTTAATGAATGTAAACTATGCTAATCCTAATGATTTGAATGTAATAGAAGTGATGCAAACTAAAACAAAAATATTTTAACAACAAATAGATGCCTAAAAATGAGGTTTTAAATTTTGGAAAATTTAGTGCAAAATCTATATTGGAATTGCTTTTCCTAGAGGGGCGTGTGAGTCCTAGTGAGGGTTTTAAAAAAAATAAAATAGAAAATTTCAATTGATTTTGATTGCTTTTTATGTTGTATGATCTGTAACCTATGTGCAAATGTACATTTTATATGAATTTCACTTATTTGAGATGCAAAAATGCAAGCTATATGCACTTTCACTAATGCAAAATTATAAACCCTAGGATGTCAATTAACTAATGCAAACCATAATGCAATGTTAATGCAAGAAAGATCTAGGATGATAATGCACTCCAAATCAGAATTATGATTTTCTAAATGTGGGCTCACAAAAATGAAAGGCAGAATATTGTTTCTTTTTATGTTAGGGAGATAGAATAACAATATTCATGCTCTTTCATACAAGGATAACCCTAGAGATCTAAATGCAAACAGGTAATAGATCTTACGATAGGGCTGCCCTAAAGGATAATTGTAAACTAATGAGGGGTTCACCACCAATTTATGACTTGGAAAGACAAATGCAATGCAAGTTAAAATGCTTAACATTAATTCAATGAAATCTTTCACAAAATGACCTAGAAATGCAAAACAAAGCAAAAAGATACAAGATGAAAAGTGTGCACTTGGAAATTTGGAGATGACTAAATGAAGCTCTGAAATTTTGAAAATCCTAAAATTTTGAACTACTAGAACTATACGCCAGTCTGGGGTAAATCAATCTCAGATTAGGGTTTCTACACAAGAATAGGTCTCTATAAATAGGGTATTTAAACTACAAAAATCTTGAAAAAGACCTATAGTGGGACTCATACACCACTTATGGTGTATTAATCCCATTCCACTTTTTCCAAAACTTAAAGTTCAGATCTGCACTTCAACACCTGCACTTTACTTCAAAATTGATTTTTGGATCTTAATCTGTGAAAAAATCTACAAAACATAATATAGAATTGATTTGCTTATGGGGGTTTTCCTCAGTCAAATCCCTAGTTTGGTAATCAAAGCTTGATAAAAACATTGAAATATGCATGTAAATATGAATGTCAACCCTAACCTTAAGTGTGTTTGAGATTAGGAAATTTGAAATGCAATGCAACACTATTCTAATGTACAAGAATGAGATTCATGAATGACATATGGAGATGAATGAATCACTTTTGAGAGATCTCTAATCAGAAAAACGAGCCATAATAATGCTTGTACCTTCCTTAGGTTGAAGGTAGAGTGATAATGGAGGATGGAATCACTTACGAAATAAGTCATTAGGCTTGGCTTGATGGCTGGTTGCATCTCCCCAACTTAGAATCCATCATGGTTCACCATAGACAACCATGATAAACCCTTGAAAATGATAGATCTTGAATGAAAGTGAGCTTGAAGACCTACAAAAACACTTTAATGTTGCTTCAAGACTTCAACTTTGCTTGTTTTTAAAACTTGAATGCTTTTGTGAAAGAATGACTTGAAGTCTCATGAATGATTAGATCTTGAAAATAATTTCTTAGATGAAACAATGACTTAGGATCTTTCTCATATAGGCATTAACACCTAATTTACTATTATTCATATTTCAAAGGCTGACATAAACCAAAAATTTGAATTAAAAAGGTGATTTTCCCACTCAAACCCTTAAAAAGCCCCAACTGGGATTCATACGCTAGCTCTAGCGTATGGGTCCCACCTAAGGGACTCATACACCTAAGGTGGATTATGAGGCCCACCTTAGATTTTTGAGGTGGGTTGTTAAAATTTTGAGTGTTTTTTATGATTTTGTCAGGTGTTTAGTTGAAATAAGCCTCGAGATCCAAAATAAAAGTTTTTAGGGGCATATTAATGATGAGTTAAAGGGTGTTTAATGGAATGGTGCTAAAATAGGTGCAAATTAAGTGTGAAATTGCACTGCTTCCAAGAGCGTACAATTTTCTACACTACAAAAAGTAAAATGATCTACTTTTTTTCCTATTCTATAAATTTTGTAGTTTAAATTATGTTTCCAAAATTTCAATACTAGTTATTTTGTAAATCTCTCCTAATTTAGAGATAGTTTAGGTTCAAATTCATTTTTTTACGGAATGATTGGGCCTAGAGAATCTTATTGTTTGTAAATAGTGCTAAGAAATTTTATTTTTAAATTTCTTTGTAATTTTTTCTCATTCTAGACTAATACCCTTGAATTAAATATTTAAGTCATTATGTATTCTTGGAATAGCATACATTAGTAAGTCACAATATGTAGGCTTCCATATTTATTTTGTATTAATCCAAATGGTCTAAAAATTAAGTCTATTTCTATTAAGGTAAAATTGATGGATAATATTGGAACATTCTCCATTAGATTAAAGTGGGTATGAGTAATCATGAACCAATTTTCTTGAATATATGTCATTGTCAAATTTTGTGTTCTTTAATATAAATAGTTGTTTAAGGTATTTTAATCTAATTTTTGGAAACATAGATTTTGGTTCTTTAAAGGAGTCAATCATTAGAATTATTTTCCTAGGATCTAGGGTAGAAAAGAATAAACTATCACTATGTTTTGTTGGAGTTGATAATGGACCCCAAAGCTCCCAAAAATCACCTAGGATCAAAATTCCCATCACATGAAGAGAGGAAAATTCATTGATTCTACTATGCAACCTTTGAGAAGTGAATTTATCAAAAGAAAAATGATATTGAATGAATGCTAGATTAATAGGATGTACAATAATGAATTATTATTATAAAAAAAAAACCCTAGGTCAAACCCTAGGTGAGGATTAGATTAGATCACGATGTAATTTTCCTCATATTATTCTATGAGATAAAATGAACTAGATACAAAAAATATCCTCTACACAACTGAATGTGAAACACTAAGTAGATAAATGGTAGAGAAAACTATTTTTCTAGTAACCTTGAGCTATCATTTGGCATTGTGTGAAAGCATTTAGGCATCACATTAGTAATGTATAGGCCATGATAGAGTAGATTAAATTTAGTTTGAGCAGATAAAAAAAACTTGACATCTTTTCCAAGTAGAATTGAGAAATCAAACAATAGGTAACCTATGGGTATGTGCACAATCATCATGGAAAAAATAGGCCCATAAGTGGAAAAAAATTCAGAGAAATCAGAGTTAGGAAACTTGACATAAAAATTTCAATAAGTTATCTATATTATTTCAAAAATATGTAACAATTAAATTTGTAGAAAACTGAATATAGTTTCTAAATTACTAGGTTTATTTACAAAAACATAAAATCTATTTGGTGAAAATTTGAAATTTCAATAGAGTAGTACTTAAATTTCAGGGAAAAAATAAGAAGTAGGTGTCTGTCTGACCACCCTAACCACATTAAAATGATAAAAATAATTTATAATATTTTATATATAAGTAGAGGTCTCACGTCTCGATGTGATGCATATTTTTTTGTAATTTATTTCCAAGTAAATAATTAATTATAATTTTTTTATGAAAACTTAAAAAAAATATAAAGACTCATATGTCTGACCACCTTAACTTGGTCAAAACTTCATGAAATTCATTTTTATTCTTTTTTAATGTTATGGTATCCGAAGTATAGAATGTGATACATGCTTTTGATTCAAAAAATATGATACTGTTTGAAAGCTATAGATGTTTTTCAATCAGCATAAAAATTAGGACTTTAGTCATAATTCAATAGAAAATGAATAATAATTATTTATTAAATTCAAAGTGAAGCATAATTTATATTGGTTGAAAGATGAGAATCTCCTTTAAAAACCCTTTTCATTTCATCAGTTTTGCATAAAAAAAAAGTTATCAGCCACATACCCATCATATTACCACTTTTTGGCCCATCATGATCCTGCACATACCCCTATAGTAAAATTTTGTTGTAAAATGTTACTATATTACCTTTGATATATTACCATATTATTGTTGATTATTTTTTTCACTAGCATAAATAATGGTGAGAAGCCCTCTATTAATAATATTTTCTCATTTTAAGCTAAAATTAAGTGAATTTCTTCAAGAAAAGAACTAGGTTATGATTCTTGTGAAGGTTTCCATCTCCATTTTGTATAGTCCAATTCATTAAACTTTTAGGTAACTTGTCAATTAAAATATTGGATTATATAAGATTATTTTTTATAAGAAATAAAGTGAGTATCAATCATCATGAATATGTGTTATTTAATATAAATAGTTGTTTTAAGGAATTTGATCTTTGGTAAATTGTGATTTTGGTTTTTTAAAAGAGATATTCATAAAATATATTTTTCTAGTATAGGATATAAAAATAAAATGAGAGGGAATATAATAGTATCAATTCTAAGAGAAAAATAATATTATGAATAATATTGTTTCTCCACGAATCCTATAGGCCTATGGGAATTTATCAATAGTAATAAATTGTCTCATATACTACTCAACTAAATGTCAAGAATCTAAAAGTACTTCGGTTAACAAATGATATGGATATTTTTTCCCTAGTAGTGCCAATTATTCTCAAGTTGGGAGAGCTATATATTGATATTCCTTGAAATATATAAAACAAAGTTGGTTACATTATTGAATTTGAAATGAATGACCTATTGAATTTGGTAGTAATTTATTCTTCATTAGGAACCATATTTTTGTTCAACTTTTATTTATTTTCATCCTCATGGCTACATATTATAGAAAATACTTTGCATGAATAAAACAAAGTTGGTTAAATTATTGAATTTGATAGTAATTTATTCTTCATTAGGAACCATATTTTTGTTCAACTTTTATTTATTTTCATCCCCATGGCTACATATTATAAAAAAACTGGCAGCTCCATGGAAATTGGTAAATAGAAGAGATAATTAACTTTTACTAAATTTATTCTCTTTTCCTTATTTTATTGTAGAGTATATGGTATGACAACTAGCCCACAATTACTTTATTATAACCAAGTTTTCTTAATCTTAAAACACATTAATGATAATGTATCTGTTCTTATTTTCTTACAAGACTATTTTATGTTGGAAAATAGTCATCGTACATAGTATCTAGCTATTTGTAAACTTCATTTTTTCATAAATAGATAATTGTAGTGAAGTACTATGTTTTATTACTTTAAAAATTATGTGAATGATTGATTTCCCCATTATATATATGAAAAATGGTCTTTAAATTGTATGTTTTATGATTTTTCCTATTCAGGAAGATGTGCTTTCAATGTTTGAAATATGATCTGAATGTTTTCTAAGTGGATAATATGAGGAGGTTATATCATATTAATATTAAAACCCTAGGATTCTCTAATGATCCTTAAAATATCGCTCAACATCTACCCTCTTATTTTTGTGGTGACCTATTGGGACCAATTCTTAAAAAGCCTTTTTAATGATATTTTTTATGTAACTAAATAAACCTACAAAATATGTACCCAATATCAATATCTATTGAGTGTTCCCTTTTAAGACATAAATTGATTCAAAATAACCAATAAATACTACAAATCCTTGATTTTTTAGTGTATCTATTATTTTAGCTATAAACTTCTTCACTATTGTCAGCATCTAGATCACATATTCATCTCAACACTATAAAGGAAAATTTGAATGGAAAATTGGATTAAAAATTTTAATTTATGGGCAGATTGAGAAAAAAAATTAGGTCCAAATGGTAGGTAAATTAATTGGGAACCACCTATTTGTTGATTTAATTGAAATAGTCTCATGTTTTTTGGCAAGTTGCAATGATATAATTGTGTCACCAAAAAGTGTAGCCATTGACACTTTTCACACATTTGGACCCTTGCCTATGGATTTTGGACCTTTTTCAACCTATTTTTACCCCTTTCCAAGCCTTGTGTTGAAGTGTTGTAAGGTGTTGTAAAACATTTTCACACTTTACTAGGCCTATCAACCCTATATTATGCTACAATGGCCCCTTAATGCACATATAAATCCTATTTTAGTGTGTTTTGTGAGAAAATCCCAACAAACAATAAATATCAAACTTCAATCCTTATAAACACATGAAAATTTCCCAAGTGGAATAGGTCACCACCTTGGGTGACCTAGTCCCATGTGGCATATAATTTAAATTTAACTTAATATTCTTTCAAGATTTTGTCTCTCAAACCCTAAGGTCGGCCTGCTTTTTACTTCTTCTAAGTCTCAGTTTCTCCTACCTTCTTCATCATCTTTCATTCTTCTTAAGCAAGATAGGGTTTGAGTATTCTAAGTCACAAAGATATCTCTCTCAACAAGAATCCAAAGGTCGAATCCTCCATTGCTTGAACTCAAGATCCATCATCAAGGAAAGGTAAAATCCATCACTCCTTTTTTTCATTCTTTATTAATTTATTTCATCATCTTGGTTAAATTACTCAAAAGGGGTTTGACTAAGGAAAACCCCTAATCCCTAACAATCAACAAGTTCTCCTTTTTGGTGTGATTTAAAGGTCTTGGAGGTAGATTTGGCAAAGAAAAAAGGTGGAAGAAGCTTCATAAAATTTTCCAAGCTCTTCGACATTGGAGAAACCATAGTTTAATCTTGGAGGACATTCACAAACTAGAATCTTCACTTTCGAGACCGAACACTTGAAGGAGCAGAAAACATAGACTGATGGCTTCCACTTCCAGTTTCTGATATTCAAAAATTTAGAAGAGGATTAAGTCACCAAAAATGGTGATCTAGTCCCACTGAACCTATTTTCATAGGTTTTTAGAAATTTGGATACCATTTTAGCTGAAACGGGCTTCGATGCATTTTTCCAGATTCGGGACTAGGTCGACCAAAATGGCATAAGTGTCCAAACAAGCTTAAATTTTAGATTCAACAACACTCTCAACCTCAAATCGAGTCTACAACTCATTCCTAGGTGCACACCTTTAATTTCATAAGTTTTTGTTATAGTATGTTTATGTTTCTTAGGTTATTTGTATATCACAATGTGTTTTCCAACATAGTTGCATTCTTTAGGTTTTACATTCATAGTTAACTTCTATTTTCAATTTATTACATTTAGGGAATTTTGCACACATCACTTTAATCCCCTAACTTATTTGAATGAACTCACCAAAAAATCATATCATTAAGTGGAAAGAGTGTCATTCTTCCAACCTAGCTCCTAGGGAAAAAACCCTAGGGGCCTATTTGGGAAATCCTCTTTCCCTTTTATCATATCATATTTTTGGTGGTTGATTTTGCTGAACCTGATGTTATTACACCCTTCCTTTCTATTTTAGAGTCCTCCATTATCCTAGAATTAGCTTGTATTGAATGTTGCATTAGTGAAGCTGCATTCTAGTGTTTCAAAATTTGCATTAGTGAAAACTGTATATAGGTTGCATTGTTACATCTCCAAACTTTTTTTTTTTTGAAATAATGTATTTTGTTCTTAGAGCTGAACTATACAACATAGAAACCACTTGAATCCATCCAAATATTCTGCAAAATCTCAAAAACATCACCAGGAGGACTAGGTCGCCACCTTGGGTGACCTACTCCCTTTAGGCTTATGAAATTGTCATTTATAGAACGGAAAACCTAGTTTTAAAGTTTTCTTTTGTGCTAGTATCTATTTGTATCAATTGGTTGTATTTTTGTTACATTTATTTTATTAAAACTAGCTTAGATTAGCTCATTTCATGCATTTCTTAGTTGAAATTTTGCATAGACTACATTTATTTTTTAAATTGTTGCATAATGTAATTAGAAAATTACCTTGTTTGCCATCTAAAAAATTGCATTTCAATATTTTACTTTAATTCCTTGCATTGCATTGTTTTTCCTTCTTTTCATACCATGTTTTCTTTTAAATGATATGGCTATGATTTGGTTTCAAATGGATTTCATAAATTCAACATTACTTCTTATGAGTTCAATGTCGATTATAATAATTAATTCATTAAATAATATGATTCTAACCAAACCATTGACACTATTCTTGAAATTGAACTACCCCTTAATGAGGATTTTAGTGTTGACATTCATAACAATCATGCTTGTGCTTCTAACTCTATCTCTCCTATTAGTGATGAAGGTATCATGGTGAAATAAGTTACAAGCATTGAGGGTATTGATTTTCCATCTCCTCATCCCCCTGTGCAAAACATTAAACAACAACATGATGAAATCATAAAAAAATTTCTAACCATGATGATCAAACCTATCCTTCCTCTAATATCCCTCCTTGATGCAAGGAGGACATGTTGGTGTTATAAGATCCTTCTCCTAAGAGTCATGAGACTCTTGACCCTCCTTTCCCTCATGCTCCTACCCTTTGGGACAATCTATTTGAAAGTCATAGTGGTCCTTCTCTTGATGCCTCCCCCCCTTGTGATGAACCTCTTCCAAGATCTCCTACTAGGGTAGATATTATGGAACAAGAGAAATAGATCTAAGAAAAAAAAGCCAATAAAATAAACCCTTCTCCTAATCCTTCTACCAATCATAATCCCATCATTGATCACTCCCCTACATGTGACAAAGTCATTTTAGAGGACACAATCCTTGAAGTTCAAGAACATGTGGCTTGTGGTTCTCCTAAAATCTCTCCTCCTAGGGAGGATATCATGTGACAAGACAATGATAACATTGACTCTCCTACCCAAAGGGAGGTTAATATTATTCAACTTCAACTTATCTTCTAACCCCCTTCAACCAAACCTCAACCTCAGCTCATCCTCTATCCCCCTTCAAACAAACCTAGACGTGAATTTACCCTCTATAAACCTAAGTATAATGTGTCGTAGCAACCGATTCATAATACCATTTCTAATACATATTACACTCAAAGAAACCCATGATCAAAGCAACCAACCTCCACTTCATTACCTTCATCCCCTCCCATCTTACCCACTTCCCCTTGATTCAGTTCACTTCTTAGGGAGTATGACCTTGTTGTTCAACTAAGGACTACTCTTACAAAAATATCATTATGGGATATCATTCAAGTCTCCCCTCACTAGCACAACATGATGCAAACTTAGACCTACAAAAAATTCTTGTCCCTTCTAATGCGCAAACAAATGACATAAAAACTATGATTCAAGGCTTGAATGTTGAGATTGTTTTCCACTAAAGTGAGCTCCCTCCTTTGGATGCACAAATTTTTTTTGAACCTTTCATGATAATATATCAATAGAAATGAATAGGGGTTAAGCAAACCCTTGTTGATACTAGCTTCATTGTTAATGTGTGTAGTGTAAATCTCTTGGATCGACTCCATATTGATAAATCAACCATTCAACCCTCCTATGTATCTATTAGTAGATTTGACAATGTAGCACAAATGTTTCTTAGTGTGATCACTTTGCCTATTATAGCTGGAGTGGCCACATTTGACACATTGATCCATGTTATTCTTAATGATGTTTCATCTAACCTCATCTTAGGCAGATTTTGGATTCATACAATGAATTTTGTGCCTTCCACTCTTCACTACAATATGGATTACATCTACAACAACAAAGTGTACACACTTGATGCCGATCCTGAACCTTACAATGTCCTACAACTTGAGAAAAACAAATCCAAACCCTTCACCACTTCAACACCCACCAATCAAGTGAAAATCCTACAAGAAAATTCATTAGATAATGATTGGGGTTCCTTAGACTTCACACCTCCTTTACTAGGAGAATCCAAGATCACCCACAATGAATCTCAAAATGGAAATGTAGTTTTGTCAACACAATACTTGGTAGATCCTTCACAAGCATCCACCTCAACTCCTTTAGCCACCAATGCCAAGAACAAACAAAACACCTGATCCAAAAAAGTTGAAAAATATTTATGAAAAGGTTATGAGCTTATGAAACAACTTGGCTATAGTGGACAAGGTTGTGGTGCTAACGAACAAGGTATTTGTTACTGTATCAAGCCTAACATGCAACCAATGCATTATGGTCTTGGTTATTGTCCTTTAATTAAAATCATCCAGCCTTCCTCCAACATCAACACCATCCCAATTCACCCTTCTAACCCAACCTTAGAAAGTGATCCTTTGAAACCAACAAAGGACTCTTTGCCTAAAGCCAATTTCATCTCACAAAATACTACTGATTTTTATTTTACACACTCCTGCAAAGGAGTATACAAAATATCACAATCTATAGATCCTTCCATAAGTATGAAATCCTATACTAAGCAAGACCCTTCTTTGTTACAAACCAAAGGAACACCTTCTCCCCTTGATCAAGAGGACATCTTTTCAAGACTCCTCCAAGATCACTTGATATCTCTTCCTCCCCAAACTTGAAATAAATGTTCCAACAAACATTCCTTTTGTGCCTACTACCAATTTCATGGTCATTCCACTAATGAGTGTAGGGTCCTGAGTAGAAAATCAAATATCTTAAGGAGAATGGTGCTCTAGCTTATGTGTGGGTACCTCATTCCTCTAATCGATACTAATTTTCACTCAACCTTGTCTTTCTTCAATCCTTTCAACCCAGTATTGCCCCATACTAAGTGTGGGCAATGGGTTAGTCTTCCTTTTCCTTTATATTTCACTTGTCGTTTTCTCTTTCAACTTGTCGTTAACCTTTCATGAACATACAAGAGAAAGCTTGGGATGTGGATGACATGTCTTAAGTTGACTCACATGTGACGTACACCCCTCTTTCATGATGCAACTTTTCAAATACATATGACTCAACATAGGGCTTTCCAATCAAGATTTCATGTCCTCTTCTTCTTCTTCTACTTTAAAGAAATTTCTCACAGAACGGTGTTTAGCAATTCCTTTAAAGTGGGGGCATACATCACCACCCACATTTCATTTTGTGATTTTATTCTTCTTGTGATTCCCTATCTTAGAAACATTAGGTACAATGTTTCTCAAGATGAGACATCTGTATTTTTCCTCTTTTGCATACAAGATGATTCCATTTGCACTTTTCCTCTCTTGGTGACATTACACATGATGTTCCTTAAGATGAGACCTCGCATGAAAAAAACAAAAATCCCTTTGAATATTCCTTACATCATTCTCTTTTGTGGCGCCTTATCAAAGTTATCACAAGGTAAAACTTTGGTATGGTTTTGAGTAGGAAGCCCAAGTGACATGAATTTTCCCATAGCCACCTTTTGGGACTTCTCATGTAGTGAACAAACAAGAGTCTCGTCAACCCAGAGTGAGTACACATCACTTCTCTTTGGAAAAACAACCTAGATCTGATCCACAACTAGCTAGACAAATGGTTGAATCTTGATCCAACTTTTTCACCCTCCCATCTTCTCTTCCTTTTAGTTCTTTTCATTACATGATCATGAATCTCATTTTAATGTAATTCATTCACCCTTGAATGTGTCCTCAAACATTGATGTCTTCTTAACTTAGAATCTCAAATCTTGGGGGCTTGACCACCTTCTTCTTCTTTTTCATTCTTCGCCATTTCCATTGGGCTACTTTAGTGTGAGTTTGAAGCAAGTTCATCCTCTCACTAAAGTGGGGGCTAAATGTGTTGCCAAAAAGTGTAGCCTTCAACACTTTTCACTCATTTGAAACCTTTCCTATGGATTTTGGACCTTTTTCAGCCTCTTTTTACCCCTTTGCAAGCCTTGTACCGAAGTGTTGTAAGGTGTTGTATAACATTTTCACACTTTCCTAGGCCTGTCATCACTAAATCAACCCTTTCTTATGCTATAATGACCCCTTAATGCACATATATGTCCTATTATAGTGTGTTTTATGAGACAATCTTGACAGACAATAAATATCACACTTTAATCCTTGAAAACCATTGAAAATTTCTCAGGTGGATGAGGTTTCCACCTTGGGTTCAACCTAGTCCCATGTGGCATAAAATTTAAATTTAACTTAATATTCTTTCAAGATTTTGTCTCTAAAATCCTAAGGTTGGCCTATATGGTGTTAATTTGGGAAAATTAGGAGATCACTTCTATAAATAAGGGTTTTTCCCCTCATTTTTCACTTCTTCTAAGTGCCATTTTCTCCTACCTTCGTTATCATCTCTCATTCTTCTCAAGCAAGCTAGGGTTTGAGTATTCTAAATCACCAAGACGTCTCTCTCAAGAAGCGTCCAAAGGCCGAATCCTCAATTGTTGCAACTCAAAATCTATCATCAAGGAAAGTTAAAATCCATCCCTTTGTTTCATTCTTTATTACTTTATTTCATCATCTTGGTTTGATTACTCAAAAGCAGTTTGACAAAGGAAAACACCTAATCCCTAACAATCAACAAGTTTTCCCTCTTAGTGTGATTTGTAGGTCTTTGAGGTGGATTTGGAAAAGAACCAAGGTGGAAGAAGCTTCATCAACTTTTCCAAGCTCTTCAAGGTTGGAGAAACCCTAGTTGAAGATTGGAGGACCATAAAAGACCAGAATCTTCACTTTCGAGCCCAAACACCTTGAGGAGTAGAAAACAAATGTCGAGGGCTTCCACTTCCATTTTCTGATCTTTAGAAATTCAGAAGAGGACTAAGTCACCAGCAATAGTGACCTAGTCCCATTAATTTTTTTTTTAGAGAATTTTAGAGATCTGGATATCCTTTTGGCTGAAATGGGCTCCGGTTCATTTTTCTAAATTCAGGACTAGGTCGCCCAAAATGGCGTAAGTGTTCCAACAGGCTTAGATTTTAGATTCAACAACATTCCTAGCCCCATATTTATTCTACAACTCATTCCCAGGTATATAATTTTAATTTCATAAGTTTATGTTACAGTTTGTTTATTTTTCTTAGGTTATTTACATATCACAATGTGTTTTCCAGCAGAGTTGCATTCTTTAGGTTTTACATCCATAGTTAACTTATATTTCTAGTTTATTATATTTAGGGCACTCCACATACATCAGTTTAAGCCCCTGACCTCTTTGAATGAGCTCGCCCAAAAATCATATCATTAAGTGAAAAGCTCTTAGGTGAAAAACCCTAATGGCCTATTTGGGGAATCATCTTTCCCTTTTAGCATATCATCTTTTTGGTGGTTCAAATTGCAAGAAATGTTATCATTAATATTATAAAATTATAAAATAGTACAACATAATTTGATAATTTAAGAACTATATTTCCTCTTATATGTGTTAAACATTCAAGAATTTTTATTCAAGTAAGGAGCTATTTGGTATGCATGATCAAAACTCAGGTATTAATGTAATGAGATGTTGTATTTTACCTTCCTTTTCATTATTACATAAACTATTTTTACATTAAATTTAGCTATAAATATTCTATTCATTGGCTAAAAGTATATAAATCAAGAGGATAAGAAGGCTTAAGTACTGCTCTGCAATTTCAATGGCTAGGCTAGTTAGTGTCCACTTGTTTTATTTATTTTAATAGACTAGGATACCACATATGTGGATATGAAATATTTTAATTGTTACAAAATTTATATACCTTGGGTGAACTTGAGTGGTTCTGGTTAAATATGACCTAATTGATGGGCTAATTATGGCAATCGGTTGATTTGTTAAGCATTTACAAATCTAATGTTATAATTAGATAATTGAATATATTATCTCAATAAGAAATTTTACCTATTTTTCTTTTAAAATGTACACATACTAATGTATCTCATTAACATATAAATTAATTTGGTTGTGTATTTATTGAAATTTATTAATTTTTAATAGAATTTATATGTTAATCCCCATAGTTTTGTTACTATAATTTTGTAAGAAATTTGTAATATTATTATTTATATCATAGTCTTTATGGTCTTCTTGCATAGTCCCATTGTTGGATGAAAATATATTAGGGAAAATATTTACATTAATGTTATTTCATATGTGTTGATTCTCGCAAGTCTATTTTAAGGAGATGGTAAAATTTTGAGATAGTTTGCAATTAATATTTCTCATTGTCAAGCACTTGAATTTATCACTATTGAAGGACTTATTCAGGGCTTTCTTATCAAATTATTTAATTATGAATAATCCAATATCTTATTTTTCATGTTTTGAACTTATAATGCTTAAACTATTGATTGAGGTCAACTAATCATATATTTATTATTTTCTTGCATCTATCAATCACATAGCGAGTTTACCTTTGAAAATCAATATAGGTGAATTTTTATTTGATATTCATGGATTACATTTGAAGACCATTTTGCATGATGGGTATTTAGTTTAAGGTAAGAGTTCATAATTTTTACATGTAGAAACCATTATGTTTGTATTTTCATGTTTGAAGGTGTCATTTTGTTTGAATTTGGTATCCAAGAAATTTTACATATTTGTGACTCAAACTAGTGCTAATGCTACTTGTGCATAATATGCACAAGACTATTTTGTGTTGTTTTGTATTTTATGCTATACATTTCAACAAAAAACAATTATATTGTAGGTATTTATGAAATAGAATTGAGCATCTAAGTTGCACATCTAGGATTCTTCTTATAAATATTATAGAAACATAATCTTTTGGGATAGTTCCCATTGACTATTTTTATGATGAGGCAAATTAGTGATATTTATATGTTACTTCAAATTTGAATGCTCAATTTAGATTATTTTTCAGTTTATCAAATTTAAGTGTATTGTTCAATTATAGAATATATAAATAGTGAGATCTTTAGATTATAACTTATCCTATTATTAAAATACTTGTACAAGATTATAACTTCTATGTGATTTCTTTTAATCGTTGAATCATCAACTTTTAACTTTTCAAAAAAAAAAAAAAAACTTTTAACTTGTCAAAATATCAATTTTTTTAATTATTTTTATTTAACAAAATAATTATTTAAGAAAAAACTAAATTATGATAATATAAATGTGTTAACGAAAATTATTCAACTTATATTTAACGTTCATTTACTCGTAATTTTTCATATAATAAATGCAAATTGGTCTTTTATACGTATACACAGAGAGACAGAGATCCAATGTTTGTTAACCTCTTATTAGGCATCTAAAATATTCAAAAACTATAATGGCCATAGATACCAAAAGTGGCCAAGCACTCGTTCCGTAGACCTTGAGATGATAGCATTAGCTAATTGGACGATAGCCTATTACATTTCTGGCATTGATAGCTGCATGGAGCAGATACTACGAATACAAATCGTTATTTTGTGTTGAAAGTGAAGTTCCAGTCAGTACTCTTAGTTGGAGCCACTCTTGTTGTGTTCTTCAAGAAGTCCACAGCTGGGCAAGCTTTGCTCCTCCCCTCCTTTTCTATCTTGCCACCTAAAGAAGGGATGAAGGGTACCCAGAGACCATTGATTGTGCCATCTTTGGTAACCAAGGACGCGTTTGGTTTTGGAAAACCATAGCCAGAAATAACATCAAGCAGAATTTGTAAACTAAGCCGGTTTCCTCATAGCTCTGTTTATTTCTTTTTCCTCGTTCAAATCCAAGAGCACAGCTATGAACATTGGAGCTTACTCTGTAGCTGTGATTCGTCACATACAACTCATCTCCTACAACCATTTTCGTACCATATACAGAATTTCCGATCATTTGTCTTCAATGCCACCCGAGATATCGTTTGTCATTTGTTTGCAACCAATCCTGTTGCGTAGGAGGGATAGAGTATGGCCAAATAGATGGAAAGGAAGGAAGATATCGATGCTGAAACTATCGCCAAAGAATATAGTTTCAGCTGTAACATCGTATCAATACTCCTTAGTAAATTTCAAGCACATCTTTGTATATTGCGCCAATGGTTCTATCAGATACTCTTCATGATGCCCAAGTGGGTTATTAATGATATCGTGCGGTCGGCCAAATCTTATTTTATTCAAGAAAGGAGGAAAGAGAGGTCAAAGACCATTATGTGAACTTATTGATAAGTTGAATATGAAATCAAAAGATTCCTATGCTCTTGCATGCTTATCAATGATGCATTCCACTTCTTTGTCGATAGCAATCTGCCTCGTTGATTTCTTTATAAATCAAAATGGGCTAGATATCTTTCGATGTTCTTGATTTCTTAGTTTGGAGATCCTTTGTTTTATAGGTTTTAGTGATGGACGATAGAATTGTCTTTCACCTTTCCTCTCATTTAATAATCAATAAAACCATTATAAAAATAATTGATAAGTCGAATAAAATATATTAAAATTATTTCATTTAAATATTTTTATTATTAAGAAAAGTATATAAATATATTTAATGGAGTATTAAAAGTATATGAAGATCATATTAATATGGAGACATAAGACAAACATATCAAACTATCAATCTTAAGGGAGAAAACAACTAATTGAAAAGAAAACAACAATCTACAACAACCAAATCTATTGCTCAATCCATATAACATAGATATATAGATCATTCATGAAGACAAATTTGATGCAACACACTATGATCAACATGATGTTCAACACAAAAAAATGCAAATACATGATGTTAGAGGAGCATCATATTAAACAACGTATAAAGTCAAAAACATAGTTTCATAGTATTAACAACAATCAAGGCCTTAAGATTCCTTTCACAAAGGCCTTGAGACTTAATTTAATTATGCTTCTCAGATCGCAAAGTACTTTTATAAAGGTTTCTTGCATGGTTTCAAAACATTCTTCTGTCAGATGTCACTTCAAAAGGCCCTTGAACTAAAAATAGACATTAATATATCCTTAATCATTATTTATATGAGTGCCTTCAGTCACATGGATTCTAGTAGGTATCTTTACCACCCTAACCACAATAAAATGATAATATTTGTTTATAATATTTTAGATATAAGTAGATGACTCATGTCCTAATGTGATGCATATTTTTTTGTAATTTTTTTCTAAATAAATATTTAATTATGAATTTTTAATACAAATTTTTAAAAATATAAAAAATTCATATGTCTAACCACCTTAAATTGGTCAAAAATTCATGAAATTCAATTCTTTCTTTTTAAATCCTATAGTATGCAAAGCATAGAATGTGACGCTTGTTTTAGATTGAAAAAAAGTGATACCGTTTGAAATCTATAGATATTTTTCAATCATCCTATCAATCAGGATTTTAGTCATAATTCAAATAGAAAATAAATAATAATTATATATTAAATTCAAAGTAAAGCATAATTTATATTGGTGGAAAGTTGAAAATATTCTCTAAAAGCCCTTTTTGTTTCATCAATTTTGTGTAAAAACTAGTCGTCAGCCACATGGGCTATCATATCACTTACATATCATCATTTTTTGGTCCATCATGATCCTGCACATACCCAGATTATGCTTCAAACCTTGCACATAAAGAACATCATCATTATTATGCTTGCCATCAAAAGAAATACATCTTCTGCCACAAATTTTACCACCATTGTTATCACCAAATCTTACAACACCACCATCATACTTTTCTAGGCGCATAAATTTTCCTTTATCACCTATCATGTGATGTGAACATCCACTATAAATTACCCATTCATCATTCTCTTCAACTCGAGTAGCTAGGGATTTCTCCACATTTGTACAAGTAGCAGATTCAATAAACACAGGTTTATTTTCTTTGATAGCAATAAACACAAACTCATCGTCTATCACACCTTCATCAATGACATAATAACACATCTTTTAAATTATAGTCTTGTTATATATTGGCTTAGGGACTCTTTCCAGACACCTTGATGGAAAATGACCTATCTTATTGGAGGAAAAAAAATTAATAAGCAACTTTCCTTTATACTTACCTTATCCTCGGGCTTCTCTTTTGACAATAATTGCTTCAACCTCATTCATTCCTCTCTCTTATTCTTCAATTTGTCTCATTTCACCCATATCATATCTTTGCTTGTCTCTTCCGAAGGTAGTATCTTTGAATGCAGATTCTTAGGAAGGGCATCACCGAATTCACTCAACTCAAAAGAATAAAGTTTACTAATCAACATATCTTTGGTTACATTTTTCATATTTTAGAGCTCCTCAATAGCTGTAGCTTTGATTTTGTATGCATCAGGAAAGGATCTAAGAACTTTAGCAAAAATTTCTGATTCATCCAACTATCCACTAGCGCATCTGATACCACACACAAGTTCATTCACTCTTTGCATGAAAATAGTAATATTCTCACCATTACCCATTTCATCAATTTATATATCCCTTTCAAACTCTATAGCTTAGAAATATTCACATTAGCATCACCTTCATGTACAAAGTTTCCAACTTTTTCTAGATCTCATAAGTAGTCTTCAGATCCATAACATTCATCATCTCAGAATCAGTCAAAGCAATCAACAATGCTTCCTTAGGCCTGATATTGTATTCAACATCCCTAATCTCAGTAGTAGTAGTAGGACCATTTTGAGGAATAAGGGTATGTGCAGGATCATGATGGGCCAAAAAGTGGCAATATCTAAATGATATAATGGCCCGTGTGGCTGACGAATTTTTTTTTACCGAAAACTAATGAAACGAAAAGGGTTTTTAAAGGATATTCTCAGCTTTACACCAATATAAATTATGCTTTATTTTGAATTTAATAAATAATTATTATTCATTTTCTATTTGAATTATGACTAAAGTCTTGATTGATAGGTTGATTGAAAAAAATCTATAACTTTCAAATAGTATCACATTTTTTGAATCCAAAACATGTGTCAAATTCTATGCTTTACATTCTATAATATTAAAATAATAATAATTGAATTTCATGAATTTTTGACCAAGTTAAGGTGGTCACACATACGATTTTTTATATTTTTTAAAAGTTGTAATAAAAAAAACATAATTTATTATTTACTTGGAAAAAAATTACAAAAAAATATGCATCACATCAGAACATGAGTCCCCTAATTATATCTAAAATTTTATTTAAAAAAAAAAAAAAACCTAGTAATTTAGAAACTACATTCAATTTTCTACAAATTCTATTCTTAAATATTTTTTAAATAATATTGATAACTTATTCAAATTTTTACATCAAGTTGCCTAACTCTGATATTCTGAATTTTTCCACTTAAGGGCCTATTTTTTCCATGATGATCCTGCACATACCCATAACATACCAATTACTTGTAATGTTCTAGTAAGATTCACCAATGCATCTCATATGACACTCCATTCGAGTCTTCCACAAAAAGTAGTTTGTCCCATCAAATCTTAGACTATCCTTCTTATATGTCCCCATCTTAGATCACCTCAAGATGTTAAAATTCTTCCAAGGAACTTGCTCTGATACCAATTGTTGGCAACACAAAGGAAAAAAATTGAGAGGGGGGTGAATCAGTTGTCTCAAAATTTCAAAATTATTAACTTTATTAACCCTTATTCTTAGATCTGATTAATAATCATGAAAGCATAAATCAATGATAGATCAAAAATACACATAACACCAATATTTTTGCATGGAAACCTTGCTAGGGGAAAGACCATGGTGGAGGTCAATCCATAATTTTATAATCTATTAAAATTATAACAAGAATAAATGAGGAACACACATGCATTTAGTCACACTTCCTAGAGCTCACTACTCAAATAAAAGGGAAGACTCACTGTCTTATAGAAACATTAAGATTAAATCTGTCTGAAGATCTTGAATTGAGAAAGTAACATCTACTAATTCTTGATTATAGTTTTGGTTAAGCACATAAACACTTCTTTACTCTTCCTCACTCTTCTTCACACTCTACTCTTCCTTCAAATGATCTGATCTTTATTCGCACATAGCACTCGCACATATTGCATTATGCATCTATCAAATGCGATAAACAATTTCACATATATATCTGCAACAAGTAATTACATTGCTTCATGTCAGCTTCAACAAAATAATAAGATGAATACAAACTGTCAACCAAAAACAATAAATATTATTAATGTGAATCTATCAAGGTCAACCACAACATAGTAGAGACCCAAAACAATGTACTCAAACACAAAACACCTTCAAATATTTTTCCTCGAAGATCCACGACACGCTATAATCACCCTATTTTCCATGAACATGAAAAACATGAAAATGCAAGAGAAAATCATCAACCACGAGCACAATGATCAATGTAGACCTGCAACATAGATAGAGCATGATCTAAAAACACCCACAAACACCACAAGATCATACACAAAAAATTATATTACCAGAATCGCATTATGTTCTTCCAAGAATACCAGCTTCAGTAACAAAATAATTGTGGAACACTGACACTCATAACTTGCTCAAATCTTCATGCACACCTCTAAAACTTTCGATGGATAAAATAGATAGGCTTGAAAACAAACCCTTTAATCCAAAACTTATCACCATCAATATACTAAAATTTTCATCATATTGATCTTTACTGCTTCACATACAACCTGCATCTTATTTTATTACAATTTTCTCAATATCCTCAACATATACAGTCTTAAAGACATTAATACTAATAGTGACGACATCAATTACAACCACATATCAGCAACACAACCAAAAAATTGAACATAATCAATCCCTATAATATGAAATACACATGGCCTAGATCTACACCAACAAAAATTATATGTATTTATCTTGTGGAAAAAGTTATAATGAACATATCATTCCTACAACCATGGTACATTAGCTTATGTGCCTTATCACACTCCTTGGTTTTGCATTCAAATTTTGATTCGGATATTGATGATATTTTGTATTACCTATTTGCAAAGGAAGATCTTCCTTTACCTCTGCAAAATCCTATTCACTTGATTTTGGTGCAAGAACAGATGGGAGTGCACTTAACATACCATATTTCTTGGGGCCATGATACCCTTAATGGCTTCTTTAGTTTCTTTCTTTTTTTTCTTGTTTTTATTTTTATCTTTTTTCATCAGAGTATTTACCCTTTTCTTCATTGTGAAAATCTTTGAGCATAATTTATTCAAGGTTTCCAAATCATTTGTGGTCAAAGAAGTCCCAATTTCATCAAATGCCTCATTCCTTATCTTTTCTTCCTACTCAATAGCCTCTGATCTTCTTTTCATCATGGCCTCCCACAATTTCTAAGGTATATTGGACTTAACATAGTCCTAATTAACTTCAAAAGTAATAACATATTTAATGATAGCTAAAATCAATGTTTTCCTGTCCTCTCTACCTACTTGAGTATAAATTTATGTTGTAGGCTACAACATATCTTCAAAATATACCAAGCTACTAACTAATGCCTCTAATCTGAGAGGGGAACTAGGTCTTATCAAGGAGGCTTTTTGTTCTTCCTTGTCTAGAGATGCCTCTTCTAACTTATTTGCCTTCTTCAAGTTCGATTTGGTGTAAACATGAACACCAAAATCTTTGTTTTCTTCCTCTTCGAAGGATGACACATAATGATATATTTTTTTTTCCAACACTTGCTTCATATGAATCACTTTCACCAAAGGGAGTGTTCCCTCTCTTCTTTCTTACCAATTTGGCTTCAGGGTCTTGCTCCTCTTCTTCTTGATCTTCTATGATGCTAAGGTTTCTCTCCCTTGTTGGCTTTTCCTTTCCGCCTCTTTTGAATGGTGTCACCGGAGGAGTCTCTTTCATTTTTCCTAATCTTGTAGTAGGTTTGGAAGGATTCAGGCCTTTTCCTTTACCAAGAGCACATGGATCTACCTTTACTGATGAAGGAGAAAAGGTTGGTTTTGAAGGAGTAGTCCTACCATATCTCCTTAGTCCTGATGATTCTCGAATCATTTTCTCTCCCAAGGCTCTCGCCTGTGCAATCTGTTCATCAGTGAAGCTAGTATTTCTAATAATTTTATCTATATTCTTTCTTATCATAGGCATCTATGCTTCATGTGAATTTCCATAGATTTTTCTACATATGTGCCCACTTTTTGCTCACTAGAATCTTTTGGGACGTTTCATAAGACTTGCACATAGCCTTATGCTTCATCCTGTATAACTTCATAACCCAACGGTTGGATCCAGAGAGTCCGAGGCTCAACTACTTCAATCATGCACTCATCTAAGGAGACATGAAATATGATGTCATGCTTGTATTTCTTAACAATTTTCCTTGGTATTCTTTCTCGTTCATTCATGTCACTTTTGAATACAATAAATAATGTGGTCAAAGCATTGTCTTGATTCTTTAGATCACATAAGCTATGCATGTAATCAAAAAAATTATGTGCAACAGGTCTTGATGTATCCCATATCACCACATCATCTCTTCTGGGAAACCGTCTAAGAAAGTAGAACAAAAAGACAATCAAGGAACCGAACTTTAATGTATATTTCTTCTCTTTTGTTATCTTCATATTTTAAAACAATTATTTTTGGAGAAGTTCACATAGATCATATTTTCTTCCATTTGTTGCCATGTCATATCTGGTGTATATAGCTATAGAAAACATAATTTTTTCCCTATTTGTGAAGTAGATCTTGTGACCGATCATTATGACTGCATACTTCACAGTAGGATTGGTAATAGTTTTTGTTGCAAGAGATCTTCTATCAAATGTTGCTCTAAAGAGTTCCATCACCCATTCATTTTCATAGAATTCAACATTGGTATAGGTCTGGTATCCCAGAGTCCAGTAACAACCTTGATCACTTCTTTGGTTATTACATGAGGTCTGTCACTCCACAAAAATGTATCACGAATTCTGCTAAGAGTGGGTTGAACATACTTTCAGATTCAAGTGGAACTAAAGTTGGGAAAATAATACCATTGATTCAACTTCTTCGCAACAATATTTGCATACTCTAGTTTTATCAAGAAATCATCCTGTGTGAGCTCATTGTGCTTCATATCTATCAATTTGTTGTGATTATACTCCTCAATTTTAAGATGAATGTACATTGTAGTGTCTTTAGTGGGCATGACAATGTGAGGAATCAAAGAGAATGTGCCTAGAGGATCATCTTCAAATACCTTCATGGAATACTTCTTGTAGGAAGGTCTAGGTCTTTCTGACACTTTTACAACTATAGGGGTATCCAAATTTTCACACACCAAGCTCTAATGATTTCAAAAAGACGATTCCCACAAACTCACACTAGCATAGAAGAGTAAAATACCTTTCTCCTTTGTGAGAACCAAAACTCGGGTTATGTTCGATTCACTCTTTAGATCACCTCAAGATTGCTCCAAATCACTCTTCATTTTATTCAATTGCACAAGTGATCAAAAAATCTTACAAATCCTCTTTATAGATAAACTCGCTGCCCTAATTCACATTAAATGTGGTAGAATTCAAAAAAGTTGACAAATCTCTTCTTTAATGTACTAAAAACCCTAATTTCTTCCACAAATGATCATGCTTGCAAACTTTCTTCCAGTTTATTTTGCATAAACTCTAATTATTCATTCTTTACAACATATCTATGTGCCAATATATGACACACTAGATATCTAAGAGGTCGAATAATTTTCTATTAATGGTCCCCCTAAGACCATGTTGGGTCTAATTACCAGAGGGATTGTTTGCACCAAATGAGGGAACATACTCACTTGATGTTACTGGCTCTTCTTTCTTCTTTCATATCTTCTTCATTTCTTACTTCACCTCATTCTTGTCAATTTTCTTCACTGGTTCATTCTTCTTTACCGGATCTTTCTTTCCTCCATTACTCTTGCATACTTTTGAAATGTGTCCAGGCTTGTTGCAATTATAGCAAACAACATTTTTTAAATTTTTTTGACCTCCATGAACCATTGATCTACACTATTTCACTTTTTTTCCAAACTTAGTACATGCATAGCAGTAGCCAACAAAAGATTGATTCATTCTACCTCATTTAAACCAATTCATCATTTGAGTTCTACATTCACTAGCTCTATGTATAACTTTCTTGAACACAAAACATTTTTTGAAGAAGGATCTAGCATATTGGTTTATACCACTTCTACACTCCATTCCCTTGTGACAAAATTTATTGCATGAAAAACAAACACCATTGAAAGAAGGATACCTTTGAGCATTTCATTTTCTGATAGGCATTCTTCTAGCAAAGCTTCCTATATTTCTTGTATGTTTTCCTTTATATTGAGTCTTTTGATTGTTCACTATGTTTTGGGTCTCCATAGCCTTTGAGCTTTCACCTAATTCTATTCCTAAACCACCTTTTTCTTTAGTTGGTTTATGTCCTGCAATCAAATCATCAAGCTTGGTGGAGCTTGTTTTGAAGCCATCTTCACAAAATCTTGCTTTTTCCAGATCTTCTCTTAGTTTTACCGCTTCTTGTTCAAGCCTTGAGCATTCATCATACTTGATTTGCACCACTGTATTCAAAAAATCTTTAATTCTCTTATTTTCTTCCACTTGCACCTTCAATCGAGTGATCTCTTCATTTACTTGTTTTAATTTCTCACTTACTTCTCTATCTTTGTTTGAATTTCTTCAATTTCTCTTTCAATTTCTTGATACAATCATTTGCCTCACTAATATTTTCTCTTAGATCTCTATTTTCATTTCCAGCTTTGTCAATATCTTTAAGAGTTGTCCACAGTTCTTTATCATCCATTTCTCCCATCTTCAAGATCTTCCTCAAGTTGTTAGGCTTCTTCAGAGGAACCAGGCTTTGATACCATTTTTTCAACACCCAAGATACTAAGAGGGGGGGTGAATCAGTATCTTCTTAAACTTATTGAACAAACACCATCCAAATACTCCAATGCATATAATAATAAGAATGAGAAAGAGCATTAATAAAACATAAAAGAACACAACACATGAACACCAAGATTTTTATGTGGAAAACCCAAAATGGGAAAAATCACGGTGAGGATTAGCTCATAATATAACTGATTATAAGATATTACAAAGGGTGACTATCTGCCAAGACTCATTGTCCAAAATGAGAGGCTCACTACCTACAAAGATATAATGGCTTAAAAACAAAATATTAACTGATAAAGTTACATAAAACAAGCTTTGATTCAGTTGATTTGATGCTCATTAAACTTACATACCAGCAGATATATATTCACCTTGATTCATCTTCACATACTTTTCTATCTCTTTCAATCTCAAAAGTATCCAGTATATATATATATGTGACTCATTCACAAGAATCAATTAGGTCGGCCTAATTAGATGCAACCTTCATTCACCAAAAATATTAGTTGTCAGCTTCAACTTTGTACCAAAATTTCCCAAAAATAATTCAAGCATGTAGTATGCTACAATATGCTGGCATAGACCTAAGATAGATGACAAATACATCCACAACACAAAATTAATTCATTATAACATCAATTGTTGATTAGGTCAGCCAAGGATAGACCTAATAACAAAATACAACAATAGAGTGATGCCAACTCACCATACGAGCACCTGCACACATGAAATTTTGAATATACAAGCTTCTAGCAACCAAGAACCATCTCCAAAAAACTATAATGAATGATATTCATCAGTGGAAGATTGCTGACCAAAATACCTGAGGATATTTGTGCATACCGATTCAAAATACCGAATCAAGCTTCAAGTTATGGTGATGCAATTATAACTCATATATCATCGAGGCATCAATGAAAACACAAAAGCTGCATACTGCAATTTTCTTCTTCATTCCTCCAACATTTTCATCCCAATCTTTCAAGTATTCATGCATTATAAAAAAATTGTTACCAAGGAATCATTCAAGAGTTTACAAGAGTATTCAAGAGAATTCAAGGGCTAATTATCAAGTATTTTGGAGCACTATTCAAGCATTAAGCATCATGTGAAATTCATCATGCATCATGTTTTTTTTTTGGCTAAAAATTGTGATGTAGGGTTTCATGATTCAAGCTAGCATTCAATTCAAGATCTATCACATTCAAGCAAGAGTCAAGATCTACATTCATTGGATCCACTTCCTACATGTTTGCAACACTTTATTGCTGAGTTACAACAATATATTTTGTTCATTCATCATTTTCCTTTCCTATTTGATATCATTTCAAGGTTTGATTACTAAAAGGGGTTTAACCAAGGAAAACCCATTTCCACTAACAAAACAACATATTTGGCTCTCTTTATTGTGTGATTAGCAGATCTAGGTTGAAGAAATATTGAAGATCAAGTTTGAAGAAAAATTTCAAAGTGTTCAAAGTTGTCAATTTGTCACCTTGCATTGGAGATCATTAAAACACATCTACAAGTTGCAAATCAAATTAGTTTCATATTTTGAAATGAAATGTGGAAGGAAGAGCAGAGATAGGTGAGTAGATTCAAGTCTTAACCCTTTAAAAAATCTTAGTGGGAGTGATATGCCACTTTTGGCATATGAGTCCCAGTATAGCATATTTTTCAAATTTTAGTTGTTTTAGATCATACAATATTAGATTCGAGTTGTGGCATAGAAACCCTAGTCTGGGACTAAATCACCTAAACTAGTGTATGAGTCTTAGTGGGTATTAAACAACAAGTTTTTCGTGTTTTAGATTTTTTTTTTACATCATCCTTCTTCCAAGTGTAAGTTTGTTGATTCTTAGTTTATAATTATGTATCTTAGTTTCATTTCCTATGTCATTTAGTTAGATGTTGCATGGTACTTTGCATGATTCATTCATCTCTTTCCTTTCCAAGCCCTATCTTGGTGGTGAAAACTCATTTAGTCTCTAATCCTACCCTAGGACACCCTGTTGCAAGATCTATCTCTCTTACTTCATCCTTGGAGTGAGATCTCTAGGCTTTCCTTGAATGAAACTTGAAGCAAATAGTCCTAGGTCCCTAAACACCTAGTTTGTGTTCAACCTCCCAAAAGGTGGAACAATATTTCTTTTGTTTCAATTTTCTTCAAGCATGTTGGATTTCAAGATTTGATCTCTTATGAAGGCAAGGGTTTTGTTAATAAATTGGATGAGAAGGTTAAGAAAAATGGATTGAGAATATTATGTATTTGGTTGCATCCTTGATTAGATTTTGGGTTTGGATGATGTTTATTATTTATTGGGAAGAAGATTATCCAATAATTAGTTTCTTGATTATTTATAATTAAAAAGGAAGGGGGAAGGGTTCGTAAACCCATATAGAGAAAAAATATCAAGCCTGATGACCACTAGTTCAATAATAGCAAAATAGACACACCAAAACAATAGACAAACACCAAATGGAACAAAAAAAGGCCAATCAACCAAAAAATAGACACCACTAAGAGAGAATTATAAAGTTCAAATAAAACAACAAAAAAAACTAAACATGATTAAACAAAAGGGCTTCCAGACCCAATCAAGACCAAGGCTCGCAAGCCATAAACAAAAGAGACAACTAACCCAAACTAGTTTTTCAGACTATAAATCAAGCCCCATTCCATATTCAGTTGTTCCAACTCCTCGCACCATGCATACATCTCTTTAGTCACTTTTTCCTTTGACTACATCTCCTCTTCTTGAGAGGGATTCTTCCTCCACCCTTTCCTTACTTTATCCATGTCATTTACTATTCCAAATATCACCCTTCTCATGATTCCCAATGTGCATCCTATTAAATTTTCCTATAGCTCATGGAACTCAGTTTTACAATACTCAAAGGACTTATTTTCCTACTCCATTTCATTTTCAAGGTCCTCCATGGCTTGCATATTCACATCTTCCATGGCTTGCATATCCACCTCTTCTATTTATTTTGTATTTTGTGTGTCTCCTTTGTCCTCAGTATCCTTTTAGTCATTGACAACATCTTGATTTGAACCCTCCTCCTCATCCTCTTCTTCACTTCTAATATATTCCTCGAGCTCCTCACCAAGAACCACAAAATTGTTTTTTGTACTAAGGTGGGTGATCCCACAAAGCTGGTTTACAATTTCTGAGAGGAACTAATTTTTGCTAAGATTGCATATTTTTTAAAAATATAATGATTTAATCATTAAAAATTTATATTTTAAGGATTCAAATTGAAGAGGATTTGATAAAACCACCTTAGATCAAACCCCCTTGGATAGAACCTTGCTAGTTTTAAACCATGCCTATAAATGAGTCTCCTTTACACCTATCAAAATGTTGATAAAAAATCACTTTTGATTTACCTTTTGGGGGATCAAATGAGTTCATTTAATATTTATTTCAAATGATTATGGTAGTTCTCAGAATGAGCTATCCAAAGAATATAGATTTAATATGTTTTTGTTTTATTATGTATTTTGTTTTTTTAGTTTTATTAAATATAGGTTTTTCATTGAAAATGCAAGTCTTTGTTCTGCACATGTGGAAAAATAGAAAATTATCAAAATAATTTTTTTTAAAATATGTTTATGCTGGGTATTGATGTCCTTGATCCATTAGAAAAATAAAATTATAATTTTGATACATAAATAAAAAGTTATGTTGTATATAGTTTGCCTATGTCTAATTGCAATTGGTTTGACTTCATAACTTGATTAAGGATAAAATATTCAATTAAAAAATATGAGACCAAATGAAAGAGCTAGATATCGTACTTACAAATCTAAATTTGAAAAATTTATAATTTTTTCCTTCATACAAAAAAATTTATGTTGTATATAGTGAGTGTCACTTTTTAAAAATGTTGTTTTCTGAAAAACCATTTTTCATGGGAGATGGAAAAAGAAGTGCAATCTAATTCCAAAAATTTTGAAAAAATATTTTAGAATTTATAGAAAAATGTGATAAGAGTGTAGTTTGCATCATTTTCAAATTCCTCACGGTTTAGCCGCTATAGGTGCCTGAATGTGAAGATTTAGTCAAAAATAATAATTTCAGTGTCCAATTTGGCCAAAAATTGTAAACCACTATTGTGGGATCACCTAGGTCTAAGGGTTCCTTTTCTTCTAAAGGTTCATCTTCAGGTTTTTAAAAGAAAATCATTTTACCTCTGATAGACTAAACCACCAACCTAGAAAACCTTCTTTTGTCTTTCCTACTACTTGAATCATCCACTTACCATGTTCATCCTCATCTTGGATTTCAATTGTGACTTTTTTCTCATTCTTGGTTTAGAGCTTTCTTGGCTTTTTTGTTTAACACTTGAGGGGTTACCAAAACATTTCTCACCTTTCATAGTTGAGATGGTTAGGTCCCATTTTTTTATAGGACTTTAATGGAAGACTATTTAGTCACATAGGGTTCACTAGGGATTTTCTTTTTGGGAGGCTTAACCGAGGATGTACCTTCACCATGAATTTTACAGGGATTAGGAATATGGTGAGGGTTGGGTTGGTTGTTCAAGGATTCATTATCTTGGGGGTTAATTTCCATTGACAAGCTAGAAAAGTGAATATTAGTAGAGACATAATTATAAAGTCTTTGAATTAGACTCTAATGAAGGGGCCACAGAGCCCTTTTGGCCTTACACTTCTTTAGTGAAGAAACCAAAAAAATATAATATTCATCTATTCATTCCTCATAATATGGTTGGAAAAAGCATAGTAGTATACATAGCTTCCAACATGAAGTATTTCATAATATGCATGTTGACCACCCCATATGGAGCCAAGATCCTTTCTCTGTCATATATATTTTGGTAGCGCTAAATTTTCTCCTCTCCTTTGAGGAAAATATAAATGCATCATTGATAGTTTCCATTACTAATCTTCACCAACTTCAAACCCCTACACTCCAAGACAATTGCCTCCACTATCAACTTATAAGTCATCAAAAATTTTATACTACCAATTTTAACTGTCTTCACACCAAGAATTATAAACTTTTGTATTAATATCATCATTAAGTAACCCTTCATTTCCATGAAGAAGGGCGTCATGCCAGAATTTTGAAAGAGCCTCTATAGCTCAACATTTTGCTGTAACAACACAAAAGAGAGTGTTGTAGATCACTTCCTCTTACCCCACCATAATTTTATTATGACTACAAGATAAAAATAACTTTTTACCTTCAATTGCAAATGCTATAGTAAGAAAGGGCTTATTACTTCACAAAATATGTTAACACTCATAGGAAGTTAGAGAAAAATTAGAGGCCCACACATCCACTTAAAAATCCTTGCCAAAGAATCTACCATTCTAGAAAGATCCATCAAAACCTTTAATTAAGGTCTTTTCATGATTCAAAGCCAGATAAATCTTAGGTACCGAATCATTATTTTAGTAAACCAATTTTCTTTCTGTATTGAGGAATTACAATCATGTTAAAGGCATACATGGTTAGAATATTTTCTAGTAGTGCAAGCATGGTGAGGAGTGATGTTTGAATAAGGTAATTTGAGTTGGACACATAAAAAAAAGTTGTTAATCTAAAACTGAACATGAATGTAACTATTGTGCTATTGCTATAGATTACATTTGGCCATTGTATTTACACAAAGAAGATGCCAAAGTTGATTTATATTATGCCAACTTCTGCACATTGGTTCCAAATCGTGCTTTGGCTCCAAAAGAGGTAACTTAGGACAACATAAGATTATACAACTTGAGACCTAGAAAGTAAAAGCCCTAAGTTAATTAAGTTAGCTAGATGTGAAAAGGATCTAAAAGAGAAATCAGTTAGGTGATATACCCCATTCACACCGAAATTGATCAATGGACTCGAAAAACCAAAATCAACCTTGCTAAATTGGTTGATAGTTTCCAAGGCTAGCATTCTCCTACTTCATTTCTAGTATTCTCAAACCATCTGATAGCTACAATAAATAACATAGTAGTGGGTATGTGTGGTTTGTGCTTGTGGAATGATTCAAAAATAAAATGGGACTAAAGGTCTTGATATCCTCCTGTATAGGTATAGAAATAATTTACACTGCAAGGTTTCCAAGTAGTTGCATGTATTAAGAAACTCATAGAGATTTTTGAAATTCGATTAAGTATACTAAATCAAAGAAAACAAAAAGACCATCATGTGAATTTGTATCTCTGTACTTCCAAAGAATTTTTTCCTATTGGATTTGATTTAGCAAAGATTGCTTGTTGGATGCATACTTTTCAAACAACTTCTCATTTAAAAAACATAGGTTGATACATAAGAAACATCTGCAAGTAGCCTATAATATTTTTTCACATCTGCAAAAAGTCTAATTCAACTGTAAACTATAAAATTGATGACATGGGCATGAAAATAATTGTTAAAATAAATGTAATAGGATGTCAGAAAAGAATTTTTTTTTATAGTCTGCATTAATTATTTGCTACATATACTATTTTCTAGGATTCATTCTAATGTGAAAAGACATATTGCAAAAAACTAAAAAATTCCCACCAATCTTCCCCGATTAAGTTGATATCGAAGCTTTGAGGTACAATTAAGTCTAGATTTATGCAATCCCAAATGATTCCTTCCTTAATCTAGATGTTACTGCATCAAATGTAAACACAAATATGGTCAATCCAATTATTGAGTTTCTACAAGAATCAAGATTATGTTTTACTTGCAATACTTGTATAATATGACTTCGACACAAGAAAATATATTTTTAACTAGACACTTGGAACTCTTTTTTTGTTCAGCTAGCTCTCTCTTTGTGTCTTTATTTTCTCAAGGATTTAAAAAAAAAAAATCACCCTCTCAAGCATCTTATTGTTATTATAACAAAGTGCTTTAAAAAATCTAAGACGTTTAGATGTGTAAAGGTAATGATGCAAGATAAAATAAAATAGTATCTCAACTAATTTAATTCTTTTTAAATTTTCAGTTTTTCTTAAGTAGTTCAAGTTTTCCACTTGCAAACTTCTGAGGTCTCCACAGATTGAGTAAATAGTCAAAAATTTCAAGTCAAATAGAAAAATACTTTAATTACTAGAAATTATCCTTAAAGACATTACAATTTGCATACAACATTCTCTAGAACCAGAACAAGAATTATTGTGGGTCATATTATCCTCACATACTTTCAAGTTCCTAAATATTTAGGGTATGTGTAGGATCATCATGGAAAAAATAGGCCCTTAAGTGGAAAAACAATTAAAACAATCAGAGTTAGGCAATTTGGCATAAAAAAATTGAATAAGTTATCTATATTATTTCAAAAATATGTAAGAATAGAACTTGTAGAAAATTAAAAGTAGTTTCTAAATTACTAGGTTTATTTACAAATAAATAAAATCAATTTGGTGAAAATTTGAAATTTCAATACACTAGTACATAAATTTCAAGGAAAAAATAAGAAGTAGGTGTCTGTTTGACCACCCTAACCACATTAAAATGATAGTATTTTTTTATAATATTTTAGATATAAGTATAGGACTCATGTCCAGATGTGATGCATGTTTTTTTGTAATTTTTTTCCAAGTAAATAATTAATTATATTTTTTTATGACAACTTTTAAAAAATATAAAGAGTCATATGTCTGACCACCTTAACCTAGTCAAAACTTCATGAAATTCAATTTTTTCTTTTTTAATCTTATTGTATGTGAAGCATAGAATGTGAAACATTTTTTTGATTCAAAAAATATGGTACCGTTTGAAAGCTATAGATTTTTTTCAATCAGCCTAAAAATTAGGACTTTAGTTGTAGTTCAATAGAAAATGCATAATAATTATTTGTTAAATTCAAAGTAAAGCATAATTTATATTGGTGGAAATCTGTGAGTTTCCTTTAAAAAACCTTTTCGTTTCATCAATTTTGGGTTAAAAAAAAAGTCATCAGCCACATACCCATCATATTGCCACTTTTTAGCCCATCATGATCTTGCACATACCCTTTATTCAAAAAAATGATGTATTATTAAATTAAAAAAAAAACTTTGTAAAAGTAAGACAAACTATGCACACAAAGGAAAACAAACACAACTTGTAACCACTGTTGTAGATGTAGTAGTGGCTAGGAAAACAAAAAGAAAAAGAAAAATCATGAGCTATTGATCAACAATCATAAAAACCTTAAATTTTCTTGACATACAGAAATAATAGTAATTATTCAATTCCAAACCCTGATAAAAATGTGCTTGTTTTACTTTAACAATATTTTACTATTTCCTCCATACTTGCAAGCATTTCCATCCACTACTTGCACTTTTGTCTTGAAAAAAACCTAATTCAAAACCATGGATTTATTGACACCTTTATTTCACTAAGGAACATACACAGTCATCATTCATTGAGGAGAAAAGAAAGCCATCTAAATGATATTAAACATAGAAATGGGCTCGTACGAAGTGAGATGCCTTTACTAAACTATCTAACTGCAAAGCATTGTGAAAAATACACCTGGTATTGCTCATCCACCAGTTCTACTAACAAAATAAACCCTACCTTTTTAAAATTTTGACTATTGTTTTTTGAAGCAACATGGACAACTACAAAACAAAACACCTCAATGATTATTTTTCTACTTTCCACCCTCGATAAACCACTGTATTTGAACCCTACTCAAGGCTCTGACAACCATAGCTCAATAAATTTATATGTTTCAATGGTTTAACCATTTTCTTATTCTAATTTCTTAAGAAAAAAACAAAAAAACAATGTAGAAATCTTATTCAAATATATCTGCATTTTCCTATTAAAAATCTTTCAATAGCAAGAACAAAACAAGAGAGAGTAATCTATAAATGCTCTCAAAAAATAGTGAAGAGTAGGCATTACTCCATAAAAGGTAGAGATGCAAGAAACGATAAAACGACATTGTAAAAGATATAGGAACTTACAAATGCCTCGTTTTTCAATTCCAAAATGCTCATGAAATATTTTAATAGAAAATTTTGTTACAATAATTAAATAAATTACAAAATGACAAAACCACAATGAAAATACCAATAGTCAATTAGAAAATTGAAAAAAATTAATAATTTTCTTTTAATAAATTAATCCCCAAAACATGAGCATATATATATATATATATATATATATATTACCAGTGCAATTGTCGATGCACCATTTTAATAGGCAACATTAGATGTAAAACATTAGTCTCCAGCCTATAAAGTAGGGATTAAAAATTAGTTTATATAATTTTAAAAATAATATAATTTAATCTTTCATTTATAAAAAATATTTTAATTTACTTAATAAAATTAACTTATGATTTCTATGCTTTGTTTTATTTTTTAAATATTGAATGCAATTCTAATGATTTTTTAATAAAAACTTATACTAAATGGTTAGAACATAGTTAAACTACAACAAAAAAAAACCAAGTACGTAAAGTCTCAACTGTAGCAGAGAGAGACATATAGATGTAACAAAGCTAAGAGCAGTTGTAGCAAACAATTGCTACTAAGCACTTCTCCATTGACTTACCCCAACCATGTAAAGAAAATCTAGTGATCTTAGCACCTTTTTGAGGTGAGTTATTATGGAATAAGTTCATAATTTGTTTCGGCTGGCACAAAGCAATCCTTTGTCCACTTAACATAGGCAAGTAGAAAAAATCCATTTAGATCTTAGCTCAACCTAAGAGAATATTTACTATGGAATTAGAAGACAAAATTCTTATCCAAGTAAGTTCATAGAGAGGGTGATTGGCTAGAGTAATCAATTTCATTATCATTCTACAATAATCTAATAATTTGAAATTATTTTTTGTTGATTTGTAGAAACAAATACTTCGATCGTTTAATTGATAAGTTTGTTTTTGATTAAGGTAAAAACAGGTTTTGAAGGGACTCAAAACCTTTTACAGATAGATTTTGAATGGATCTAGAACCCTCAAACAAAAATTTGTCCCATCACATGAACCAAGAAAGCATAGACAACCAAAGATAGAAAGACACCCACAAACAAAAACAAAACTGCAAGTAGAAACATGCAGCCAGCCAAAAACCAGCCCCCAAACAAGAACAATCATGATTTACATTTAGAGCTACTCTTATGGGAGTGTAGCATCATATCAAAAGAGGGCTTAGAAAATTTAGCTTTCTTTCCTATTACAGTAATCCAAACCTCTTCCACTTGTGTTGCCTTATCATGCCAATTTAGCGCGTCATTATCCAAAAAGTGAATGTCTACAACCATTGTCATAGAGCTTTCTATAGTATTCCTCCTTGTAGGCATGGATTTATTAGAAGATCCACTAGAATGGATAGCGTGGACACTATCGCTAGAAATGACAACCTAAGCACCATTCATCCACTTTTTGGGGGTTTCAACATGATCTTTCATATAATCAACAACCCCTTCATTTGTGATATCTGGAGAGGAAACCCTAGACCTTATGAATTCGACGCGACCACCTCACAAAAAATACTATTTTGCTCATATTTATTAACAACCGTATAATTCTATTCAGAGGCACCTTTCCACCATGTAGCCTTCATTGTTTTTTTTTTCCTTAAAACCATAATGTGCAGCCGCATGACCTATTTTAAAGCGTCTTCTAAATCTGAAAGGAATCCCTTTATAGTCCAAAAATTGAATCCAAGAGAACTTCAAATATTTAAGTAATATCTCAAAAGGAAACCCTTCTGAAATATCCAGTTCCACAAAAATGCAGGAAAAAGTTGAGTGAAAAATATCAGAGGATTCAACATCAACCAAGAAAAAATATCCAAGGGCTTAGCCCAATTCCTCCAAAAGAGGATCAACCCATAGATGGAGGGGAAGATTAGGAAGCCAAACCCAAATCGATATCTTATTAAATGTTTTAGAAGAAGGGTTAAAATTAACATGCGAAGGTTTAATCATCAACAAAAATCTGTCCTCCCAACTAAAAAAATGATCACATAAGAATTTTTTTCTATCTTGAGCATTCTAAAACTTTTCCACAAAAAACCTCATAGCCACGGGGAAGATGTGAACTTTACCAGTAATTAAAGGCTCCCGCGGTTCTGAAATCTAAGTATGCAGCTGAGGGAGGCTAGGCCAAAATCCCTAAACTAATAGATCACCTCATGTGAAGAAAATACATAAAAATTATGATCAATTTCTTCAACCATCTCACCTTTTAAATTGATGGAAATGGAATTTGTCATAGGAATCAAAACCACCTAAAGGAAATCTCTCATGCCCTAATTTCAGAACCTTCATCGATGTCGTTGTAATAGGGCCACCTCTCTTTCTCTCGAACCCCACTGCAGAGGACCTGACATACCCCTTCCCCCAATTCTCAGGTGGCATCATCGAGACCTTTTCATGGAGCCCATTGCTACCATAGTTCATAGTCGCTATTGCAGATGCCACCACTATAGATGCCACTATTGTAGATGCTACCATAGATTTCATCCTATTAAATAAAAAATCACTCATCAAAATGTCAAAATTTCAATTGATAATTGTTATACTTTGAACTATTGCTTTATTACACATCAAATTAATGATGACGTGTCCTCTCAAATTCTAGCAGTCTATTCAACATCACTTACATCAATTAGCTTGAATTGACCTGTATGAGCAATCATCACTAACCTATCTTGGTTGTCATTCTCCATTACTAAGTGCTTCATATCTTTTAACATCCTTATACATGGAGATCCAAATTTTAGAGAGGGATAGATCTTTGAAGGCTAGAGGTAGAGGAGAAGACATAAAATTGAAAAAAACTCCACTTAGAAATTTTTAATCACAAAATAAAACATAAATTTAGAAGGTAAAATAAAACCAACAAGATTGATGATTTCATTCATTCAAAATATTTTATTTCACAAAGCTACTCCTCAAACTTTCTCTATAGAGAATTCTCTAGCATTCTTTAGAAAACTTTCTTCTTAATCCACCTATTTCTCTATATCCAAGATAATAAAAAACAAAATTACATAAAAATTTGCTTATGGGTAAACTTGACTCACAAGAAAAGAAAAATAAATGACTTACAAATTACTTTTCAATTAACTTGACTTCCAAGTCAGGTAAATACCTTTTTACTTTTCACATTACAAAATGTAAACATATTAAAGAGTCTTTAAAAATAAAAATCCTGTGCAAAATAAAAAAATAAAAAATTCCACCAACCAAAGGGTATGTGCAGGATCATCATGGAAAAAACAGGCCCTTAAGTCGCAATAAAAAAGACAAAAAATCGGAGTTAGACAACTTAACCTGACGTAAAAATTTGAATAAGTTATCTATATTATTTCAAAAAAATGTAAAAATAGAATCCATAGAAAATTGATTGTAGTTTCTAAACTACTAGACCTTTATTTGAAAAAAAAATCTATTTGGTGAAAATTTGAAATTTCAATGCAGTAGTATTTAAATTTTAGGGTAAAAGTAAGAAGTAGGTGTTTGTTTGACCACCCTAACCACAATAAAATGATAATAATTTTTTATAATATTTTAGATATAAGTAGAGGACTCATGTCTCGATGTGATGCATATTTTTTTATTATTTTTTTCCATCTAAATAATTAATTATGATATTTCTATTACAACTTTTAAAAAATATAAAATCTCATCTATCTAACCACCTTAACCTGGTCAAAAATTCATGAAATTCATTATTATTTTTTAATCCTATAGTATGCAAAGCATAGAATGTGATACATATTTTAGATTCATAAAATGTGATACAATTTGAAAGTTATAGATGTTTTTCAATCAGCCTATCGATCAAGAATTTATTCATAATTCTAATAGAAAATGAATAATTATTATTTATTAAATTCAAAGTAAAGCATAATTTATATTGGTGGAAAGTTGACAATCTCCTCTAAAAACCCTTTTCGTTTCATCAATTTTGGGTAAAAAAAAGGTCGTCAACCACATAGGCCATCATATGGCTTACATATCACCACTTTTTTGCCCATAATGATCTTGCACATACTCCAAAATAAAATATCACATAGGATTGTTGGAATACATCCCAACCGTAAGAAAAAAATTGTGAAAAAAAGGACTCCATCAAGAGTCATTAGGAGTCATCAGGAATCATCAAGAGCTAAGAAGTTAGAGCTTCAAGAGCCATTAGGAGCTACAAAGAGCAATCAAGAGTTGGAATTATTTCCAACACGCCCCCTTAATTATAACTACTGCTATCAATGATATCCAAACAATCTCTTTGATAGATGAAATTGTGTTTTCCAAGCGCCTTTGTGAAAATATCTACACATTAATCTTCAGACCTGCAAGATTCCAAAAATATTTCTGCATTTTGATTAGTTCTCTAATGAAATGATATCTTGTGTCTATATGTTTTCTTATCTTGTGGAAAACTAGATTATTTAACAATTCTATAGCTAAGTTGTTGTGACAATAGATTTTTTTGCTCATTCTTGTTGTTGATTCAACTCTTTCAACACTCTTCACATCCAAATTACATGACATGATGCACTTGTGGCTGCTACATACTCTGCTTTAGCTAATGAAAGAGTAACAATTGGTTGTTTCTTTGAAGGCCATAAAACTATACCAGTATCAAAATGAAAAACATAACCTGAATTTCCCTTTCTATCATCTATACTCCCAACACAATCATTGTCAGTGTATCCAATCAGTTTGAAATCACTTGTCTTTGATTAAATAATTCCATAGTTTCATGTTCCACTAACATATTTCAAAATTATTTCCCAACTCTCCAATGCCTATCTTTAGGAGTTTCCATGAAGCTGGAAATTAAACTAACAACATACATTATGTATGGCCTCGTGGTTGCTAGGTACATAAGGCTTCCAACAAGTTTTTTGTACAAGGTTGGATTTACATCTACTCCTTTTTTCATCTTTTCTCAATTTCAAATCTGTAACAATAAGAGTTTAGGCTGATTTGCAATTCACCATATTAAACCTTTTCAAAATGTCATTTTCATTTTTTGTTTGAGAAATGAATATACCATTTTCATTTTTATTTACTTCAATGCTGAGAAATTACTTCATTAAACCCAAATTTGTCATCTCAAATTATTTTTCTTTGCTGATTTGAACATGTCAATTGATAGATCACATGTGAATATTAAATCATCCACATATAGGAACACAATCATAAGTTAACCTCTTTCATTTATCTTGGTGTACGATGTTGGCTCACTATTGCACCTATTGAAGTCATTCTATAAAAGATAACTATCAATTCTATTATACCAAGATTTTGGGGCTTGCTTGAGTCTATATAATGCTTTCTTCAACATAAAAACTTTGTCTTCTTAACCCAAAAACTCATACCCAAGTTGTTCTACATAAACTTCTTCTTCAAGATAACCATTCAAAAAACTTGATTTTACATCCATTTGATATACTGCCCACTTAAGGGTTGGGGCCCTACCTCGGTTGGCTAAATCTTTCCTGCTGCAGGAGGTTGGTCAAGAGGTCTAGTCTCCCCCACCCCCATGGTACTGGAGAGAATGTTGCGCCAGCGCCGCCGGTCACGTTAAAATTTTTACCAAGCACACTGTAGTTTATAGGGGGTCGTGCTACCCGATTCTTGCAATCTAATAAATATATATATATATATATATATATATATATATATACTGCCCACTTATTTTGAGTTGTTATTTCCAATATTGTTCTCACAGTGTCTAAATGAGAAACCAGTGCAAATGTCTCATTGTAGTCTATTATGAGTTGTTGTGAATAGCCTTTGGATACAAGCCTTTCCTTATGCTTTAGTACTTCACCATTTGCATTAAATTTTGTTTTATAAACCCATTTAACTCTAGTCATCTCTTTTCTTTGTGGAAGATTCACTAACTCCCATGTTTGATTCTTTTGAATAGCATCTATTTCTTCATCCATTGCTTGAACCCATTTTTATTCTTTAATAGCATCTTAAAAATGAATTGGATCTTCAACATCTGAATATAAAGCAAAAAGAGAATGTTGACCTGCATTATTTTCACTTTCATTTTATTGATAAATATCACTTAAACTTCTTCTTTTTTGTCTCTTTAAGCTTGATAGTGTGGGGTTTGACATGTCACTTGAACTTGGACTAGTGGAATATGGACTTGTTGGTCGAGCACTTGAAATATTTGATGTATATGGTGTTTTTTGTCTACTTATTATTGTTCTTACATTTGATGATGGTGTCATTTGTTGACCATGAATGGGTGTTGAAGGAGTCACATTTGATGGAGTATTTGTTGGTATAAAACCTTCATTATCTTCTTGTGGCAAGTTGGATGCAATATTGATTTTTTTCTTCAAACTTCCATCCCAAGCTTCATCTTCTACGAACTGCACAACCCTACTAATTATAACCTTCTTGCTGATTGGATTGTATAATTTCTATGCCTTGGATTCATCACTGTATCCCACAAATATGCACTTTTCTCCTTTATTATCTAACTTTCTTCTCAATTCATCTGGAACATAAGCATATGCTACACAACCAAAAACTCTCATGTGTGAAACGTTATGTTTTTTAATAGTCCATGCTTCTTCTAGAATCATATTGATAACACTTTTTTGTTGGACACCTATTCATTATATATGTTGCACATGATATACCTTCAACCCAATATTCATTTGGAAAATTTTGAATTTTAACATGCTTCTAGCCATTTCCATGATTGTCTTATTTTTTCTTTCAACTACCCCATTTTGGTGAGGTGTATATCTAGTTGTAAACTACTTGTGAATCTCATAATTTTTGCAGAAATTTAAAAACTCTCTTGAAATGTATTTACCACCTCTATCCATTCTCAATTATTTGATGTAATTCCCACTTTGTTTCTCAACAAGAGCTTTGAATTGATGAAAGTAATCAAACACTTCACTCTTATGATTTAGAAAATAAACCCATGTTTTCCTTGAGTAATCATCAATGAATGGCCAAAAGTAGAATCTACCACCTATTGAAGGTGTTTACATTGGTTCACACAAATTTGAATGTACAATCTCCAAAGGGGATTTTTCTCTAGTTGACTTCCCTACTAGAAATGATTCTCTACGTTGCTTTCCTAAGCTACATCTTTCACATATTTGTTTTGGTTTCTCTATTAAAGGTAATCCCTTGAACATGTTTTTCCTATGAAGAAAATTTAGAGCAGAAAAGTTTAAATGCCCAAATCTTAAATGCCAAATCCAATCTTCATCTTTTATTTCTGCATGAAAGATTATTTAGATGGCTACTATGTTTTCTTCTTTACCCTCATATGGAGACATTGAATGGTGTGCTTGAACATAGTCTAAACTCAAATCTGGTTTTATCCTTAAGGGAAACATTCTATTGCTGCTCATTTTAACCTTTGCTATAAGCTGATTACTTGGATATTTGTCTAAAATTATGCATTCTTTGTTTTTGAAAAATACTCTATAACCCTTTTGAACAAGCTATCCAATGCTCATTAAATTGTTTTTTAAATTTTTTTGAAATATACTTCTTCTCCCCCTATTTAGCTAGAATGTTGACATTTCCTTTCTTTTAACTTCTACTTTGTTGTCATTGCCCAATGTGACTCCAGATTTTACTTTCTCATCCAAACTAGAAAATATTTCTAAATTCCTAGAGATATGATAAGTATAGCCTGAATCTAAAAACCATACATGTTTTTCATTTGCTTGTACAACATTACATGCGAGGAACATTGTGCTTGGTTCTAAATTTTGATTCTGATTTTCTTTTGTAAAATTTGTATTTTGCTTACTTAAATCATACTACTTCTTTTTACATTCACTCAAATAATGCCCAAACGTTTTTGCAATAGTGACATTGGACTTGAGGTTTTTCATACCTTTGGCCTTGAGGCTGATTTTGAGTTGGATTTTGAGTTGGGTTATGACTGCTACCTCTTGCACTCGAGTTGGATGGGTTGCATCTTCGTCCTCTATTATAGTTTCGTCCTCTCTCTATGAAATTTGATCTACCTCTACCTCTTCCTTGGTTGATTAAAACTTGTGACTTGAAAACATGCTTCAATGATGTGTTTGTTTATTTGTTTAACCTGTCTTCATGAGAAATGAGAGATGAATGCAACTCATCGATTGAAAATTATGTGAGGTCCTCTTTTTCCTCTATGGTTACAACAATTGTCTCAAATTTTATGGGTAAGCTCCATAAAATATTTTCAAACACTCTTCTATCTTCAAGTGTCTCACCATGTGAAGAATTAATCTACTAATTCATTTTTCTTAATATATATAGTTTCAAATTCCCTTCTCAGTATTTGTAGATTTGTTGTTTTGAATTTTTCCATACCTTGATAGGTTGTTTATAATATATCCCATACATTTCTGGACCTTATTGCTACTGCAATCCTTGGGAAAATTCTCTCATGAACTCGTTGGAGAATAAATAAAAGATCTTTTGAATCCTTCCTATTGTCCTTCAATAAATGTTTCTCTGCTAAAGTTAAAGCATTATATGTTGCTGCATCAGCTAGCTCTGGAAATCCATTCTCTACTAACTCCCATAAATCTTGTGAGAAAAACAATTCCCTCATAGTAATTTCCTAGTAGTCATAATTCTTGCCATTAAATTGTGGAATATGTGGATTTGTCAAGCTTGTGCTTGTGCTTGCCATTGTTGGTTGTGAGAAAACCTTTGTTGGAGATTTTTAAGAAAACCATCTTACTATGAAACTGCTCTTATAAACTTGCTATTATAAACCTTCTCTTATACCACTTTGAAGGCCAAAGGTAGAGGAGAAGACATAAAACTAAAAATAACTCCACTCCAAAAATTTCAATCACAAAATAAAACATAAATTTAGAACACATAAAATAAACCTAGCAAGATTGATAATTTCATTCATTCAAAATATTTTATTTGAACATAGAGTTGCTACCCAAACTTTCTCTACATAGCATTGTCCAACATTTTGCAAAAAAACTTGCTCCCCAATCCACCTATTTCTCTATATCCAAAATAATAATAAAAATTCTAACATAAAAACTTCCTTACGAGTAAAATTGACTCTTAAGAAAAGAAACTAAATGACTTATAAATTACTTTTTAGTTAACTTGACTTCCAAGTCAAGTATATACCTTTTTACTTTTCATATTACAAAAAAATATATATTAAAGAGTCTTTAAAAATAAAAAGCTCGTGCAAAATAAAAACATAAAAAATGCCACCAACCAAAATAAAAATTCACACGGGACTACTGGAATACATGTACTAGCCAGAAGAAAATCATCATGAGGAAGAGGACTCCATCAGGGGCTGAGAAGTTAGAGCTTCAAGATCCATCAAGAGTTAGTCACATTACATCAGGAGCTACCAAGAGCAATCAAGAGTTGAAATTATTTCCAACAAGATGGGAGATGTTTCTCGAGTACAACTAATCAAAGAAAACTTTTCCAAATTTGGAGTGTGATATTCAAAATAATGTTATTATTTGTTTGGACTTATTTATTAAACTCTTTTATGTAAGCTCAATGAAGAGAATTGTATTTATCCATAGAAGTTGTGAGCACAAAACCTGCATAGACTAACAAAAGATCAACAAAACAATGTCAAATATGTTAGAAAAGAAAATATAATGCTCCCTATTAAATTCTTTGAGAAACAAAGTTGAAAACATGAAAATAAAGCAACAACACAACATGAAGTCAACTAAGATAACCAAACCTCAATCCCATAGGGGGGTTGGTGCTTCTTTGATGTGGAAAGAAGGCCTTTCCCAATCTCTTGATAAGATTTTGATGAATATTGTTGATGATTGTGCTCCTTGATGAAATTTGACAATAACCTTGATAAGATTGATAAAAAAAGTATGAAACTTGGATAAAAATAGATGAAGTTGTAAATGAAATTGAGTAGAGTAAGCCTGCATGGATTGTGGATGATTAATTCAATAGGAGAAGCCCTATATTTATTGATTCGAATAATGGAAGAATAAGGAAAATGGATGAATGTGGGACAAAAGACCAACCAATGAGAGAAGGCCACTTGTCCACATGTGTTTGGAGGAGGAATGAGGACGTTTGGATGAATGTGCACATAAATATGGTTAGGTGGATTTGAAATTGTTGAAATGACAAGTTTAGAGGGAATAAGAAATGGAGTCAATTCCACTTAGTTCAAGGAAAAAGACATGTAAGAGGCCTTTAATGCCTTGTTGGAAGTACCCCTCCTCTTTTGGAGGGATTTTGGAATTGGATGAATATTCCACCAAAGATGTCTTTTGAATGAAATTGATGAATTTATAAATCAAATAAATTGATTTTTTGTGCAAGTTGCAAAATCTAGAGGATTGGAGTGATTAGGATTAGCATTAATTAGGATTTGATTAATTTTAGAAGGGGATTAGCTAATTTGACAATTTGATTTAGATTTTAGGATTTAAATAAATCAAAGTGAAATGAACAATAATTTTAGATTTAAATAAATCAAGATTGATTTATTTAATTAAAGAAGTTGATGTTAGATTAAATCAAATAAATATTGGGTATGTACATGATCATCATGGAAAAAATGGGCCCTTAAGTGGCAATGAAAATTCAAAAAATCAGAGTTAGGCAACTTGACTTACTTTTTTTAATAATTTATCTATATTCTTTCAAAAATATGTAAGAATAGAATATGTATAAAATTGAGCGTAGTTTCTAAACTACTAAGTTTATTTAAAAAATAAATAAATCTATTTGGTGAAAATTTTGAAATTTGAAATTTCAATGCAGTAGTACTTAAATTTCAGGGAAAAAATAAGAAGTACGTGTCTGTCTGACCACCCTAACCACAATAAAATGAAAACATTTTTTTATATGATTTTATATATAAGTAGAGAAATCATGTCCCGATGTGATGCATATTTTTTGTAATTTTTTTCCAAGTAAATAATTAATTATAAAAAATTTATTACAACTTTTAAAAAATATTAAAACTTATATTTTTGACCACGTTAACTTGGTCAAAACTTCATGAAATTCAATTGTTTTTTTTTTTAAATCCTATAGTACGCAAAGCATAGAATGTGACACATGTTTTGGATTCAAAAAATGTGATACCATTTGAAAGCTATAGATGTTTTTCAATCAACCTATCAATCAAGACTTTAGTTGTAATTCAAATAAAAAATGAATAATAATTATTTATTAAATTCAAAGTAAAGAATAATTTATATTGGTGGAAATTTGAGAATATCTTTTAAAAAACCTTTTCATTTCATCAATTTTGGGTAAAAAAAAAGCCATCAGCCACATGGGCCATCAAATCACTTACATATCGCCATTTTTTGGCCCATCATGATCCTACACATACCCAATTAATTTATTTAATTTAAAGAGATGACTTCAGATATTTAATTAAATAAAGTGAATTATTTAATTAAAAGAGAGACTATAAGATTAATTCAACAAAATGATTTATTTAATTAATGGAAGAGAATGACTTAATTAGATAAATTTGATCTATTTAATTAAGAGGGGAAATATGATGAATTTAATCAAATAAAGATTATTCAATTAAATTGATTACTAAAGAAGATGATTTAGGATGAATGGGTGTTAGTGAAATTAGGATCAAGTGAATGTATATTTTACGTGTCCACATTTTGCCCCTCTTTGAAGCAATGCACCAGTTGCATTAGTTCAAAGAATAAATTGACATGATAAAAAATTTTTAAAAAATCATTTTTTAGATGCCCCACTAATGCCCCAGCGAGAAGGATTATGCTAGTATATTGCGCCCTCGAGAGATTGAGTGGAAATGTTCAATTTTTCGTTTGAGATCGTTAAAAAAGCGAGAGTGGTTCTATTGATCAAAGGAAGAAAAATAATTGTTTAAAAAGATCAGATATTTGACATAAACAATTTTGATGATGTATAGATAGTCATCGGCCATTGGCAGACTCATGTATATTTTGAGATATCACACCTACTTTTGGATAAAAAATTTAGTAAAGATAGAAGAATAAGAAAAAAAGTATGATGACAAGAGGATCCAAGAAGTATTAATACTTTATTAGATATGATGATGAATGACGATGATGATGATGATGTATTTCTTATCAAGAATTGGGATTTTAAAAGGGCCATTTAGGTTATGTTTGATAATACACATAGGTACAATGCATCAAGGTATAAAGAACCAGGATGGCATTGTACCTAGTGTGATGGAATTTGACTTGACTATCAGATAGGAGTACTCCTATTCACATCTGACACACAAAAATTTATTTAGAATGCAGCTAAGATATTCTAAACATCTCAGACCAAAAAATAGAAAATAAAGCCTTCCTATGTGGTTAACAAGATATTTAAAACACCCTCCCTATAGACCAAATAGAGCACACATGACAAATTTATTTTACACAAATATCCAATAAGAACAATAGATAAAAGGATAATGATTGTTGCCCCATTCCTTTCTCTCTAAATCTTTCTATTTAGACATCATCAAGAGGTCATTAGAATATGTGTAAAAAGATAAATCAAAAGAGAAAATAAAGTAAACCAACAAGCTAATGTTCTTTATACTACTAGCCAAGACTAAACTATGGTGTTTCCTGATGTTCATGTCTATTATAGGAAGGATGCATCCTAGCACATGTTGTTATCAAATGATAATGAGATTTTTTTGGATGATAAGCTATTGATACTCCGAGTTGATTAACTTGTTGACTTAGTGACCTAGACTTGAGACTTTGATGATTGAGCTTTTACTTTTGAACCTACTAGACTTTCTTTCAACTGACTTACCAAAGGATGAGGTGATGATTGATTTATTATAAATGAGATTATTTTGGGTGAGAGTGAGATGGAGATGGATGCACCATTTTGGGTTTTTTTTTTTCAAATATTTGAATGTTTTTGATGTTTTGAAATGTTTTGAGGCTATTTTTGGGATTTTGAGCTGTTTTACAAATGTTTTGATTTTCCAAATTTTCTTTTTTTTTGAATTTTCTAATATTTATGAATGTTTTTGGATTTTGTGTCTAGGGAACTGATCAAAGATTAGTCTTGCATATGTTTAAGCTCAGAGATGACATAGTTGAGATACCATGTTTTGATTTATTTCTAACTTTTTAATATTTTTTGGGATTTTGATATGTTTTGGATGTTTTTGGATTTTCACATTATTTTGATGATTTGGATATGGATATGATATCAATGCTCTATTTTGGGAATTTTTAAAAAACTAGGCTAGGTTTGATTGATTAGATTGATGGATTGATGATGATAACATTGTTGAGGATACACAACTGTGCAAGGATAGTGTTAAGCAACACAAAGATTGAGAAGGATATCCCAAGATGATGATGGATTGGTTGGATTTGATTGATCAGGATTTTGAAGTTTGATTTGGAACACAATTGTTTTAATGATTTGATGTGACACTGAAGTGAAAGTTAGATGCAACTAATATATTGATTTTTTGGATTGATGTTTGACGAAAGATAAAGCTTGATAAGGAACATCTTCTCGTCAAAATATGCCATGGGCTAGTGATTTTTATTTTTTACTTACAAATGATCGACCAATTTGATTTTACACTTGCTAATGTTCGGATCACCACATAAGTTGGAAGATATATATCAAGATTTATTCCCGAAGAAAGATGAAAATATCTTCCCCAAGTGTTTAGCAATGTATGAAATGCCATAGGTGGATGCTTGGATAGGTTGATGGATGGATGGATATGGTAAGCATGCAAAGGATGTTAAGGATTATTGTGTGATAAGATAAGATGTTTGAATAGAGGATTCTCATTTGGATAATTCTTCATGACTCAGATAATGTTGGGTAGGATAGGATTAATGAAAATGACCCATGTCAAGATGTTCACCATTAACAAGTGTAAAGTGTACACCAAGTTTTTATCAAGATCAAGATAACATGGAAGATGGATGCAGATATATGAGAATGGATTGGATAAATGGTTCATGGATGAATCGATTTATTGTCAATAAGATGGATGAAATGTTGGATTTATTATGGATGGGATGAGATGATTCCAACTGAACTGGCGCACATAGATTCCTGATTCTACACATGATGCATGTTTGCCAAGTTTTCATCATGGTATGTGTCCAAAGTGCCACCAAAGTGGTTTTCATTGGAGGACGATTTTTATCTTTACTATTTTCATGTTTTTGCTGAAATATTTTAAGCTCATATTGAACCACCTAGTGGTGTTGATGTAAATGCTTATGTCATAATGTTTCATCGATATCTTGTTTGAAGAAGATGCTTTGCCAAGATACTTGCGCGAAAAAAAAAATTTGAGATTCCTAATCTACTTTGTTGATACCAGAGTTGACTTTTTATTTGTGTGCACATCGCAATAGAGTTCCCTCTAAATCCTTATGATGAAGGGTTTTTTCCAACACATGGTCAATGTGAGAATTTGATATCATGCATGGAGGCATGGATGGTGTTGTGTGTTTAGGAGTAGGGGATGGATTGGTTAATAGTTTGGAACCTTTGACTCTCCAAAGTTGGGAAGATAAGCAATAATGGGTGGATATGGAAGGGTGATCCCACAATAATGGGTTACACTTTTTGGCCAAACTTGACATTGGAATCAACATTTTTCACCAAATCTTCACTTTCTTATACCTATAGAAGCTAAACAATTAAGAATTTGAAGATGAAGCAAACTAGTGATTTGTGAGATTTTATATGTAGATTCTAATTATTATTTTTTTTTGTTAAATAATAATTAAATTATGAATCCTTTTATGTAATTTTTATTAATTTCTGTTTTACTAAACATCAATTCAAAAAGCAATGTTTACTTTTAGTTGCATAAATATTTGTCTAGAAAGAATAAAATTCTAATTTTTTAAATATAGTTTTTTCACACCAATATCAAACACATAGATATTTTTTCATAATTTTTTGTTGCATACATATTTTTTTATTAATTTTATAAGTTAGATTAATTATAATTTGGATATATTATAGTTTTAGCTACATAACTCTTTTTGTATGCATTTGAATTAACTCATTCTTTTTTTGTTGGAATGAGGACATCAATAGCTAGTGGAAATGTATTTTTTAGAAAAAAATTTCTCTCTTTTCCTATTTTTTTGTATGTGTGAAACAAAGACCTCGATGTTCATTGAAAAACCTATATTCACAAGAAAAAACTAAATAAATATAATAATAAAATTAAATATATTTAAAATTATAATTTTTGGAAAGCTTATAATAAGAACTACATGTTTACAAAACAAAAAATTTAAATGAATTAATTTGATCCCCAAAAGGTAAGTCAAAAGTGGATTTTTATTAGCATTTTGATAGGTGTAGAGGAGACTGCATTATACACATGGTTTAAAACTAGTGACTTTCTATCCAAGGGAGTTTGATGTAATGGGGTTTGATCAAACCCTCTTCAATTAAAATCATTTCAATGGAACCTTTTTAAGGCATAAGTCATTATATTTTCTAAAAATATGTGATTTCAGCTAAAATCAGGATGTCCCAAAAAGTGTAACCCATTATTGTAGTAGCACTCGGAAGTGAGTGTGGAATTAGGACCAACTGCTTGATATACTTTGTACATTGCTTGAGAAGCCTACTTTTTCCTTTGTGTACATCTTTGATGGATACTTTTCCATTTTTTATTTTTCCCCATAGTTTCTTTGACTAATGGAGTTTGATAGGGATAATCTTTCTTCATATTCTTTGGTATCCACTTGTATTAAATTTGTCCTTCATGCTTTGCTACTTCATTTTCTTTAATGAATTTCTTCATGATTTGATTCAAAGATTTATTTTGGTGTTGGTCCAAATCTATGGATGGGGTGATGGGTGGATGAATATTTCTGATATGGTTGGTTGTAGTATTGGCACTGGTTTCATCATAAGGATTCTTCTTGCTCCCTATGTTGATGCTTGCACTAGATAAAATTGCCCCCAGTATTATAGACGTATCACAGATATGTTTAAATCCCTTAATTATCGAATAAACAAGACCTCGATGCTTAGGATTTCCAATAATCTATAGTTGTTCTATAATACCCTATTCATGTAGGCCTAATCCTCTTCCTTGATAATTCATCTGTTGAAAAAAATTATTTGCAATAGGATATGATTTACCTTGGAAAAAAGGTGCTAATCCTTCTCTAGTCTATCGTGGATCTTCAAAGGTGATAATTTCTTCATTGATAAGATAGCTTGCCCTAAAAAAGGTAAGTGATCCAAGTTTATAAGTGATTGAATCATCCATATGTGGGATAACTCCATGATTGATATATTTGGCTTGTTCTTGTGAAATATCATATTTTAATGCTTCTTCAAGCGATGTTGATGATTCACTATCTAGGTGAAATTATTCCTCATAATTCATTATTGATATGCTTTTGTGGGATGTTTTTGATTCACAACTTCTGTAGAAGCCTTCTTCATGACCCACTTCTGATATATCTCTAGATTTTTATATATCTTGATCATGTGTACAAATGTTAAGAGTAGGAGACTCTTGTTCCTTGGTAATGATATCAAGAGTATGAGCCTCTTGTTTTGCATGAAGATCATCTACATGTCCATCCAAAGAAATAATCTCATGGTTAGATGTTTGAGTATGTGCCATATGGATATGATCATCTTTTGTGACATCTTGTATAGATAGGAGACTGTACATTAGATCATTATACTATCTCAGAGAAATGAATTTTTGATCTTGAGTGATTTTAGAATTTCCTTCGACATGTTTTGGATCAAATTCTTGACATGGGTCAATTTCAAAGGATGGATTTCTTACAAAGGGTTCTCAAAAATCATCATTAGGCATGGGAAGTAGCTCAATATCCTCTTGATCTTTAAGTGGATTTGGATCCAATTTTGATTTGAGGATTACTTCAATATCTATAACTATGAGGTCAAAGGATGTCAATATGTCTTGGGAAGGACCATTGCTAGACCTTCATGGAAGATGTTGATCATGCTTTGGATATGTTCTTGAGATATGTCCTCTAATTTGTTAGGTGATATAGAGACATTTTCAACATGATCATTGGTGGATGGATCATGGATTATGTCAATAGGATCAAATAATGTCAACACATCTAGAAATAGATCACTAAAAAGTGGCTCTTGATGAATTTTGATTTGATCATTAGATGGGGTAGAAATATCTTCAAAGTGCTCATTGATGGATTGATTTTGATCATTATCCTCAGTAGTTATGGTGGAGAGATTTGTTGGAATGATGGATGCACAGGTGGACCTTTGCTAGGAAGAAATATTCAACCACAAAGAAAGTATGATAATGGCATTCAAATAAAGATTCTATTATTATCTATCAGATAATTTACAAAGAGTATAGATGCTTGATTATATAGGCAAGTGCTAAACTTGAAATGCAAAGGATGTTGCCAAGTGTTCAAATCACACTTCATGTGACAACAAGAAACCCTAACCAACTACCTAGGGAATGATAACAAGATGGAGATAAGTTCTAAAAAAGACAACTCATCTTCTAGAAGGGAATCTTATCTCAACAACTTTATTAAATGATTAAATGCAACCTAGGACTAATATGATTAAGACCTAAGTTAACTTATGCTAGTGTAATAATTAATTAATTACACTAACAGCCCCCCATAAGTGCAACTTAGGGAGGAAATGAAAAATGAAATGATTATGCATGATGATGATGGGTTCTACCTGATGGCCATTTTAGGTACCCATGTACAAAAGATGAAAATGCAACTATCTCCCACAAACGGAGAAAAGGGGAAAACCCAGTGGGAAGAAAACCCCTCTCCGAAAAAAGTAGAGAAATGCAGAAAGGTGATGATTGGAGGACTCAACATTATCCCCCCAAGGACAACAATCATCACAAGGATACAATATAATCAAAAGCCCCCCATAGGAGGAAATAGAGAGACTAAATAGCCCCCCCAAAATATGTGATCACCTGCAAAAAGGGTAAGTGTATGTAGACAAAATATGATCCAATACCGACAAACAACTTGTCTCCCTTTCGGAAGAAACAAAACCATGTAGAGATGTAGGGTAGCTTCCCATTCTGGATAGGAATTGAAGGAAGGAAGGATGTATATGAATGCGGATGATGTCTCTGAAATTTTCTCATGTGTCTCCTTGCCTGATGAAGATGAAGATGCCACAACCCACTCAGGTACATACCCAATCAATGTAGAAGGTGACAAATCAAGATGATGCAAAAACTGATGCGGAACATGATCCAAAGGCTGTGATGATTTGACAACAGAAGTGAAATGGTTGTCATCAAATAGGAGAGATATCCCCTCAAATATGTCCTCCAAATCTGAAATGTGAGACTCCACAAACAAGGATGCAATGTTTGATAGATAGGAATCCCAATCAAGAGGACAGTGTGATATTGATTGTAATGAATCATTAGAAGTTCTCAATGAATCACTACTATGAGAATGTTCCTATTGAATAGGAATGATATGAGCCTCAATCAATGACTTTGCACATGGAATCACTGAAGGAGAAGGTAGATCAACTGTCTCTGATGGAGAAGCAGGAGCATCGGAAGAACCCGAATCATCCCCATCTAAAGATTCAAAGTATTCCAAATAATCAAACTCCCACATAGTATATGCATCATAGGGTATCTTGTCTGAAAGATGAAGAGGCACAAGACAATCTGAAATAGGATCATCTGGGAATGGTTGAATGTCATGATCTCCATGTATCTCCCAAAATTTAGTCCAAAGAGTGAGAGGGCAATCACAATGATCAACACTTTTCAAGGTGGAAACATCAATATGCATTTTAATGACTGATAAGACATGTTCCCTTTTGCAATTCCAAGGAAAATTCTTACTATTAGTACTAGGAGGGGGAACAAGATTATACAAATGTGGCAATAAAAGAAGCCATCGGAGATGTGTGATGATACCATTTCTCCATTGTTTGTAGTTTCCCCATTTCAACATGATCAAAGCAGGATGAAATGAAAAACCCATTATAAACTATGAATGATCTCCAAGATTTACAAAGACAATGACAGTGATATGCAACTGAAGTGATGTCACCCAAAAAAAATCCTTTTCCCAAGCTTCAGGATATCCAAGTTATTGAAAAAATGCACCAAATTGAACAAAACCAATGCAAGAGTACCTGGAGCTGAAACTGATCAAAGTGAATGGATGGATGAAAAGAACTCTGAATTACCTTCTTGATGCCACTAGGATTACTAAATTTTGTTCAACGGTTGCAAAGATATGAGCCTTTATGTCCAAACTAGGGTTTTGACTTTAGTTGACTATAGAATATTCTAACAAAAAGATTCTATAAAACAGATTACACCACTAGAAAGTAGACCAATTTCTCTTTCTGACGATATCTCGTATGTCGAATTTCAACACCGTGGAGCGAAGATATGGTGATTTGAAAAAATCTGCCCTATTAGGGCCTAAAAGGCTAAACAGGTGCAAAACTTAAGCACCCTCAGGCAAAAAAAATAGCCCTCGGCCACTGATATGACTGCGGGGCTAATGCTGGCAAAAAAAAGAGAACTGCTGTAGGGCGGAGCTCCAGCGGAGCGGCAGTTGGGTGGAGCGAGCAGTGTGGGGGCGGCACCGGGAGGAGAGAACATGCTGGCGGCGGGTAGAGTTCCAGCCGGTGATGGAAGCCGGTGGCGGAGCTTTGTCAACGGGGTCAATATGGACCGTCAGCAGATGAAGGGGACATTGGAAGTGGTGGATAGGTGGTGATGTGACATCCCATCACATCAACAAGGCTGACATGTACCTCCCTCTATAGAACCTTGAATGCAGCCAACCCACCAAAATAAAAAATATATGCAGAATATGATGCCAATGAAGTTTTGTTTTTTAAAAGACAGTCACTCCAGATTTAAATAAATTTGTTTGCAAACTATAGAAAAAATATAGCTTGAATTTGAGTTTTTTGCCAAACAATATAGAATTTGCCTAAATTTTTTGAAATGAAAAAAGCCTGCGACTAAAAAAAATTTTGCCTCGGAGGACAACTGCAAGGGAGATTTTTTTTCTGCGAATTGTATGGATAGTACGATTGATTTTGCAAACCCTTAAAAATACCTCAAATGGCTCTCAGATGAAATATGTCCAATTTAGACAAATGGGCAGGCGATCCTAGGGTTTTGAGGCCTTCTGAAGACAATGGCGAGCTCAGATCTAACTCAATCTGCTCCAAAAATCAGCTTGGTCCCTGGGTGGAGCCAACTAGCCTACAAAGAAAACCCTTACGCCTGCAAAGAATCTCACTAGCCAGACTTTCTTGATCTTGGAATGAACCTTCACTAGAATAGCTCTGATACCATGTTGGAATGATGGATGCATAGGTGGACCTTTGTCAGGAAGAAATATTCAACCACAAAGAAAGTATGATAATTGCATTCAAATAGAGATTTTATTATGATGTATCAGATAATTTATAAAGAGTACATATGCTTGATTATATAGGCAAGTGCTAAACCTAAAATGCAAAGGATGTTGCCAAGTGTTCAAATCACACTTCATGTGACAACAAGAAACCCTAACCAACTACCTAGGGAATGATAACAAGATGGAGATAAGTTCTAGAAAGACAACTCATCTTCTAGAAGGGAATCTTATCTCAACAACTTTATTAAATGATTAAATGCAACCTAGGACTAATATGATTAAGACCTAAGTTAACTTATGCTAGTGTAATAATTAATTAATTACACTAACAAGATTGCTAATTTTTAAAACCATAAGATCAAATAATGTTAATTTTTCTTGAATTGGATCATTGTTGGGTATCATTGATGGATTTTGATCATGATTGAAAAGTGACTCTTGATATATGTTGATTTGATCATTGGAGGAGATGAGAACATCTTCAAGGTGCTCATTGATGGGTAGTTGTTATTGATCTTTGAGATTTGATGACTGATCTTTGAGATGGGGTGATTGGGTTTGTTGTTGATGTTGTTGATATCCAACCTCTTGATATTGGAGATATTGTTCTTGATATGGTTGTGGAGACAACTCAATTCTTTGATGAAAAGGTTCAACCAATGGAAGAATGTTTTGATTTTTGGGTGGAGATGTGTCTCGGTGATATGAATCAATGAGTTTTTTAAGTGTAGAAATTTTGTTTCGCAAGATTTGACATTGACATTCTTGATATGGTTGATTTGGTTATTGAGCAAGCATATTTGGCATGTATACTTGTGGTGTTTTCCTAGAATCATGGACATATTCGTCTTGAACAATGTTTTGATTTGGTACGATGTTTAGATTTGGCATTATTGGTTGATATTGAACATTGTTGTGATTGGGAAACACATTGCTTGGATATAGGCAACGTTGATTTTGTATGGGGTTACCTTGACTTTGGTCAATGCATGGAGTTGTCAACATATTGCTTGGATTTTGAACAACATTGGTGGGATTTCCAAACATATCCATCCCAAAGTTTACCAAGTATGGATTCGATATGTTTATGTTTGGTAAGCTTGAATTTGGTACAGTCATATTTGGCATGTACAGATTTTGTGGTATAATGTTATTTGGAATACTCGTGCCTTGATTGTTTTCTTGATAAATTTGTAAGTTTTGGATTTGATTTAAATCTACCATAGGAAAAGGTGTTCCAAAATTCAAATTGGGAAAACTCACATTTGTTATCTCATTGAGGTTCTATGTTCCTAAATTCAGGTTGGGAAACGTCACATTTGTTGTATTTTTGAAATTTGGAGGAGATAAGGAGTATTGGCTTTGATAGTTTGGTTGACTTGGATTACTCATGATGTATGAATCGAGCTTATATTCCATTTTTTATTGTGTTTTGACCTTTTTGACCTCTAAGGGATATAGGACCAATGATGGGATGAAAGAGGAAAGGGTGAGTGACATGGGTGTTTGAAATTTTGAGAACTTTGGAGGGATACTAGACTTTAGGAATTTTTGATTTTGATTTGGATTTGGTTTGATTGAATTTTGATGATGGCTTGATTGGATTTTGGTTTAGATAGTGAACTCATAAAATTTAAGAGGTTGGATATTTTCCTAGAGTAGAATTGTACACAATATGATAATTTGACTAAGTGTGCAAAGAAGGATTCATCTATACACTCCTAGCCAAACAACATTATTTTGGTTTTGATTTGTTTTTTGGATTTGGAAAATGAACATATAAACCTCGAGATGTTGGATGTTATCAAGAGGTATAATTTTTCACAAGGATTGATAATTTGAATAAATATGTGGAGAAGGATTCATCTACACACATCTAATCAAACAAGATGATTTGGATTTTTCCAAAAGTCTAGCATGAATTATATTTTCAAGATTTCCAAGACTTGTTGGTGAGATGAGATTTGATTAATGTTCTAGGATAAGTGAAGTGTTTGATTTGATCCTAGATTGACCTAAGAGGAATTTTTTTACAGGACCAAGGTAGTGAAGAACATTATTCTACTTAAGAGTAATTCAAACCAAAGGACCAATGTTTGCATGGAAAACCATATGACGAAAAGATACCAAGCACACATGTGGGGTTCAATTTGTTCTTAACTTTGATTAATGAGTTATTTTTACTACACTCTCTTGATTATATTTTCAAACTAAATGTCTAATGTCTCAATTTCTTATCATCCCACAAAGTCCATTATGTGAGGAATCAAGGAAATTAAGGAAATTTTTTCCTAATGTTGGCTTTAGTGAGAAAAATTATGATATAAATCCAAATACTTAGAAGCCCCTAAGAATGAAATCCCTAGGGAAAGCAATAGAACTTAGATTTTCTCAAAGTTATTTGCTCCTCCTAAAGGGTTTGAAATTTGGAGGATTCGGTGAATGTTTGGTTTCAAACGTTTTGGATCCAAGAAAAGCGTTTTGATGCCAAAATGATGCACAACCCTAGGATAAAATAAGACAATATTTGTTGGGTTCCCGCTAGGATAAATCTATCTACGCTTACTCTTAGCGGATGATTATATGCTTGACCACACTAGATCCCCTCCATGACACACACTTCTTGGGTTAGCTAAGCATCAATACCCATGAATCTCCCATGGCATACTTCTCACCTCTACTAGGAGTCATAAGAACACGACGCTACTTTAGAATGACCATTCTTGCACCAACAAATAGATTAGGATTTGGGTCTTCTAAACAAAGGGTTTTAATGTGGGAATTCCATTCATGGGGGATAATCCATATGACAAGAGATGATTGATTCCCTTATTTTCGGAACAATTCTTGTGATACTTGAACTTTCCTCAAGTATCCACACTTATATACTGGTTGGAAGTCACTTGGCTTTAGCGTGTTACCGGTTGGGTCATTCCTTGGGGTGATTACTTTTCCCCACTAGGTATTCCCTCTAAGGATAAATAAAAAAGAGAAAGCATATCTGTAGTTTGATCGATCTTTGTTGAGAAACAAAGAGAGAACACACCTGATATACTCCACTCACACTAGAAAGTTTTTGTTCAATTTTAATGGCCCAAATGAAGTGTGAAGGTAATCTATTATACAAATTAATATCATCAAAAAAGTTTTTGATTCTCAAGGTCACTTTTAAAGCATGAGAGAAGTGCATACGCCTTTCTAAATGATATTACATTATAAAATAGGTTACAAAGAAAAGAGTACACATGTTCATTTTAACCTTCAAAGCAAAAATAGGTTATTTTTAAGCACCAAAATTGAAATTACAAGTTTTCTTGTTCATTTGTTAACTTCAAAACAAAATCTAGTAAGTTTCTTATGGTTCTTTTTTTTTAACCCTTTGCTTGTTCTTTTTAAAACCCAAATGAAAATTATTTGAGTCCTAAAAGCTAAAGATAACAAAGTCCTTAAAATGGGATTATAATTCTCCCAAAGTATTTACAAATACTTGTTACAATTTTCAAATAAAGGGTGTCATAGAGATTCCTCTTTGTTTCTTCTCCTTATTTGTAACCAAAAACCTATAATCAATGCTCAAAATGTTAGATGAGATCAACAAACAAGAATATATGAGGATTAGATGAATGATTAACCATAAAAACCCTAAAACTTAGACCAAGTTACAAAGTGATTTGAATTTAGGTGTAAATTTGAAAAATTTAACTCTATTAAAGTTAATAAAAACCTACACCATTGAATAGCTCATGAAATTGTACCCCATTTAAAAAAAAATCTTCGAAAAATACCTTCGAATGACGAAGATATGGCTATTTTAAGATTGACTATAAAAGAAGAAAAAAAATAGAGGCTAGATGCACTAAAATAGATGCCAGATGCGCTAAAATAGGTGCCATATGTGCTAAATGCTAGAAGCTCTAAAATAGGTGCTAGATGTGCTAAAATAGGTGCCATATGCACTAAAATAGGTGTCAAATGCGCTAAAACAAGTGCCAGATGTGCTATAACAAGTGCTAGATGCACTAAAATAGGTGCCAGATGCACTAAACTAGGTGTCAAATATGTTAAAACGGGTGTCAAATGTGTCCAAACAAAGGTGGAATGTGTTGAAATAGGGGTCAAATGCACCGAAATGGACATTGGCTGCACTACCTCATGATTTCCAAGCGGACCTATTGATGAAACCTGCAAAAAATGTTAAAAATAGGGTCTTGCCCCATGATGGGTGCCAAAATGTGAGCACAAAACCTGCACATACTAAAAAAGATCAACAAAACAATGTCAAATATGTTAGAAAATAAAATATAATGCTCCCTATGAAATTCTTGGAGAAACAAAGTTGAAAACATGAAAATAAAGCAACAACACAACATGAAGTCAACTAAGCTAACCAAACCTTAATCCCATAGGAGGATTGGTGCTTCTTTGATGTGGAAAGAAGCCCTTTCCCAATCCCTTGATAAGCTTTTGATGAAGATTGTTGATGATTGTGCTCTTTGATGGAATTTGACAATAACCATAATAAGATTGATAAAAAACTATGAAACTTAGATAAAACTGGATGAAATTGTGAATGAAATTGAGTAGAGTAAGCTTGCAAGGATTGTGGATGATTAACTCAATAGGAGAAGCCCTATATTTATAGATTTGAAGAATTGGAGAATAATAAAAATTGAAGAATAAGAAAAATGGATGAATGTGGGACAAAAGACAAACCAATGAGACAAGGCCACTTGTCCACATGTGATTGAAGGGAGAATGAGCACATTTGGATGAATGTGCACATAAATAATAGGTTAGGTGGATTTGAAATTATTGAGATGAAAAGTTTGGAGGGAATAAGAAACGGAGTAAATTCCACTTGGCTCAAGGCAAATGATATGTAAAAGGCCTTTAATGCCTTGTTGGAAGTACCCATCCCCTTTTGAAGGGATTTTTGAATTGGAAGAATATTCCACCAAAGATGCCTTTTTGAATAGAAATTGATGAATTTATTAATTAAATAAATTGATTTATTGTGCAAGTTGCAAAATCTATAGGATTGGAGTGATTAGGATTAGCATTAATCATGATTTGATTAATTTTAGAAGGGGATTAGTTGATTTGACAATTTGATTAAGATTTTAGTTTTTAAATAAATCAAAGTGAGATGAACAAAGATTTTAGATTTAATTAAGTAAAAATTGATTTATTTAATTAAAGAAGGTGATGTTAGATTAAATCAAATAAAGATTAATTAATTTAATTTAGAGAGATGACTTTATATATTTAATTAAATACAGTGAATTATTTAATTAAAAGAGAGACTATAAGATTAATTAAAAAAATTATTTATTTAATTAATGGAAGAGAATTACTTAATCAGATAAATTTGATTTACTTAATTAAGAGAGGAAATATGATGAATTTAATCAAATAAAGATTATTCAATTAAATTGACTAGTAAAGGAGATGAATTAGGATGAAATGGTGTTAGTGAAATCAAGATTAGGTGCATGTATATTTTACGTCTACAAAAACATTAAAATATAAAGCAAAAGTGCTAAACTATGTTGGAAAAATTATGTTACAAAGAACATGTTATCCTATGAATAAGATATTATAAACTGATAGAAATTATGAAATGACACAAGGATGTTACATAATGGAGCAAATAAAGTCAACAAATTAGGAAAGAAAATTTGGAAGTATGGAAAAATTCAAAGAAAAGACCAAGAACATGTAATTTCTCATTTGTGCACAAACGTACTGAATTATATACACAAGTGCTAAAACACAAAGAAAGCATGCTAGATTACAAGCATACACAAAAAAAGTCATAGAAATTTAAGAGAAAAGACGGGGTTAGAAGATTGGGTGTGTGATAGTGAAGGAGGTAAGGACACTTGTTAGATGATGGTGAGTTTAGATTTTAATATATGTGAATAGATTAATTGATAGGATTCAAATTTGATGGATTGAGGATATTGTGGAATTAAATATTGGAGGAAATGTTAATGAATATTAATTAGCCTAAATAAATTAATTAATTAGTTTTTAGTTAGTTGATTTATTTAGGGTTAAGTGCACCAATCTGTGACACAATTTTGTCTCTTAAGATGTGACTTTTTTTTTTCTAAAATAAGCAAAATCTGATTTGCACGAGAAAATGAAGATAGTTATGCTCAAAATTTTAGGATGTGGAAACATGACAAGTTGAAGTGCTCTGAGTCTAGTTTCTAAGATTTTTTTTTTTTTGAAATTAATGAAGATTAAGGGTCTCAAAAAAGGGGTGGCCTAAAACAGGTCCTGTTTTTATCAAAACAAATAGCATAGTGCCTAAGGGCTCACCCCTTTTTGATTGAATTTTTTCTATAATTTCAATAATCCCAATGGTGAGAAATTAGGTAACACCATTTAGTTTATCCTCATTCTTTTGGATAATTTTTATAATGAATATATAATATTTTATTAATTTTCAAAGTGGACACTTCCTAAAAAGTTAAAATTTGAGTGTGATCCCGCCTAATTTTCTTGCAAACTAATAAAAATATTGATTCATTTTTTTTCATCATGTGTAGAATGGAGTCTAGTTTCAAAAAATGTAATTTATTTCATGTTTTGATGAATGGGTACAAATCTATCCCAAAGCTAGCATATGTTGGTTTTTGACCAAAAACAAAGGTATTTACAATAGAAGCCATGGATCAAAACCTTAACTAAATAAAAATGAAAAAATAATTATATATTTAGATAGCTAAGAGAGAGGTTAATTCTATCATGGATTTTTTTATAAACTTGCATTGAAAGAAATGCAAATGAGATGGTGAGCACAGATGAAAATATGAGGAAATTTTCCAAATCCTATCAATTAACACATCCAAAGTAGGCCATTTGGCACTCGCCAAATGCCCTTCTTTGCACATAAGTAGAATTTCCCCTCGTTGGTGAGAAAATTTGATAATGCTTAGAGTGCATAGTTTATGATCGTAGATGGATAGTCGAGGTTTTACCTTTCATACCTTCTCTAACTCGTTACTATAACTAGATAACTCTGTATCCCTTTGAAGTCTCTATCTCTCAGGTCTCACTCCCTCCCATCCGACCTAGACTACTCTCTCAGTCCAATCCCCTCTCTTAGGTCTCTTTCCCTCCCACATAGGTACCCAAATAAATCTTTCTCACTCCACCCCCTTTCTCATTGTCCATCTCTCTCTCTCTCCCTCTTTGGTATTTTTGTCTCTCTCACTCCATCTCCCTCTCTTAGGTTGTTAACTTTCTCTCTTTTTCTCTCTCTCTCAAGTCTCTCCCTCCTACCCCCTCTCCCTCTCTTAGGTTTGTCACTGACTCCCTCTATCTCTCTCCCATTCCCTCTCTCTCACTCTCCCTCAGGTATCTCCATCCCCCCTCTCTCTCTCTCTCTCACACACACACTCACTCTCTCCAACTCCCTCTCTCTCACTCTATCCCACTCTATCTCTCTCCCTCTCTCTCAGGTCTCTCCCTCCCAACCCCTCTCCCTCTCTCTCTCTCTTTCTCAAGTATCTTTGTCCTACCCCCTCTCCCTCTCTCTCTTTGTCAAGTCTCCCCCTCATACCCCCTCTCCCTCTCATAGACATCCCTCTATCTCTCTACCTATACTCTCCATCTCTCTCAAGTATCTCCCTCCCACCACCTCTCCCTCTCTCTCTCTCTCAAGTCACTCTCTCTCTCTTATGCCCTCTATCTCTCTCCCACTCTCTCTCCCTCTCCCTCCCACCCACTCTCCCCCCTCTTTGTCTCTCAAGTCTCTCCCTTCTACTCCCTCTCCCTCTTTCAGGCCTCTCTTTGTCTCTCACACTCACTCCCTCTATCTCTCTCCCACATCCTCTCTCTCTATCACTCCCTCTATCTTTGTCCCTCTCTCTATCCCTCTCTCTCAAATATGTCCCTCCCACCCCCTCCAACTCTCTCTCTCTCTCTCTCTCTATCTCAGGTATCTCCCCCCACCCCCTCCATCTCACTCGAATCCCTCTATCTTGAGTACTCCATCTCGCTCCCACCCCCTCTCCATCTCTCAAGTCTCTGGGTATGTGCAAGATCATGATGGGCCAAAAAGTGGCGATATGTAAGTGATATGATGGCCCATGTGGCTGATGACTTTTTTTTATCTAATTTTGATGAAATGAAAAGGGTTTTTAAAGGATATTCTCATCTTTCCATGAATGTAAATTATGCTTTAATTTGAATTTAATAAATAATTATTATTCATTTTTTATTTGAATTAGGACTAAAGTCTTGATTGATAGGTTGATTCAAAAACATCTATATCGTTCAAATGGTATCACATTTTTTGAATCTAAAACATGTGTCACATTCTATGATTCAAATACTATATGATTAAAAAAAAATGAATTTCATGAAGTTTTGACCAAGTTAATGTGGTCAGAAATATAATTTTTTATATTTTTTAAAAGTCGTAATAAAAAAATCATAATTAATTATTTTCATGCAAATAAATTAAAAAAATATATGCATCACATTGGGAAATGATTCCTCTACTTATATATAAAATATTATAAGAAAATATTGTCATTTTATTGTGGTTAGGGTGGTCAGTAGACACCTACTTCTTATTTTCACTGAAATTTAAGTACTACTACATTGAAATTTCAAATTTTCACTAAATAGATTTAAAAAAAGAAAAAAACCTAGTAGTTTAGAAACTATATTCAATTTCCTACAAATTCTATTGTTACATATTTTTGAAATAATAAAGATAACTTATTAATTTTTTTACATCAAATTTCCTAACTTTGATTTTCGAAATTTTTATTGCCAATTAAGGGCCTCTTTTTTCCATGATGATCCTGCACATACCCCTCCCTCTCTCTCTCACTCCTTGTATCTCTCTCATCCCTTTATCTCTCACTTTGTCTATCTCCTACTCTCTTAGGTCTCTCCTTCCCACCTCGTCTCTCCCACTTTGTCTCCCTCTCCTCTCTCAGGTGTCTCCCTCCCACCCTCTCTCCCTCTCCCTCTCTCTTGTGTTTCTCCCTCCACCCCCTCTCCCCCCCTCTCTCTCACTCTCTCTCCCTCCCACTTCCTCTCTCCCTCACTCCCTCTATCTCTCTCCAACTTTGTAATTCTCCCTCTCTCTCTCACTCCCTCTATCTCTCTCCCTATCTCTACGGTCTCTCCTTCCCACCATCTCTCCCTCTTTCTCTCTCTCAAATATCATCGTCCTACCCCATCTTCCTCTCTCTCTTTTTCATGTCTCTCCCTCCTACACCCTCTCCTTCTCATAATGACTCCCTCTATCTCTCTTCCACTCCCTCCCTCTCTCACTCCCTCTCTCTCTTCGTCCCTCTCCCTATCCCTCTCTCTCAAGTATGTCCCTCCCACCACCTCTCCCTCTCTCTCTCAAGTAGATGGTATAGGGATTAAGGTTTAAGGATTGAGGGTTGAGGGTTGCAGGATTAAGATGGTATGCGAGTTGAGGGATTAGGGTATAAGGGTTAAGGGTTGAGGGATTAGGGTTTAAGGGTTGAGGGTTAAGGGTTGAGAGATTAAAATTGTAGAGGGGTTGAAGGATTAGGTTTTAATGGTTGAGGGTTGAGGGGTTGAGGATATAGGGGTTGATGGATTAGGGTTTAAGGGTTGAGGGGTGAGGGGTTTAGGGATTAGGATTTCAGGGTTGAGGGTTGAGGGTTGAGGGATTAAGAGGGTATAGGGGTTGAGGGATTAGGGTTTTTGAGTTGAGGGTTGAGGGATTAAGAGGGTATGGGGGTTGATGGATTAGGTTTTAAGGGTTAAGGGGTGAGGGTTGATGGATTAAGAGGGTATAGGGGTTCAGGGATTAAGAGAGTATAGGTGTTGAGGGATTAGGGTTTAAGGGTTTAGGGTTGAGGGCTAAGGGATTAGCAGGGTATCAGGGTTGAGGGATTAGGGTTTAAGGGTAAAGGGTTGAAGTTAGAGAGGGTATAGGGGTTGAGGGATTAGGGTTTAAGGGTTGAGGGATTAAGATCATAGAGTAGTTGATGGATAAGAGTTTAAGGGTTGAGGGTTGAGGGGTTGAGGGATTAAGAGGGTATAGGGAATGAAGGATTAGGGTTTAAGGGTTGAGGGTTGAGGGTTGAGGGATTAAGAGGGTATAGGGGTTGAGGGATTAGGGTTTAAGGGTTGAGGATAGAGGGATTAAGAGGGTATGGGGGTTGATGGACTACGGTTTAAGGGTTAAGGGTTGAGGGTTGAGGGATTAAGAGGGTATAGCGGTTGAGGGATTAGGGTTAAAGGGTTGAGTGTTGAGGGCTGAGGGATTAAGAGGGTATGAGGGTTTAGGGATTAGGGTTTAAGGGTTGAGGGTTGAGGGGTTGAGGGATTTAGAAGATATATAGGTTGAAGGATTAGGGTTTAAGGGTTAAGTGTTGACAGTTTAAGAGGGTATGGGTGTTGATGGATTAGGGTTCAAGGGTTAAAGATTGAAGGTTCAGGTATTAAGAAGGTATAGGGGTTGAGGGAGTAGGGTTTAAGGGTTGATGGATGAGGGCTAAGTGATTAGGAGTGTATGGGGGTTGAGGGATTAGGGTATAAGGGTTAAGGGTTAAGGGTTGAGAAGGTATAGGGGTTGCAGGATTAGGGTTTAAAAGTTGAGGAGTAAGGTTTGAGGGATTAGGGTTCAAGGGTTGAGGGATTAAGAGGGTACATGGGTTGAAGGATTAGGGTTTAAGGGTTGAGGGTTGAGGGTTGAGGGATTAAGAGGATATAGGGGTTGACAGATTAGGGTTTAAGTGTTGAGGGTTGAGGGATTAATAGGGTATGGGGGCTGAGGAATTAGGGTTTAAGGGTTAAGGGTTGATGGTTGAGGGATTAGAAGGGTATAGGGGTTGAGGGATTAGGGTTTAAGGGTAGGAATTAGAGGGGTTGAGTGATTAAGAGGGTATAGGGGTTGAGGGATTAGGGTTTAAGGATACAGGGTAGAGGGATTGAACAATTTTAGAGGGTATAGGGGTTGAGGGATTAGGTTTTAAGGGTTAAGGGTTGAGGGATTAGTGTTTAAGGGTTAAAGATTGAGGGTTGAGGGATTAAGAGGGTATAGAGGTTGAGGGATTAGGTTTTAAGGGTTGAAGGTTGAGGGATTACGAGGGTATGGGGGTTGAGGGACTAGGGTGTAAGGGCTAAGGGTTGAGGGTTTAGGTTTTAAAAGGGTATAGGGGTTGAGGGATTAGGGTTTAAGGGTTGAGGGTTGATGGTTGAGGGATTAAGAGGGTATAGGGGTTGAGGGATTAGGGTTTAAGGGTTGAGGGTTAAGGGATTAAGTGGGTATTGGGGTTGATGGATTAAGGTTTAAGGGTTAAGGTTTGATGGTTGAGGGATTAATATGGTATAGGGGTTGAGGAATTAAGAGGGTAAAAGACTTGAGGGATTAGGGTTTAAGGGTTGATCGTTGAGGGCTGAGGGATTAGGGTTTAAGGGTTAAGGGTTGAGGGATCAGAGTTTAAGGAATTAAGAGGGTATAGGTGTTTAGGGATTAGGGTTGAGGGTTGAGATTTCAGGGATTAAGAGGGTATGCGGGTTGAGGGATTATGGTATAATGGTTAAAGGTTGAGGGTTGAGGGATAAAGAGGGTATAGGGTTTAAGGGTTGATCAAATAATATTGTACAAGGATTGAAGGATTAGGGTTTAAGGGTTGAGGGTTAAGGGGTTGAGGGTATATGGGTTTAGGGATTAGGGTTTAAGGGTTGAGGGTTGAGGGTTGAGGCATTAAGAGGGTATAGGGGTTGAGGGATTAGGGTTTAAGGGTTGAGGGTTGAGTGATTAAGAGGTTATAAGGGTTGATGGATTAGCCTTTAAGGGTTAAGGGTTGAGGGTTGAGGGATTAAGAGGGTATAGGGGTTGAGGGATTAGTGATTAAGGGTTGAGGGTTGAGGGTTGAGAGATTAAAACTATATGGGGTTTGAGGGATTAGGGTTTAAGAGTTTAGGGTTGAGGAATTAAGAGGGTATGGGCGTTGAGGGATTAGTGTTTAAGGGTTAAAGATTGAGGGTTGAGTGATTAAGAGGGTATATGCCTTGAGGGATTAAGAGGGTATGGGGATTGAGCGATTAGGGTTTAAGGGTTAAGGGTTGATGGTTGAAGGATTAAAAGGGTATAGGGGTTCATGGATTGGGGTTTAATGGTAGCGAGTAGAGGGGTTGAGTGATTAAGATGATATAGGGGATGAGGGATTAGGGTTTAAGGATATAGGGTAAAGGGGTTGAGGCATTAAGAGGGTATAGGGGTTGAGGGATTAGGGTTTAAGGGTTCAGGGTTGAGGAATTAAGAGGGTATGGGGGTTGAGGGATTAGTGTTCACGGGTAAAACATTGGGGGTTGAGGGATTAAGAGGGTATAGGGTTTGAGGGATCAGGGTTTAAGGCTTGAGGGTTGAGGGATTAAGAGGGTATGGGGTTGAGAGATTAGAGTTTAAGGGCTAAGGGTTGAGGGTTGAATGATTAAAAGGGTATAGGGGTTGAGGGATTAGGGTTTAAGGGTTGAGGGTTGAGGGTTGAGGGATTAAGAGGGTACAGGGGTTGAGGGATTAGGGTTTAAGGGTTAAGGGTTAAGGGATTAAGAGGTAGGGGTTGTTGGATTATGGTTTTAAGGGTTGAGGTTGATGGTTGAGGATTAAGAGTATATAAGGGTTGAGGGATTAAGGTTTAAGGGTTGAGTGTTGAGGTGTGAGCGATTAGGGGGGAATGGGGGTTGAGGGATTAAGATTGTACAGGCATTGAGGGATTAGGTTTTAGTGGTTGAGGGTTGAGCGGTTGACGCATTAAGAGGGTATAGGGGTTGAGGGATTAGGGTTTAAGGGTTGAGGGTTGAGAGTTGAGGGATTAAGAGGGTATGTGGGTTGATGGATTAGGGTATAAGGGTTAATGGTTGAGGGTTGAGGGATTAAGAGGGTATAGGGGTTGAGGGATTAGGGTTTAAGGGTTGAGGGTTAAGGGATTAGGGATTAAGATTGTACAGGGGTTAAAGCATTAGGGTTTAACAGTTGAGGGTTGAGAGGTCGAGGGTATAGGGGTTGAGGGATTAGGGTTTAAGGGTTGAGGGGTGAGGGATTATGAGGGTATGGGGGTTGATGGATTAGACTTGAAGGGTTAAGGGTTGAGGTTGAGGGATTAAGAGGGTATAGGGGTTGAGAGATTAGGTTTTTAGGGTTGAGAGTTGAGGCCTAAGGGATAAAGAGGGTATGCGGGTTGAGGGATTAGGGTATAAGAGTTAAGGGTTGAGGGTTGAGAGGGTATAGGGGTTGAGGGATCAGGGTTTAAGAGTTGAGGGTTAACGGTTGAGTGATTAATATTTTAGAGAGGTTGAGGGTTGAGGGGTTGAGGGATTAAGAGGGTATAGGGGTTGAAGGATTAGGGTTTAAAGGTTGAGGGTTGAGGGTTGAGGGATTAAGAGGGTATAGGGGTTGAGGGATTAGGGTTTAAGGGTAGAGGGTATGTGGGTTGATGGATTAGGGTTTAAGGGTTAAAGGTCAAGTGCTAAGGTATTAAGAGGGTATAGTGGTTGAGAGATTAGGGTTAAGGGTTGAGGGTTAATGGCTGGGCGATTAAGAGTGTATGGAGGTTGAGGGATTAAGGTTTAATGGTTGAGGGTTGAGGGGTTAAAGGATTTTTTTTCACGGTTTAAGGGTTGAGGGTTGATGGTTGAGGGACTAATAGGGTATAGGGGTTGAGCGATTAGGGTTTAAGGGTAGAGAAGAGATGGGTTGAGTGATTAAGAGGGTATAGGAGTTGATGGATTAGGGTTTAAGGGTAAAGAGTAGAGGGGTTGAGGCATTAAGAGGGCATAGGGGTTGAGGGATCAGGGTGTAAGACTTGAGGGATTAAGAGGATATGGGGGTTGAGAGATTAGTGTTTAATGGTTAAGGGTTGAGGGTTGAGGGATTAAGAGGTTCTAGAGATTTAGGGATTAGGGTTTAAGGGTTAAGGATTGAGGGATTAAGAGGGTATAGGGGTTCAGGGATTAGGGTTTAAGGGTTGAGGGTTGAGGGATTAAGAGGGTATAGGGGTTCAGGGATTAGGGTTTAAGGGTTGAGGGTTGAGGGATTAAGAGGGTATAGGGGTTCAGGGATTATGGTTTAAGGGTTGATGGTTAAGGGTTGATGGATTAAGATTGTACAGGGGTTGATCGAGTAGGTTTTAAGGGTTGAGGGTTGAGGGGTTGAGTGATTAAGAGGGTGTAGGTGTTGAGGGATTAGGGTTTAAGGGTTAAGGGTTGAGGGTTGATGGATTAAGAGGGTATTGGGGTTGAGGGATTAGGGTTTAAGGGTTGAAGGTTCAGGGTTGAGGGATTAAGGTTGTATAGGGGTTGAAGGATTAGAGTTTAATAGTTGAGGGTTGCGGGGTCAAAGGTATAGGGGTTGAGGGATTAGGGTTTAGGGTTGAGGGGTGAGGGATTAGGAGGGTATGGGGGTTGATGGGTTAGACTTGAAGGGTTAAGGGTTGAGGGTTGAGGGATTAAGAGGGTATAGGGGTTGAGGGATTAGGTTTTAAGGGTTGAGTGTTGAGGGCTAAGGGATAAAGAGGGTATGGGGGTTGAGGGATTAGGGTTTAAGGGTTAAGGGTTGAGGGTTGAGAGGGTATAGGGGTTGAGGGATTAGGGTTTAAGAGTTGAGGGTTAAGGGTTGAGTGATTAATATTTTAGAGCAGTTGAGGGATTCAGGTTTAAAGGTTGAGGGTTGAGGGGTTGAGGGATTAAGAGGGTATAGGGGTTGAAGGATTAGGGTTTAAGAGTTGAGGGTTGAGGGTTGAGGGATTAAGAGGGTATAGGGGCTGAGGGATTGGGGTTTAAGGGTCAAGGGTTGTGAATTAAGAGGGTATGTGGGTTGTTGGATTAGGGTTAAAGGGTTAAAGGTTGAGTGTTGAGGTATTAAGAGGGTACAGTGGTTGAGAGATTAGGGTAAAGGGTTGAGGGTTAAAGGCTGAACGATTAAGAGTGTATGGGGGTTGAGGGATTCAGGTTTAATGGTTGAGGGTTGAGGGGTTTAGGGATTAAGAGGGTATAGGGGTTGAAGGCTTAGAGTTTAAGGGTTTATGGGCTAAGGATTGAGGGTTGAGGGATTCAGAGGGTATAGGGGTTGAGCGATTAGGGATTAAGGGTAGAGAAGAGATGGGTTGAGTGATTATGAGGGTATAGGAGTTGATGGATTTGGGTTTAAGGGTAAAGGGTAGAGGGGTTGAAGCATCAAGAGGGTATAGGGGTTGAGGGATCCGGGTATAAGGGTTGAGGGATTAAGAGGGTATGGGGGTTGAGGGATTTGTGTTTAAGGGTTAAGGGTTGAGGGTTGAGGGATTAAGAGGTTCTAGAGGTTTAGGGATTAGGGTTTAAGGGTTAAGGATTGAGGGATTAAGAGGGTATAGGGGTTCAGGGATTAGGGTTTAAATGTCGAGGGTTGAGGGATTAAGAGGGTATAGGGTTTGAGGGATTATGATTTAAGGGTTGACGGTTAAGGGTTGATGGATTAAGATTGTACAGGGGTTGATGGAGTAGGTTTTAAGGGTTGAGGGTTGAGGGGTTGAGTGATTAAGAGGGTGTAGGTGTTGAGGGATTAGGGTTTAAGGGTTTAGAGTTGAGGGTTGAGGGATTAAGAAGGTATAGGGGTTGAGGGATTAGGGTTTAAGGGTTGAAGATTCAAGGATTAATAGGGTATAGGGGTTGAGGGATTAGCGTTTAAGGGTTGAGGGTTAAGGGATTAAGAGGGTATGGGGGTTTATTTATTAGGTTCTAAGGGTTAATGGTTGATGGATTAAGAGGTTATATAGGTTGAGTGATTAGGGTTTAAGTGATGAGCATTTAGGGTTGAGGGATTAAGATGGTATGGGGGTTGAGGGATTAGGTTTTTAGTGTTAAGGGTTGAGTTTTGAGAGGGTATAGGTTTTGAGGGATTAGATTTTAAGGGTTGAGGTTTAAGGGTTAAGGGTTGATGGATTAAGATTGTGGAGGGTTTGAGGGATTAGGGTTTAAGGGTTAAGGGTTGAGGGTTGACAGATTAAGAGGGTATAGGGGTTGATGGATTAGGGTTTAAGGGTAGAGAGTAGAGGGGTTGAGGCATTAAGAAGGTATAGGGGTTGAGGGATTAGGGTTTAAGGGTAGAGAGTAGAGGGGTTGAGGCATTAAGAAGGTATAGGGGTTGAGGGATTAGGGTTTAAGGGTTGAGGGTTGAGGGATTAAGAGGGTATGGGGGTTCATGGATTAAGTTTTAAGGGTTAACAATATAAGGTTTACAATTTAAGGGGCCAGCTCCCTCTTTCTCCCGCTCCCTCTCTCAGGTCTTCCTCCCCACCATAACTAAATAAATTATTTCCCTCTCAAGTCTCTCTCTCTCGGGTCTCAGTCCCTCCCATGCCACCTAGACTAATATGTGTCACTCCAATATCGTCTCTCCCAATCCCTCTTTGTCAGGCCTCACTTACCTTCCACCCTACTCTCTTAGGTCTCTCCTTCCCATCCCCTCTCTCCCACTTTGAATCCCTCTGCTCTCTCGGGTGTCTCCCTCCTAGCCTCTCTTTTTCTCTCTCTCTTAGGTGTCTCCCTCCCACCCCCTCTCCCTCCTAACCCCCCTCTCTTTCTCTCTCTCCCACTCCATCTCTCTCTCACTCTCTATCTCTATCCCACTATGTCTCTCTCCCTCTCTCTCAAGTCTCTCCTTTTCAAAACAAAATATTTGGCGCTCTCAAAAATTTGGCAAGCACCAAATGTGTTTTACCTTGAAACAATAAAATACGGGTTGACCCAATGATCCAAGCTCACATTCTCCTGTATTTCTCTGGTTCAATGCTTTATCCAAGTTAGAAATTCCTTTTTTTTTATGTATTTGACTTCATCTTGTACCAATCTATGCTTGATCCATCACCATTTTACCACCAATCTACATGGTAGACAATGTAGAAGAAGACATTTTGAAGTTTCTACATCATTTTACATTATGTGAGGTAATATATTCATTTTGGTAATATTGAAAAGTTTATATTTAGTATATTTTTTATTTTTTGACAATATAAACTAAATTTCCTTAATGATTTTATTAATCAAAACAATTGGACATAGAATTCAACATTGAATTAAATGGGATTTGCATAAAAATAAATCAATTTTTATGAGTTTGAAGAACAAAAAAAATAAAAACATGACATTTTTTTTAACATAAATTTACTTATGAATTCTATTTGCATTGCTTATAGTAGTCCATTTCTAGCATGGCTAGTGGAATTTACTCTATTTAATTTTTTTTTCAACTAATTTGGAATTTTTTTATTTTCATCTAATTTGGGAAACCTAATAGCTTTCATCAATGTTAATGCAAGTGTCCATTAATTTTTTTGTTCCATAAAAAATTCACCTTCATCACATGTGCTTAGATAAATTAAAGTGAGTTGACATAGTTGTTAATGCAATTTTCCATTCTTTCATACCATTTACCTTTCTAATAAATTAAAAAATGCAAAATTTTGTGCAATTGAGAATGCTTATTGTCTTTCTAAGTTGCCTCATTTCCAAAGAAATAGTGAATAATTATAAGATATTGCATCACAAACCCTTCTTTGAATTCATATTCTTCATGAATTCTTGACAATAAAAAAATTGGTTTTGAGAAAAATAAACACAAGATTCTCTAGTTCTCATTTAGGTGGAAATGACTTATACCCTAGGTTTGTGATGTAGAGGAGGGAGACAAAACCTTCAACAATCATAATTAGATTAGTTTCAAACAATCTTCAATCTCAAAAACCTCAATTCAATGTTGAATTGACCAATTCATATTCACTTCCTTGTAGCATTCACAACAGAGAAAATTGTTCATATCTTATCATATCTTAGTCACTTGAACCCTATCTAATGCATCTAAACATTAAACCCCTACTTTAGGCCTTTCTATTCTTGAAACAAGGAGGGTTTATTCAAAATCAACATTCCAAGCCTCTGGTGCAGGAGCACCTTGAAAGCTCAATTGTGTCAAAAATGTCATCTTTAGTGACCATGGTCAAATGCTAGGATTTTATTTAATGTTGAGTATATTGTGTTCAATAAGGTCAATTAGACCATTTATAATGTATTTGGAGCTAAGGGAGTTCAGTTGTGTCATAGCTTGCAATTTGGCTAAATGTGGTCAGAAAAGTTGCTAAAAAATGCAAAAGTTGCAGAGTTCGAGGAAGTTGGAATGAAATCAAAATATTTATAATAACGTTCAATTCCTCGAAGGAGAGGTTGTTGGTTGATTTGTACACCATTATTTTTATCAAGAAGAATGTTATTTTCTATAAATTTGCTGGTTTCTCTCACTTTTCTTATTGTTGTACATCCTATACAGACTCTAAGATGATATGAAACTAGTTGGATGTTGTAGATTAATGAATCAAATTTCATTTTCACCTTTTTAGAGGTTTTAACTCTTTGTATAGTGACAGTTATATTATTTTTACTACTACTACCTACTTTCACAGTGTTCTTGGATTGAAGGGTTTCATTATGTAATTTGACCCATTACACATTTTCTGCCTACTACAACTTGTAGAATGGGTCCTCTAAATTTTAAAACACATGCCTACCCTATTTATAATGTTGTGGGGTCAAGGTTGGGTGTTTGGAATGATGTTCTAGGACTGTAGCAGGGTCTTTTCATGGTGAAAATTAGGGATTCAAGTGGTGTTTTGACAAAATGTGGGAAGGATTGTCCATGTAATGTATTATTCACCATGTGCAAGATTTGGTAAGTTTTTTTGGTGCTTTGTAAGTGTTTGGTAGGTCTGAGAGATAGGAGTTTCATTAGAACCCCAAGCATTTTGCTTGAAATTAAGGGTTTGGTGTATTGGGGGTCTAGAGGTCTTGGACCTGGAAACAAATCAGGAAATTGGAGGTTTTGATAGATAAAATACTACTGTTTTAGGGTTTTTAGTGAATATGTAGTGTTTAAAAGGTACTCTCTTTGCAAATTAGGCCAATTGAATAGCCTTTTCCAAGGTGGGTCTATTGGAAGTCAATGTTGGTCCAAAGGAGTTGATGTTGGGGTTTACCTATGTTTATAACTTGCAAATGGGTATCTTAATCATCCCTGATTTTTTCAAGTGTTTTGGAAAATCTTGGTGATAAGGCCCTTGAACCAGGTTACCTATGTTATAAGGGAAAGCTTGGTAGAAGTTGGTATTTTCAGTTGAACATCTGATTTTTCTTTGGAATGTGATTGGTTCTCATTGATTTGATGTATTGAATGGTTTCCACCCCTCTCTATATCAAAAATGGTGTTTCTTGGTAAGTTAAGTGATCAAGTTATGTCTAAGTCTATTAAGCGCCTTCCTCTAAATCTTTGAACAAGTTCATTGTGGATCCCTACATGTACTGCATCAGCCTCTAGGTACTTTGCCGACTCTTCAAACACACTCAAAATCCCTACTCTATTATCTAACCCTAGGTAGAAACATCTAACTCCATCATGTATGAAAAATATTGTGTACCATAGACATGTTTGATAATTCCAAATAGCTTGCTACCTTCTTTACCAAAATGCTCTGGTGTGTTTCATATTTAATTCAATTTAATTAGCAATATAAATATTTTCATAAAATGCATTAATTGCTTTTGTTCTATGTGTGTTTGTGAACATGTAGCATTCAAGGTCATGTCGAGGAAATGATCGAAGCCTCTAACACTAGAATAACGTGCAATAAAAAATGCAAGGAGAAGAGAATAAAAAAATGTAGCTCGTGAAGCAAAGGAATTACAACCCATACAACCAAAAATTCCCATGCAATCTAAGAGAGATGACAAATTGGAAAAAAAAGGGTAGAAATGAGGAGATTTTATGGAATGAAATGAATGGATACCAAAGTTGGGGGCACATCATCAACCATAGGTGAAGCTCAATGTACATCTCTAGTTGAAGACAAATCGACAACAACATGTGGTAATCCAGGTACATTGAAAATCACATCTCCAATTGAAGACACACCATCAAAAACATTACGTTTTGAAAGTACATCAGCAAACAAATCTCTATTTGAAGGCACTCCACAAACGACATCTCAAGTTGGAGGTACAACATCATTTACACATGTCAATCTCAAGGTATGTCATCAATTGCACCTCCAATTGAAGGTACACAATCTATCCACGATGTTGTTGACCTTTCCAATACTGACACAAATTTACATTTGAGAACTCATCCTAGATTTTTGCATAGAAAACCTACATTTTTGATTGATATTGATTCCAATGTTTTGAAATGGATGCCTAATAAGATTCCAAAATGTACATGTCAAAGATATGGAAAAAGGATATGGAGTTTTTTTTGTGAACCTAAGTGAGGGTGGAAGATGCCAAATATTTGTTGAAATGATGAGGCAACTCAAATTTAGGCCCACCATGAAGGTTCTTGGGCTAATATTTTTGAATGAATCAAGTGAAAATTCCATTGTAAAGAAATTGATGAGTGCATACGAGAGCGTGAGTTCCACCTCACGCATGAAGGATAGTTGTACCACATGACGTGTGATGACAACAACACTATTAAGAAGTCAAACAAGGAACAAGGTGAACCTTACAAAGGAAAATAAGTCTTTGAAAATAAGTAGATCATCTCTAATGAGAGCCAAAAGAAGGTGTGAAAGAGTGGAGGATCCAAATAGCAATGAGATATGGGCATTTTCGGGTAGAGTGCCATGAAAAGACACAAGAATTACTCAAGGCTTGAGATATTCAATTTTGAATTATTGGAAGGATAACACAAGGACCTACCCTAATCAAAGAGATGTTGTAAGAAGGAGAATTGGTATTAAAAACCATGAGGCACATCCTATTCATTATTTGGATACCACTCAAACCCAATTTTCTGTTTATTTTGTACAAAAGTTTCATGAAATTAAAATATGTCAAAAGGTATTTTGAAATGCTAAAGCCTTTTTATTTAAGAATAACTCACACATGCACTATTTTTTGTTGTAGGGTTCATATTGAGTTTTCTAATCATTATGATGTTTATCGACGTATATGTGTAGATATGCATACTAAAAATGTTTTGTAGGAATGTAACATAATGCCTCCACCTAAACCGTCAAGGAAATTCTTGTCTTCCATTTTATGTGAAAGAGAGGATGGTCAATTTTTTTACAAAAAATCATGTTTGGATGGCACATGTGATCATTGTGGTGGCATGCAAAATTTTCCAATTTTCCAACACATGGCTAGTACACACACAATTGGAGACAAAATTATGGAATTTGGAAAATATAAGACAATGGCATACAATCTAAAAGACGGGAAAGAAGAAAAGAAGTGTGAATTGGTCAGTGATAAGATTCCAGTGTATCAGTTATTGGGCATTTTTTAGGATCAGGTGGTCTATGATTATGCAATCCATACACATAGAGCACAATGGTTGGACTCATAGTTCAAGTTATGCAAGGACACATTTCCACTTCATCATATCATCTCAATTGTTGACTTCATTTAGAACTACACACTATAACCACAGAATGATGTGCAATCATAGTACTATAGCTCCATGCATGTTTCTATATTTGTGCATATAGAATTCATTCATGCAAATGATATTACATAGGAAAGTATTGAGGGAGTATCACTTTTACATCAGTGATGATCACACACATTCTATATAGTTTGTGAAAGGTTGTTTTCATACGTTCTATGATAATCTAGCTAGCAGGGGCATATCATTTAGTCAGCATATCATATGGTCAGATAATTGTACATTGCAATTCAAGAACGCCAAAATGTTTTATTGCTTGAGGAAGATGCATATGATTAGTGGTGTTCAACATATGTGGAACTTCTCAGAGGTTAGGCATGGAAAGGGGGAGCATGATGGAGTAGGTGCATGTATCAAAAGATCCCTAGCACAAGAAGAGTTAAACTACACAAACAGTGTAAAGTTGATAGATGCAAGATCAATTTTGTAGTGGTGCAATGGGTCCAGGTAGTGAAGGTAATTCTTTAGTTCCTAGATTTTTTCATTTAGTAGATGATACTAACATTGCAAAATATGAGGACTGTTGTACACTAACAGGATTGAGAAAGCTACGCTCTTTTAGAAGCTCTAATGTAGGTACATGGACTATCCATACAAGGAAGATGACATGATTTTTTATGCATGTACACTTCAATCATGGAATGATTGTGAGTCAACAGAGTGGGTCACTAATACATAATGACTCTACAAATCACAGAGATACAATCATCCACTGAATTTGATCATGTATCGGACCTACTAGAACTAGGTAATATATCTTACTTGCAAGTTTTATTATGTTTCCTAGTAAATACATCTAACAAGATGAACATATCAATGTAGGGCATGTTTATGCAGTGATTGCAAATGAATAAAATGAAGAGGGTACAAATTATTACCTATGTCATTCTATCGAGGCCAAAATTAAATTGGATTTCCCAGTTATAGATGGAGAAAACATATAATATCCTACATGTTCCATGGTTGTTACTGGAACATGGATTTGAAGGTATCTAGTTAAGAATGTTGTTGTTTGGTTGTTTGAGGATTTCGACACGCATCGAAAAATTCTTCACTAATCGAACCTTGTCATCACCACCAATGTTCATTTTATCAAATATAAGGGAAAACCTAGGAAGAAGAACTTGTGGAAAGTGTATGAGTTTGACCATGAGGCAATACTTGACACAATAAACAGTAGAGAAGACCCAGATGGTTCCCTGGATTGATTTGTAAGTATTCACATTGAATTTGTAAAATCATATTATTGATCATTCTTTTGGACCAACACCTTGCAATAAGGTTTTTTCACCATTAGTATATGATGTCATATACATTTACAACTTTTATTGATCCTTTTTTGACTGTGGTTGTAGGTAATACTGAAGTTTTTCAAAGTATATAAGAAAAGAACAACATCAGTTGGTGGTGCAAGTGTTTAGTGGTATGAGAAAAATCGATTTCTGATGCATTTTCTGGTTGTTAATCTTCTCTTTCTTTTCCATCTCGTAGATTTATCATATTCTTATATGCTACATGTTTTATGTTAAGCCTCTCAGTGATATATTTGAGATTTATAGGTAGGGTCATCAAGAGATGATAAAGTAGTGAAGATGCACATCACCATTGTAAGACATTCAATCAAACTCCTTATCTAGTATGCATGAAGGTGATAGTAGGTCTCGTCAGATGTATGACTCAAATTATTTAGTTATTTCTCTTTTAATGATTTTCATGTGAGTCTATGTCTAAGATTGAGAGGCTTTTGCAGGTTCTTTATGGACCGAATTCATATGATACTACACAACCACAGAGAGGCTACTACCCATGTGTTTCGTAGGGAGTAGGGGATGCACACGTTTTGAACCATTTTCGAATGCAAATAACTTGGCCAACTGAGGTGGAATGGAGAAACGAAACTGGGCAACAACTCTTTTTATTTCTTCTCAAGTATAATATATTTCATGATCTGTTTTGAAAATGGGAGGATTATTTCCCTACATGTATTGATACAAGTATTGACAAATAAGAATATTTTCAAGATGTTCTTCCATCACTTTGTAATATTTGTCATTGACTTAGTGTATTTTTTTATATAAAAAAATTATGAGAAATTAATAGATACAAATGCACATATATTCCATAATATATGCCTCAATTAAATGTGTATATTACATTAAAAATTAGTTGTAATGCTTCATGGTTTACATTTAAATTTTTCTTCAAGAAAAAAAATGTGGATTTATGAGAAAGATTTAAATAATTTCTAATATAATTGTAGAAAAGAATATTTTATTGCCCTACTGATGCAAAGGTGGTGGTAACCCAAGACACAAATTGACACAACTTCTCTCAAATATGCCAAGCAAGACATCAACTTTCAATTAAATCAACCTTGTAAAATAGAATCAAACTCCACAAGGACCCTACATAGGTTGTCAACATCCAAGCAATGATAATTGAATCAACTTTGCATAATCCCCAAGGCAGATTCATTGAATTCCTCAAAAATCACCTTTTGTCAATCCTACTAAATTGGCAAGCTACTAAGCTCACTGGCTTGCCAAATCCGTAGGGTTGAAAAGGTAGGTGCAACGTATACCTCATAGAAATTAATGCAACCTAACTCATCTCTAACAAACCTTAGGGTATGACATTCAAGAAAACAACTACTATGGACCAATCTACAATTCCACAAGTGGACATAATGAGGTTGTTCCAAACAAGAACCATGATGTAGAGTGGATCAACCAAATAGGAGAGATGACACAACTTCTCTCAAATATGCTGACTTGGACATCAATTCACCAAACTCACAATAGGGTAACCTTGCCACTTGACATGGGATTTTGGCCAATCAGACTTAGACAGAGGTTCAAACAAGATTTGTTACCCCAGAACATGTTTCTCCTGACCACTCTAGGACATAACACTGTAAGTTTCACCTAAGGAGATATTTTCTCATCACTCTAGCCTTTAGGCCTCTTTTACCCTTAACCCTTGTAGCACTGCCTGATAGGACAATCAAGACAAAAACCACATACAAGCCTATACCAGGCCCAAACCACTAAATTTGGACAAAAAATGGATGCCCCTACAAATTCTCAAAGTGTCCCTTCTTGATGACCAAAGTTAAAGTCACAACAAGCCAAAAGGTAACATATAATGGGTGGAAGGCTTAATATTGCATTTTAATGCACTCAAAACCCTTAAAATAGTATATACAAACCAACCCTCAGTAATTGGCTTCTAAATGCACAAAATCACTTGAAATCCAACCAAACTATAACTAAAATGGACTTAATTCTTCTTCCCACCTAATTCCATCAAAAAGAGAACACAATTGCTCTAAAATACGTTCAACCAACTCGATCCCTTAAGGGTCCAAAGTGCAAAAGTGAACAATATTTGACAAGGTATTACTTGTAAACCATGATGACTATAAAATATTTTTCTAAACCCACAAGATCATGTTGGGCTCCTATACAATAACCTCTCTCGGTTTTTGCTATCTCAAAGGCATTTTCCTATGGTGGCAAATTTTCACTCATGGAAAAAGTTGTCAAATGCAAGTAGTTGAAAGTTGCAAAGTGGTGCAAATTTTGTTTTGCAGCTTGTGTGACCAAATAGATTGTTCCAACACATTTGGGTGGGTACGTTTTCTCTAGGAATGGTGCTCTTTCACACCCAAACACGCGAAATCACTCTAAGCTACATTCAACCAGATCAATCCCTTAAGGGTCCAAACTGCAAAATGGCTACAAACTTCAACATGCTAGTATTCGAACACCGTGACACTTAAAAACTTCTTGTCTAAGCCTATGAGATCAAATTGGGCCCCTCTACAATAACTTCTCTTTGTTTTTTCTATCTCAGAGGCATTTTCCTTTGGTGGAAAATTTTCACTCGAGGAAAAAATTGTCAAATGCAAGTAGTTGAATGTTGCAAAGTGGTGAATTTTTTTTTCTGCAGCTCATATGACCAAACAAATTGTTCCAATGCATTTGGGTCGGTACGTTTACACTAGGAATGGTCCTATTTTTCACCCAAACACAAAGAATTTCTCTAAGCTATGCTCAACCAGATCGATCCTTTAAGGGTCCAAAGTGCAAATTGCCTGCAAAATTCAACATGATATTAATCAGACACTATGATGCTAAGAAACTTCTAGTCTGATCTTACGAGATCAAGTTGGGCCCCTTTACAATAAATTATCTTGGTTTTCTCTATCTCGGAGGCCTTTCCCCATGGTGGAAAATTTTCGCTTGGGGAAAAATTTGTCAAATACGAGTAGTTAAAAGTTATAAAGTGGTGCAAATTTTGTTCTACATCTCGTGTGACCAAAAAAAATATTCTTACGCATCTGAATAGGTATATTTTATGCTAGGAATGGTCTTGTTTCACACCCAAACATGCAGAATTGCTTTGAGCTACATTCAACTAAATCAATCCCTTAAGGGTCCAAAGTGCACAATGGATACAAACTTCAACATGCTATTCAGACACTATGATGCTTAGAAACTTCTTGTCTAATCCTACAAGATTGTGTTGGGTCCATCTACAATAACCTCTCTCGGGTTTTGCTATCACGGAGGCATTTTCCTGTAGTGGCAAATTTTCACTTGCTGAAAAAGCTGTCAAATACAAGTAGTTGAAAGTTGCAAAGTGGTGCAACTTTCATTATGCAGCTCGTGTGACCAAAACAATTATTTCAATATATCCGAATAGGTATTTTTATGCTATGCATGGTCCTCTTTCACAAAACATGCGAAATTTCTTTGAGCTATGTTCAACCGGATCAATCCCTTAAGGGTCCAAAGTGCAAAATGGCTAAAAAATTCAACATGTTGTTACTCAGACACCATGATTATTAGAAACTTCTCATCTAATCTTAGGAGATTAGGTTGGGCCCCTCTACAATAACCTCTCTTTTTTTTTTCAATTTTGGAGGCCATTTCCCGTGGTGGGAAATTTTCACTTGGGGTAAAAGTTGTCAAATGCAAGTAGTTGAAAGTTGCAAAGTGGCGTAACTTTCATTTTGCAGCTCGTGTGACAAAAAAAACTATTGCAACACATCTGGATAGGTATTTTCATGCTAGGCATGGTACTCTTTTGCACCCAAAGATGTGGAATCGCTCTGAGCTATGTTCAATCAGATCGATCCCTTAAGGGTCCAAAGTATAAAATGGCTGCAAAATTCAACATGCTATTACTAGGACACCATGATGCTTATAAACTTCTCGTCTAATCGTATGAGATCAATTTGGGCCCCTCTACAATAACCTCTCTCAGTTTTCACTATCTCAAAGGAATTTTCTTGTGATGATGAATTTTCACTTGGGGAAAAAGTTGTCAAATGCAAGTAGTTGAAAGTTTCAAAGTGATGCAACTTTCATTCTGCAGCTTGTGTGACCAAATGAATTGTTCCAATGCATCTGGGTGGGTAATTTTATGCTAGGAATGGTCCTCTTTCACACCCAAACACGTGAAATCACTCTGAGCTACGTTCAACTAGATCGATCCCTTAAGGGTCCAAAGTGCAAAATGGCTGGGAACTTCAACATACTCATATTCAAACACAACAATGCTTATAAATTTTTTGTCTAATCCTATTCGATCATGTTGGGCCCCTCTACAATAACCTCTCTTGGTTTTCCCTATCTTGAAGGCCTTTTCTCATGGTGGCGATTTCTCACTTGGGGAAAAAATTGTCAAATGCAAGTAGTTGAGTGTGTAAAAATGACTTTATAGGCATTCTGTCACCATGAGACCACATTTATTTGAGGCATATTTTGAACTAGTTCATTCCTTGTCCATGGCTTGTCATGGGATTCCATCACCACATTTATTTGATGCATTTTTTCAAATAGTTCACTACCTTGAATATGGTATTTCTTACTATTATTCTTTTGATATATTTTTTCGAAGCATCCATAGCTTGTTCGAAATCCTTTTTTTTAGGCTTTTAGCCAAAGCAAAAAGGCAGTGAATTGTTTGACAAGATGCTCTGGTAGACATGTATGAAAGATGTGGTAACATAGACAAGGCAGGGAACTATTTGAAAAAATACCTCAAAGAAATTTGGTCTCATAGAATGCCATGATAAGAAAATACAATTGGTAGTTGCTCCTAGTTATTAGTTATGCAATGTGAAGAAATTACAGAACTGCTTAGATTGAATTTTTATAAACTATATTGTAATTTAAATTTGGTCATCTATTAGCATCTACTTATTAGTTATGCAAAGTGAAGTAATGCTTTGACTTTGAAAGATGTGCAATGCAATGTAATCAATGATATTAATACAAACTACAAAAATCCATTATTTACAATTCATTAGTTAAAATATTTATTTTATTTTCTCCTTATATCTCTATACACTATGGAAATACCTTTCAATTTAAAAGAAAAGTTTTTTATCTTTTGTTGTAAAACATTTCTTTGCTTTTTCACAAAGTATTATACTTTTGGTTTGTTATTTTTTCCCCAAAATATTTTTGTTGCTATGCATTGGAAGTATGAATATTATATGTGAATACCCAAAATATAGGTGAATTATACATGTGAATAAGTGAAGCATACATGGGTATGTGCAGGATCATGATGGGAAAAAAAGTGTCGATATGTAAGCCATATGATGGCCCATGTGGCTGACGACTTTTTTTTTACCCAAAATTGATGAAACGAAAAGGGTTTTTAGAGGAGATTCTCAACTTTACACCAATATAAATTATTCTTTACTTTGAATTTAATAAATAATTATTATTCATTTTCTATTAGAGTTACGAATAAAGTCCTGATTGATAGGTTGATTGAAAAACATCTATAACTTTCAAATCGTATAATATTTTTTGATTCCAAAACATGCATCACATTCTATGTTTTTCATAATATAGGATTAAAAATAAATAAAATTGAATTTCATGAATTTTTGACCAAATTAAGGTGGTTAGACAGATGAAATTTTATATTTTTTAAAAGTTGTAATAAAAAATTCAGAATTAATTACTTACATGGAAAAAATTATAAAAACATATGCATCACATTGGGACATGAGTCCTCTACTTATATCTAAACTATTATAAAAAAATATTATCAAATTTCAATACTACATTGAAATTTGAAATTTTCACCAAATAGATTTTTTTTTTTTAAATAAAGATCTATTAGTTTATAAACTACATTTAATTTGTTACAGAATCTATTTTTACATTTTTTTGAAATAATATAGATAACTTATTCAAATTTTTACGTCAAATTGTCTAACTCTGATTTTTTGTGTTTTTATTGCCACTTAAGGGCCTATTTTTTCCATGATGATCCTGCACATACCCACATTTGAATAAGTGAGGCACAAGTAATTGAAGCATTCCAAAGCATACCGACCACCACAAATAGAGCTTATTTATACAATAAAATTAAGATCGGGCTTACTGAGCATTCGACAGTAATAAATTAAGCATTGGATGTAAAACAAAATCCATGCCTACAACATTCAAGCATACAACTTACATGATACACATGATAAAATCATTCAAGAATGGCAGTAGAAAAATAAGAGTTTCTTTAATCAAAATTTTGAAAGGCTATACAATGATATATATTGATAAAATTATATACAATATATCCAAAAAAATCATACAAGCTTTGTACAAAGGAACCATATGGACATTAAATATCACGTATATATTGATAGTACAAAACATATGTTCCAAAATGCAACATAGGCATACAACAAACAACACTAATACATAGTCGTTTCCCTCTAGGGGAAGGAAATAGATCTCATGCTGCCTTCAAAATTCGACTAGATGGAGTGATTGTTGCTTCTATTGTCTTTCGAACATGCTCGCTAGTCCTCCTCTGTTCAACCTAGACCTTCAACTGATATAATTACAAGTAAAATTGTTAAAACATAGCAATTGAATTGTGGAATGGAATATAATAGTATATATAATCACTTACCACATACATATAGTCATTATGCACATTTACAACATCACCACGTCCATGATCTGGAGTGAAAACCACCTGTAGCAAGCATGAGGATAGAAATTAAACTACATAAAGTATCATGAAAATTTTCTATAATAGACCATAAAAGAGAAAATATAATGTCAAATCGACTAATCTATTCCATACCTCTCTCAATGGATCAAAACTAGCTATCGCTGCAGCAACTCCATGGTCCATCGTGCCACCAACATCACTAGGGCTATCTCTTGTCAACATCTAAAAATGAATCAATATATTAGGTATCATGTTGATATAAAGACCAAGAGGGGATAATGGAACATAAGGTGAAATAAGAGAGGGTAATGGAATGAGAATAAAAGGGTGATGCAAAGAGGGGGCTCAAAATCATTCAATGTGACAACCTGCATTCAATAGGTATCTAACAAGATTAAAATGGCCTATTAGAGTTATCCAAACAATCCTCAAAGCCTGACAACAATGGGGAGTCCAACTTCTCACTTTCACCCATGTAACCTAATAGTAGTGCAAACTCAGTTTTTGGCCTTTAACTCCCATGCTTTCCAAAACACTTGACAATTAGAAGGTGGATTCAAATACCAATTTTAGAGCTATACAACATATCTCTTAACCAGACACAAGTCTTTTGGATCAATCCCTTGAAATTAGACCCTCAACATTGTCCTAGGTCATGAATTAGGCCAGATTTACAAAGAAATATACCTTTAAACTTAACATAGATCCTTGAAACCATGGGGAAGAATTTTATATGCCCTCAAACCTCTAAAACCATAATCAACACCCATTTTTGACACCTCCAACATTGCAAACTCCAAAACCATCAATTTCATGCCAAGTCAAGAGGGTTTATTCAAAGTCCCACTTGCACAACCTCCCATACCATACCACCAACTTAGACATGTATATTTTGACCCCAATATGCTCAAAATTTAGAAAAACCTCCACAATCTCATTGATTTCCACAAACCTTAGACCCAAGGCTCCATCTTCATGTGCTTTTCTTCACAAAACTCATCAAGACAATAGGTTTATCTCCTTAGTTCCTTCTCCACAACTCTAATCATGCAACCTATAACCTACTCAAACTCCCTAGGGAACATTACACTAGTTATAGTAGGTATATTTGGTGTAAGGGACCTTAAATCATGATTTTGGTTACAAAACCCTCAAATAGTGTGTCTTCGGCTTGTCATAGGAAAACAAAGATATTTACCAAAAATCATAATGGATCTCCCTCAAAATTGTTCCAAAAGATTGTTAACACCTACCACCACAAAGTAAAATTATTTACATGGCACAATCAAACTGTACGGGCTTGTTTAGGCCCACAAATAACAAGAAAAGTTAGAAATTTGATGAAAAACATAGATATTCTTATTGTCAATGCTTCAAACTTCAAGACAACATTATAAAATGAGTTGTCATGCCTTTTTAAAGGCTTCTCCTCATCAAAAAAATGCCAAAATTCCTTACAACTACTTTTTAAACCTCTCATGACCGTTGCATTACAAATTTGTTGCATTTATGCAACTCACAAAGTTGGCACTTTGAAGTTTTGACTCTTTATATTTTCCTAGACCCTCTTAAACACCTAAACTATTAAAAATAGTCTAATCAAACATTATTCAACTAAGAAATAATGACTTACTCAAGAAAACATCATCCTATCTACCTTGACACCCCTTTTCAACTTTGAGAATTTCTTCCACATGATTTGCAAACCTTACAAGATTAATACAAAAGCCCCTCAAAGTTGATCAATTACAATAGAATGGTCATATTGGAACTTATTAAGACTCAAGGACTCAACTCAAACATACTAACACACCTTGCCTATTTGATGCAAAGTGGCAGGGAAGGTAAACACACAACTATGATGGCAAAGACAATCCAATTCAACGCTTCTCTCAAATACTCTTACAAGGAATCATGAACTCCATTATTCTTTAAGTGATCATCCCCCACACACCTAGGGTTCACAACTCAGACCACCCAAAAAACTTGAAAGCATTTGGATCATGTCACATTAGGACAAAACAAGGTTCAAAAACCCTCTAACACTTAGGTTTCAACAAAAAACTATCACTATGGTGATTTAGACCTCACTCCCTCTTAGTAGTACATGCATACACTTTCCATCCCACCAGGATTTAGAAACTCTACAATGTGGGGATGGAAGAAACACCCATAATTCACTCAAAACCCTGCTTTTAAGGGTTTTCAGACCACCCAGGAGTAAAATTAAGATATCTCCCTTGATACTCAACAAAATATCACCACTCCAATGCAAAAATAAAGCGTATTCAATTACCTATCCAGCCAGTATAGGATTGGAGCATGAAACACCATCTATAGACCATACCAAGTACAATATCAATAATTTCTTCATCAAAACACAAAAATCAACAAACTCTTTATTGAAAAATTCTTCCAAACTTCAAGAACGACCTTGCCTCAGCCAAGAAATGCATAAATGAGTTTAGTATACTTTCCATTTGGAGGTATCTCCTTCTTCAAGTGATCCATCACCAAATATCCAACCTTGTATTGAACATCCCTCTTCTTCAAATCTGCTCTTTCTTTGTACTTCTCAACATTCTTTTGTAGAGTTTCCCTCACTTGTTGATGGATATCCCTGATTGTAATAGTAAAGTCCTCTCCTTGAGAACTTATCCTATAAAATCCTTCTATATCCCTTAACACATAGACCCCTCTAGGGTGCATGCCATAGACTACTTCAAAAGGGCTCCTACCAATGCTCCTATTCATGGAGTCATTGTATGGAAATTCAGCCTGAGGTAAAATCAAATCCCAAGCTTGTCCATGCTCCTTGGTAAGAAATCTCAAGAGATTTCCTAATGATCTATTCACCACTTCATTTTTTCCATCCATTTGTGGATGGTATGTAGAGCTAAAGGATAGGTTTGTGCTAACTTTCTTCCACAAGGTCCTCCAAAAGTGACCTATGGACTTAGAATCCCTATCAGAAACATTGCTTAAGGGAAATCCATGTATTCTAACAACCTCCTTAAGGAAGAGACCTGCTATACTAGATGCATCATTGGTGCATTTACAAGGAAGAAAATGAGCCATCTTACTAAACCTATCAACCACCACAAAAACACTATCAAAACCTCTTTGGGTTTTAGGCAAGCCCAATACAAAATCCATAGTTACATTCTCCCAAAGCCTATTGGGAATGGGAAGTCATTTATAGAGCCCTAATTTTCATAAGTTTTATTTTCTCTTTGGGAGATTGTGCATCCTTCCACAAAATTTCTCACATCCACTTGCAGCCATGGCCAATAGTAGTACCTCCTCACTTGTTCTAAGGTCTTATCAAGGCCAAAATGATCTCCAAGACTCCCACTATGTTTCTCCTCCATAATATTCTCCCTCATTCAAAATTTAGGCACACACAATTCGATTAATTTGAAGATAAAACCATTCTACAACAAAAAAATAGAGTATTCACCATTAGAAGTATTCAAATGCTGATCACAAATGTTGTATACCTACTTAAAATCTGCATCTTCATGATACATATATTTCAATTCATCAACCCCCATGCTTTGCAGTTGGATCTCTTGCACAACAAGTGCCCTTCTATTGAGATAATCTTCCATCTTATTTGCTTGGCCCTTCTTATGCTTTATTGTGAATGTATAGGCTTGTAAAGACTCCACCCACTTCATGTGCCTATGATTGAGTTTATCTTGTGCATTCAAGAAACTCAAAGCATGATTATTAGTATAGACAAAAAATTATTTAGGTAACAAGTAGTGTCTCCACTTTTTGAGGGCTTGGACCATAACATAAAATTCCAAGTCATAGGAAGAATACTTCCTCTTTGCTTCATTCAGGCTCTCACTGAAAAATGCAACTAGTCTGCCTTCTTGGCTCACCACAACCCCTATTGCTTGGTTACTAGCATTACATTCAATTGTAAAAAGCTTATTAAATTCAGGGAGCACAATTATAGGCTGTTGTGCTACTCTCTTTTTTAGATATTCAAACCCTTTATTAGCCTCATTGGTCCAAGAAAATTTACCCTTGTTACCTCCTTTGATGGTGTCCAAGATGGGTGCAAAAATTTGATAAAATTTCTTGATGGGCTTTCTATAAAAGCTTGCAAGTCCATGAAATCTTCTCACATCTCCCATGGATTTTTGTGTTGGCCAAGTAAGAATAGTATCCACCTTTGAAGGATCCATCTTCAAACATCCCCTAGAGATGAAGAATCAAAGCTACACTAGTTCCCTTCATAAATTCACACTTTTCCATATTGATCAGAAACTTCTCTTGTAACCTCTTCAATATCATGTCTCTTAATGGCTCTTAATGGCTCTTGAATTAGTGCAAAGCCTCCAATTACCATCCTTCCTTGGTGCTATGATAGGAGGAACAACACATGGTCTCGAAATCTTTCTCACTAGCCCCTTATTCAACAAATCTCGCACTTGTCTTGCAATCTCCTCATTCTGAGTAGGTGTCACCTTATATGCAACCTTATTGGAAAATGTAGCCCCTAGAATTAGATCAATATGGTGGCTTATATCCCTAATGGGAGGTAGGGAACTAGGTAGTTCATTTACCATTATGTCCTTGTAGCTTTCCAACAACTCTTGGACCTCTCTAGGAGCATCTTCCTTCTTCTTTGCGGGAAAATCTGCTTCACTCTTTGGTTTCATAATCAGAAAGAATCCTCTTCCTCCTCCTTCCTTCAAGGTATTAATGAACTCCTTCTCACCCACCATGAAAAAACTAGGGCCTTCATTCTTTGCCTTGTCTTCTTCTATGAGAGGTGTGAGGTTGTAAGTCACCCCATCCTTCACAATGGAGTATGTATTCTTCTCCCCATCATGCTTGGACTTCGTATCAAAATACAAAGGCCTCCCAAGAAATAAATGGAACACATCCATAGGGATGATTTCACATAGGATCTTGTTCTTTTATGACCCAATGTTGAATTCTACCCATACTTGCTCATTCACCAAGACCTGTTGTCCTTTACTAAGCCATGAAACTTTGTATGGGTTAGGGTGAGAAATCCTTTTCAAATTCAAATTTTCTACCATCTCAATTGAAGAAACATTATCAGTTGATCCTAAGTCCACTACTATCTTATAGACCTTACCTTGTACCTTGCAATTGATTCTGAAGAGTGCCTTACTTTGTGGGGATTCTTTGGGGATTGGTGCCTTGAGCAATGCTCTCTTAATCATCAAGTTCTCTCCAACTTCTGATGTGAGGTTTGGTGCAGGTGAGGTCACACTTTCTTCATCTTCATGTACCAATTGATTCCTTCTCTCTCCACCATGAGAGCTTGATCCTTGATTTTCAAGGCATTTGAAGGATGGATGCCTAGGCTAGTTGCAAGTGTAACATCTCCCTGAAAACTGATCAAAAATTATCCCTCCATTAAATATGCTTCTACCATTGGGTCTCCTACCCTTAAATCCTCCTCTATTGCTTGATTCTCCACTTGATTCATTAGTATTAGACTCCTCTTTATGTTTTTGGGACTGATTTCTTCCCCCCAAAGTTGCCTCTACCTCTGAAATTCTTGCTTCTTCCTCTATTTTTTTGCTCTTGTTTTCTTCTTATCTTCTCTTTAGACTTATGTGCAATTTGTATGCAATCCTCCATGGTTTTGGGGAAAACCAAACTAATCTCATCTTGTATGTTGAGCCTTATTCCATTGATATACCTGACTACTATTTCATTATCACTTTCTACATGATCACATCTCATACTCAACTTGAAGAATTGTTCAGTGTAGGATGAAACATCCATGTCTTTTTGCTTCAGATTATGCTTCTTCTTGAACTCTTGAACCTCATGATCAAAAAGAAGGAATTATGCCTTCAACCTACAAACCATCCTATCCCATGAGTTGATCATAGACTTACCCATCTTCACTGTTTCTCCTTGGATAAAATTCCACCATGTCAAGGAAGATCCCTTCAACTTTGTTTGGGAAAACTTCACCTTCTTGTTCTCTACCATTTCTTTATATTCAAAATATTTATTCAATGTCTCTACCCATTCCAACACTTCTTCCACATCCATATTTCCACTATACACAGGTAGTTCAATATTCACTTCAAAGGACTCTACTCTTAATGCTTGCAATGCTTTAAGGATTCTTCTCTCATGAGGGGGTATCTCTTCCCCCTGAGGGTTCTCTCCACCTTCTGCAAGTCCTTCACCCTCTAGCTCTTCTCCAAAGGAACTCTCTTCCTCCATGGCCACTCCTCTTCTTTTGTTCATTTTCTTTAAGGCCTCTACCTCTTATCTTAAGGCCTTCAACTCCTTTTCCACCACTGGTCTAGGTTGTTTTGGAGGAATGATGTCTTCCCTTCAACAATTACCTATAATCAGGCTCTGATACCACTATGATGCAGAGTGGTAGGGAAGGTAAACACACAACTATTATGGAAAATACAATCCAATTCAACGCTTATCTCAAATACTCTTATAAGGAGTCATAAACTCCATTATTATTTAAGTGATCAACCCCCACACACCTAGGGTTCAAAACTCAGACCACCCATAAATATTGAAATAATTTGGATCATGTCACATTAGGACAAAACAAGGTTCAACAAACAACTATCACTATGGTGATTTAGACCTCACTCCCTCTTAAGGCTTGTAGCCCTTACCCAATAGGAAATTAATAATAAAAACAACATGGAAGACTATCAAGACATCAAACCCATGGATTTAGACACCCAACATGGACCCCTACAAATTTCCAAAACCTTTTCTCTTGACTATCAAGGCATAAGTTACAATGACCTTTTCTACCACTGCTCCAAGAGGCCTAAATCACAAACCTACACTTGGGTCTTGACTATCTTGGCTCTTCCCTTCACCCAAAAGCCCAAAAATAAACTCCTACAGGTTTTACACACCTATTACCATCATTCCTAAGTTCCCCCAAAACATATTTTCTATAAACCAAGCAAAACTCACTTTTTTGCTTGTTAATTAGGCTTGCCACATAGAGATGTCAAGCCAAGAATCTCGCAACACTTCCTCCAATGAGCCTTCCATTCTCTAAGACATTGAAGAAATAATAGTACAGGCGTATACCTTCCATCTCATAAGGATTTAGCAACTCTACAATGTGGGGATGGAAGAAACACCCATAATTCACTCATAAACCTGATTTTGAGGGTTCTTAGACCACCCGAGAGTAAAATTAAGACATATCCTTCGATACTCAAAAAAATATCACCACTCCAATTCCAAAAGAAATATTATTCAATTACTTATCCAACCATTATGGTCTTGGAGCATGAAACAACATGTATAGACCGTATTGAGTATGGGATTAGCAATTTCTTCAAGAAAACACAGAAATCAGCAAACTCTTTATTGAAAAATTCTTCCAAAATTCAAGAACAGCCTTTCCTCGACCAAGAGAGGCATATATGAAGCCTTCCAACCTCATACAACTTCCTCCACCTGATATTTGAATCATTTGGCCATTCGAAACACAAAAAGACTTCATTTTTTACTCTTTAATGCCTAATTAAGGCAATTTAGCTAACTTCACCAACCCACCTACAAAGATACCTCCAAATTGTGCGAAAGGAATCCAAAAATACTCAAAATGAAAAATATGATTCCCCTCAGGTGTCTAGATACATCAAGGCATCATTTTTTCTTAATTTTCCAAAATGCACTAGACTTACAAAGGAGGATGAAGACCTTGTTTGTACAAAAAGTTGGTCATCAAGACAAAAACTCCAGAAAATCCCTAAGAGACCTATTAAAAATAAATGAAATGGTCCATGAGACCTTATTCCAAAATTAAACAAAGAAACAAAACATAACAAATTATTTTAGGTCCCTTAGACCCATGGGTGCTCTTGCCCCACTATTAGACACTTAATGAAGAAACATAGAAAAGAGTGGTGCCGTTGCACCAAAGGGATTAATAGAACATATGATGGACTAGTATAGATTGATGAGATGGGATAGGATGGGATAAAAAAATATAGGGTGGAAAATTTGAGGTTAATGGGATGCGATTATTAGGGAATAATGCAACATAGGGTGCATTAGGAGGTGTCTAGGGTTTGACTATAGTACATGAAGTGTGAACTTGACCTGTGTGTAGCAATAATAGAGAAGAGTTATCTAGGATGAAAAGTGGATAAATATGATATAACATAGGATGATATAATGGAACATAGGGTGGAACATAGGGGATCATGGAATACTAGGGTGATATAATATTGGGTATAATAAGATGGGAGTAGGACATAGTGACACATAGCATGGACTAGAAGATATTAGTGGGATGGGCTAGGAGGGGATCATGGAAAATAGGGTGAACTATTAAATTTTAATGGTAAGGGATTAGAAAGGAATAAAGGAACAAAAAGTGAACTAGGAGAACATAATCTGACACAATCAAGGAATACTTGAATGCAATGTTTGTGTTTCTCATCATTTTTTAAGATTTATATATATGCAAAATTATGAAAAACTAGCCAACATAGATTTACAACACCATTAATGAATAAAGGCTACCTGAGTGTACATTGTTTGAGGATATGAATCACGAGGTGTGGAGGAAGAAGGTGCACCAAGAAATTGTTTGAAATCTGAAGCATGTTATGACACAAAAATTCAAATATAACATTCAACTGTTCAAATGCAATAATAATATCTTTAATACTAGTTGCATACCTATGGACTCATCATCGAGAATGTATAAAGGTCTGTAGGAATAGAGAATCCCTCATGAACAGTGCAACCCTGAAATTTCATCATATCAAAATTATGCCAATTTAGTTTTTCTTAAATTTTAAAATATATTTTAATAAACAACATAAAAAAAATTATAAAATTTTCCCTGAGTGTCAATGCCGAATGTATCATTCAGAATATCATTTGTGAAAGCCATCACCTCTTCAACTAATGTAGGCTGTGCAATTGCATCACGAGCACCTTGATAGTCATACGTGCAAACAACACCACAAGTGCCACAATGGTGGGGTGGAGCTCGAGGCCTACACATCTCCTCCACACCAGGCTCTACTAGAGCACTCACACACTGCAAAATGTTCTGGATGAGTGAGCTAATTGACTTCATCGTTTCCACCTCTACACTGTCCTTAACAATGGAAGGAACAACGACATGCTCCACCATGGTTATGCCCAAGGTTCTTAGTGCCAACTGTGGATTACATCATGCAATAGGTCTATTGTGTGTGGAGCCCCCACCTCTACCCTGAAGGTCTAAGATATCAAAATAGTTTGTAATTTTATTGAGGACAAACTCACAATAGAGTTTCCTCAAAAATTATTGTGGCACCTCATGGTTATTGCATGGAGGTTGGTCAAATACCATCCACCACCACTCCCAAAATTTGTTTTTAATTAACTCATGGTAGCACCAATGGATGGGGAACCTCCTGCATGCATGAGATAAATTTTCATTGGTTTTTGGGTCTATAAATAGGGCACACAAGTTGGCTTTGCTAAAAAAATAAATTTGACATTTGCATATGACAAACCACTAGCATCAAATTGTTTCATTTCATGCCTCTTATTTGACCAAAAAATCATTTGCTTGTTCATTTCTGCTACATGAGTTACAATTGACTTCAATGATTTAGCAATCCCTATCCTATAAGGGTGGGTTTCAGAATGCTCAGTTAATCTTGCAATTAATTTTTGAATGTCTCTTTTGTTGTTTTCAATTTGATTTTAAATATTTTCTTGTATTCCTTGAGGATGCCTATGAATTGATGAAGGGGTTTCGGGTTGTTCTTGTATAGGAGGCTCTTCATGAGGGGGTGATTATGAATTCTCAATGTTTTGAGGTGGAGATTCATTCCCTGAGAATTAGAACAAAATTTTATTATAAAAATATATTTAAATTTGCATTCTAAATCAAATTCGAAATAAATATAATAAAAACACATACCTCTTTCCAATCTTTGACTTCTCTGATGTGTTGCCAGCATCCTCATGGAAAATGGAAAGCTAAGGATGCAAACAATGGAAGAGATTTGGCGAGCGCGAATTGTAGACTTGAAATCCTCTTCCTCAAGCTACGGGTTGAAGACAAAACGAGGGTTTGAAACCCAATTTTTAGCTTTTATGTCAAATAAGCCATTTGGCATGCGTCAAATGTCTTTTAAGTCATTTGGCGTGTGCCAAATTTCTTTTAAGTCATTTGGCATGTGCCAAATGTCTTTTAAGTCATTTGGCATGTGCTAAATTTAGCATGCGCCAAATGGCTTATTTCAGGTTTTTTTTTTAATGTTTTTTCAATTTGGCACCTAAATTGTGTCACAGATTGGTGCACTTACCCTTAGAGGATTTTAGATATGAGATTAAACTTAATTAAATAAATGTAATGAGTGATAAAATAAATAATGAGTGAATCAATTAAATAAATAATTATTAATTAATTAGTTAATGGCTAGGATAGGGTAAATTAAAATGTAATCATGTATGGATAAATTTAGGTGTCTAAAAATACCATTGAATAGGGAATATCTTGGAACTTGTGTGCATGGGTGAATTGAGTATCATACCGATACAAAATATATAAAAACTAATTTTATTTTATTCTTTTTCTCTTTCACTTGCTTGTAGGGAAACTTTGTTGAACCAAATTACTATACATTCTCTCTATGATTGGCCCATATGTTTATTTTTCCACTAAAAAAAATTATATGATCAATAATAGATTCCAGAGATGTGGTGGTGGATTTGCAATGTGAACTAGTTGCATTTAAATTGTGTAATGTATCAAACAGTGTTTGGATTTTTGTTTTTTTCATTTTAGTTTGAGTCAATTTTTTGTTTTGTTTTTCACAAGGATGGTGAGGAATAGAGAAGAAGTTTTGAAGAGAGTTAAAATTTATGTAATCTTCAATAAGATTTTCCCCATGCATATAATTTGGTGAATTAAGGTTTGAAGGTGTTGAAGAATTTTTAACTCCTCAGCATTAAAAATATTGAATCAAAACAATTGTAAAATAGATTAATTTTATTTTAAACTACTAAAATCATAAAAAAAATGAACTCCTTGATCTCAGAAATATCATGGCCACATCAAGTTTTCTTAAATCCAATTGAAGGATTTGTAAACGTGTTTGTAATTTTCCCCACTTAAATGTTAGGGCATTAGAAGAAATTGGTTTGAACTCAAATGAGCTTGGACTTTGATTTTTTTACTTTTATTAGAGCCATAGTGTGAGTGGATTCTCAGTTTTTTTCCTTTGATGGACTAAAAAGTGGTGGCCACTTTTCGATCCCCCAACTTTGTGCACATGCCCAATATGGATCTATTATCTTTACCTCAATAATTGTATGTTCATGCTCTTGGATTCCACAATAGAGCATACACAACCTAGTGTCTTATTTTCTTACATGGGAATTTATAGCCATTCAACGCCACACCACTATTTTTCACTTACCTACATTAGGGGTAAAATTTATACTTCTTCATACTTATCTCTAGTTCATGTGTGTATTCCCACATCTGTTATCCAACATAATTTATCTATTACATGGTGTACTCATGAAATTGATTTACCTTACATGATTTACATGGTTATATGATTTTATTATTTTTACATTTCATGTATTTTTTCCTCTCCAATTTTTTACATTTGATGGATGCAAATAGTTTAAGATGAGCATGTTTTGTCACTAACCCTTTGATGTTGAAATTTTATAGAATTACAAGTCCCCATATAGAGACTCGTCACCATGTCTAGATGAATCATTAACACATTAAACTATAGTGCCTAATATATCCTATCATCCTATGGTTACCATGTTAGAGGGAATATTATCATACCAATTTTTGCACATGCAAATCTCTCTCTCTCTCTCTCTCTCTCTCTCTCTCTCTCTCTCTCTCTCTCTCTCTCTCTCTCTTGATCAATGCTAGTAAAATTCAACTTGCAAACATCTTTATCTTTTCTTGTGTGACATAAAACTCTTATGGGACACATTTTTCTATTTTTCACAAGAACACATACAAAAGGATGAAATTAAATGATCAAAACTAGAGGGGTCCATTATTTTGTATGGACACCATTATCCTTCTATGTCTAGATATTCACTAAGTTGCATATATGTTTGTGAGTTGTTAAAGATTCTTTTGAGATACATTATCATTCTAGGGATCAAATGCACCTTATAATGTAGGGAAAATACAATGATGAAATTTTCATATGCATGCTAATTATTATTTAGTTTTAGGTCCATTTTAATGGAATGACTTAATGCAATCATGCATTGAAAAATTATAAACTCATTGGAAATTTTGAGATCATTCTCTCATGTTTTTATTCATCCCTATTTCCTCATTCTCCCATATTTGGTGTCATATTATGTATATATCTACACATATTTCCATATATCTAACATTTATTATGTCTAATATTATACCCATGTTCTAGACATTTATTCCCCACCTTGATCATATGTTGTCCTATCCCAGGTCAATGTTGTAAGCATGAGATGAATCTTGCACCCATAGGTTTGATTATTTTATTTAACAACTAAAAATAAAATTTGGTCAATTCCCACCCATGTATTTCTCACCATGATCCTGTTAGCAATCAGATATGCACCCCGCTAGATTCGCAAAAAAATAGACTATCTATTGCAACATGCAAACTCTTTCCAGATGTGGGAAATCTATATGAAAAGAGAATCTCTAGAGTGAGTTGGTTCTCCATATGATGATCCTTTCATAAAGATCTTTCTCGGAAAAGGGATAGAGAATAACTGAATATTAAGATCTATGATTTGAAATGATTTTTCAATACTTGATAATAACCTAATGATGACTCTCGCTTTTCCTCACAAATAATTTTTCAAAAAAACAAAATTTCACAACCTCTCATGAAAAATTACACATAAATGTTTTGCATGCAGATATGATTTCAAATACAACATGCAACTTGTATCCTTGGAATTTTCTGCATCAAAATCAAAGTCTTAGGACCTAACAAATATTTTGTAAATAGATATTACAATGTAACATCAAACTAAAACTATAAGTAGACACCAAATATGATAAGTAGGAATGTTGTTTTTTATTCAATTGTAGGAGTATGCCCAAAATATCAAACTGAGTACAAAGTAGTTTACAAGCTCAAAAATGTGTGAGAGCAAGAAAACTAGAATTTGAACTAGAAAACCCTATGTTTTCTTCAAAGATATATCACACAAAAATTGGTAATCCGAGCTCAAAGAAAAAGCTCAAGGAAAAGGTCCCAAAAGTCAACACAAAAGTGGGAATTCTCACTTTTTGCATGCACATACTGTCATGCCTCTAAAATAGGCAAAATCTTCTTTTAAAGCAAAGAAAGCACCTCATCTCTCCAACAAGAATCTCAAATCTGACCAAGATGAAAATTCAATGTCCAACTACTAAAAATAGCAAGAAAACATAAAATAATTTATAAAGTATTGTTTTATGCTTTCTGCTTTACAACATGCAGTTTTACAATTATTATATTTTTGCAATTAAAGATTAAAAAATCCTTTGCAAACAATACCTTATATTTTCTTTTACAAAGTTTGATTTTTCTTATAAAAAATCATAAAAATATAATAATGTCCTCATTACATATTTAATTGATTTTCCTTCCAAAATCAATTGAATAAATGCCTAAGTATACATTTTAATTTAAAACAATATCCCTCCAAGACTTCATTGATTTCCATAAAATCAATTACAAATTAGTACTTAGGGCATTAAGGCATAAGTACACTCCACTCATATTTTAATTGATTTTCCTCCAACTAAATTAAAAAACTAAGGACTTAGGACATTAATATTAGGTGAAGGCCTCCAAAATGCTCGACATAGGGCATGTATAAGGCATTAACCTTAACGAAAAGGCCATTTCGAATTAGGGAAAATAGGAAAAAAAGAAGCAAAACCCTAATATCATTTCAATTCTCACTTGCAACTTTGAAGAAAAATGCTCCACCATGTGTAGCTTGAAATGCTTGGAACTTCACACTTTTACCTTCCAGATGGTCGATTTTCACTTGTGACAATGTGTAAGTCGACTTCTACACTATTGTGGCTTTTCCACTATATTTTGAGAAGCAAAAATGGCCTCTTAAAGCTGTGGCTAGTATGCTTTATGTCTAATTTTTATGCCCACTATGTTTGATTAAAACTTGTGGTGGCCACCATGAGAGAGTTGAGGTTTGCAGCTTGAAGATCACTCTTTGAAGTCCCTATTGGTTGACTCTCCATTCATAGGTGAGGTAAGTCGATTTCATACCCTACTATGGCCTCTTTCATTTCATTTACTATCAAAAATAGCCATTAAGGCTGCGGCTATGAACATGTATTCTTCTGGTTTCTGTAACTCTTTGTACCCCAATTCCTATGCTTGATGTAGTCGCCATCATGAGCTTTAAATCTGAGCATAATCTTCATGAATGAAAACCCATTAATGACAAATAAAAATGACACTAAATGGGAGAGACAAACTAAAAATTTATGTGTTTTCCTCTCCATCATAGGTCATTCCTGGTAAGTTCATTGCATCTCTTGAACTCATGGGAGATTCCTTCTCCAAATCAGAAATCTTATAAAAGCTTTATACTCTTGTAAAAGATCAACATTTTACTTGTAATACTTGTAGGCCATCATATAGGCAGCACCATTTCATGTAGCATAAATGGGTATTTGAAACATGGGTATTATTGTTTCTGCGAGAAAATGTTTATTTTTTCTTTCTGTTGAAAACCCTTGCATGGGTAAACTAAAAAGTAAACCAGAATCTGCATTTTATCAAAAATCTCATATGGGTATTTAGTATTCCTGTAGTTAGCGCAAAACCCCAAAATGAGTATTTAACAATTATGAAGAAAATGTATTTAAAATTAAATTTCTCATATGAGCCTTTTGCATTTCAAACATACTCCACCCTTGTCAAAAAACAATACAGGTACTCCTAAAAATTGAAAGAAAACTGTATTTGTTGATAAATCCTTTCATGGCATCTTATAATAGCACCTCTGAGAAACAAAAAACACATACGGGTATTTGAAATTCCTATTCAAATTGTATTTCTGCACTCTGGCTATTTACCCTCCATTTTCTGAAAATGGGTATATGTTAAGTTTGCTCCATTTTATTTCCAGTTTCTTTTCCTTTACCTGTCAAGACATAACTTTTTTAAGCTTTACACTGTGTAAAAATGTGCTTTCCTTGAATGAAGCAAAATATGCCTTTTGTATAAGACATCTCCATTGATTCTGAAGGAGGAAAATTAATAGCTTTGAATGATAAACAACATAACACTTCAAATCCCTGTTGCATTAATCTTGGGACAACAAACTAACCCTTAAAAAGAAAGAAAAACACGTGTTAAAACTTCTCATTGTTGAAGGTGGCCAGTGTCGCTTCACCTTACTCCCACCTTCCTATGATCAAAATCTTTCAAGCTTGCTATTTTAAGAGGATGACCACCTCATCTTTCACTGTATAATTGATTGCTTGTAGGTTCAAAACTCATTTAATATAAGCATGGAAAAGGGTCCACATTTTGAATCTCTCTAATCTACACACTTCCTAGATACTTTCCTTTCGTATTCTTGGTGGGTTAATATCTTCTATCTGGCACTCTTCATTCCTTTTTATGCTCCATTTAATAAAAATTGTATCATGCACTTGCTTACTTCACAAATGAAAATCTGAAATAGTGCTCTTTGTTAAGGCATTATGTATCCCTGTTCACTGTCATTGTTAAGAGATACAACACTACTGCTCAAAAGAAAAAATATATGAAACAACATTTAAAGTGAATAGACTTAAAATAGCAAAACAATATTATGACAGTAGTAGCAAAATTTTCTGAGAAACATGATAGATTAATAGTTTTCAGTTGAAACAAGTTTTCGAATTTATTGTCTATTCCTATTTTTCACTTCATGTTTTGATTTGACTGTTATGAATGCATGACAAATTTTATCATTCCTTTAATTTGTAAAGTGTAGAAGAGCAAGGTGATTGTACTTTTCCTTCTTAGCCCTCTTGTAATATATAAGGGCAGCATGTCGGGCTCTACCCTTGTGGGAGCCTGTTTTCCCCACATGCTTGGTCTTCAAAAGATAATTAGCTACATGACCTCCCCTATACTTGCACAAGGAAACAAATAATGTTAGCATAAAAAATAAATTACGATGATGATGTTTTCTCTTTTCAGTTCATGCTTCTGTTCCTTTCCTTAGTTGATTCTATGCATTTCGAAGAGTAAATTATATGTATGTTGGTAGAGCTTGTAGTACAACTCATATCTAGAGATCTTAATTGACACCACTCTCAATCTCTTGTAGGCACACTCAAGAGAGGAAGCAAGACAAAGCAAGTAGCAGCATCTTGACCAAAGATGAAGAAACAAGCAATGATGGATATGTTTTATGTTATCTACTTTCAATAATGAATGAAACTAGCTAGAACCATGGCTTGTGTGGATATTCAAATATTGTTCTTTCATTATTAAAATGTAGAGATTGTACCAACATTTGTATTCTCGCAATCAAATGACATATGCAATGTGAAAAATTTCATAAAATAAATGAAAGCATTCTCTATGATTTACTATTATTATTTGTATATTCAGCTCAGTACTCCATTTGAATTTCTTGCAAAAAACATGAATAATATTTTTTTGAAATTTGGCTTTCTCAAAAACCTGCATGACTATCACTCAACAAATGATAAATAAGGTGCAAGCAACACCTAAGAATATGCAAAATAACTATATTTTCACTTTCAAATATAGCAATATTTAAGTCATCTCCACCAATTTAAGTTGTAGCTAAAAATTGGTAACATTTTGGTGATTTCCGCTAGATGCTTTCCAGCTAAGCATAGATCAATTGCCTTCAAAAACTACATTGGGCACGGAGTCAAATCTGCCCCCTCATGAAACTCAGAAATTGAACAAAAATACTCCAAATAGCAACAAAACAAAACAAAACAAAGTTGAAAGAAAACTAAGAGGCCCTGATGGCCAACTAAAACAAGCGCAGTCGCGCTTAGGGAAAATAGGAAAACTGAAAGGAAAGGTGCGTGAAGCACTAATTTTCAGCAACACTAACTCTAAACTACTCTAACTAGCCAAATGAGTTGGTCAAACAAAACCATTCACTAGCTGATTGAAATAGCTACCTTTTCTACAGAAAATTTGATGCTTTACATGATTTTGGACAACTACGAAAAGAAAAATGGATTAAAACCCATGAGATAGTTGTACCAGACCTTGAAGAGTGTGTACCAGCCTACTAACCTCCTCATACAAAACATAATCATTACTAATCTGAGGTGGTGAAGTGTCTCGAATTTGTTCCTCTTCAACTAACCTTTCACGATTGGGTTCAACCATGATGGGAACCTTATTGTTGGCCTCAATTCTAGCAATGTGTCTAATTGAACATCTTGTTGACAAGACAAAATTGGAAATACTTCCTATGATTTTACCCTTTTCAGCTGCCACCACAACTACTTCCTACCTTGGTTGAATCATGCATTCAAACTCCCACTCCTCCACTACCGAGGTACCCTCATTTATTTTCTCATGGATCAGTATGTTGTCTGAATGGCTTTCACCATTTTGCTACCTAGAACTAGGCATTTGATTGTTGTCAGAACTTAGCAAAGTGGCAAGATCTCTACAAGAGGAACAATCAGGATCCTGAAAATTAAGCATGAAGTCACCTTGGAAAGGTTGAATGTCCTCAGCTGGTAAGTTACGGACCTACATTCTATCTTCAACAAAAAATGGTAATTCATTAAATAAATCAGTTACACCTTGTGAGCCACCAACTATTCCTTGATCTGGAATTTTTAGCTCTTCGACTATAGCCTCCTCTTTCCTTTCTAGCAGTTGTTTCCAATTTTTGAACTTCTACTCGTCACTGTACCAACTGGAGACTTCAAAATAATCTTCAATATTATGTTGTTTCAATGAAACAAACCCAACAAAAACCTTTTGTTGTGAACCAACTTCCTGCACTAGTTGATTTTCTAAAATTGTGTCATCCTTTACAAGACAAGGAAGCGCTTTAGTGTAAATAATGATAGATTCATCATGAGAAAATATGAAACTTGGGATCTTTATTTTTGGGGAAATCTGTTTACAATTAAAACCAATCTCTTGGAGGGATAAGGACTCTTCAATTGGCTAGTTTTGAAGCATGACAAGATCATAATGTACCAACCTAGGCTCTTACATGGGAAAATGATTTCTAAAACCAAGAATTTTCATCTTAGGAGGGTTAGGAAGGTCATTCTTCATAAAACTTGGAAACTTAAATTCATGAACCTCTTCTTGAATGGGATGCTCCAGAATGGTAGGAGCTGCTTGGGCTTTGTGCCTTTGAAACTGAGTAAGAAAAAGGCTTGTTTGTGCAACTGCCTCCCTCTCCAAATTCTCCTCAAACTTTATTCTTTGGGCTTCCAACTCCTACTCATGAAGATAGGTTTGATAAGCCATCTCTTCTTGTTGTTCATCATACTCTTTTTGCTTCCTGATATCCTCCAACTGTCTCATGTAGTCAAGCAACATGATCTTTATGCTTGCCATCTCCTCCTGCTGATAAATCAGATTTCCTTGGCTCTCTATCTCACTCATCTCCCTTTCATAGTTTAACCTTATATCTTTGAAGCTCAAAACTTGAATATCTTGGGGCTGAGTTTGAACATATGAGGGTTGAGATGAAAAATGAGTAGGGGTGGGTCGGTGGTAATATTGGGCATGCTGCTTTTGAAAGGTCATAATATTGAAACCAACAAAATGATCATGGTATGGTGGATGATATGACACAGTATCATGAAGCTTTGACATATTTATTCATAAGCTAGAAAAATAAAAAATTAGGCTTTTAAAACAAACTAGCACTTGATCTGCATGAAAATTTGAGAACAAAGTCACCAGGTTTATGTGAAAAGGGCCTCCAAAGGGTTGAATAACCTACTACATACACCAAACAACAACTTTAAAAGATTAAAACTTCTCTAAAATTGACTTTTAGAGTCCCACCAAGTGTGCCAAAAAGTGTTAGCAATCAAATATCCACCCCATTAGATTCACAAAAAATTAGACTATCTGTTGCAACATGGAAACTCTTTCCATATGTGGGCAATCTATATGAAAAGAGAATCTCTAGAGTGAGTTAGTTCTCCGTATGATGATCCTATTCTAAAGATATTTTTGGGAAAAGGCATAGAGAATAACTAAATATTAATATCTATGATTTGAAATGATTTTTCAATACTTGATAATAACCTAATGATGACTTTGGCTTTTCCTCATAAACAGTTTTTCAAAACAACAAAATTTCATAACCTCTCATAAACAATTACACATAAATTATTTACATGAAGATATGACTTCAACTAAAATATGCAACTTGCATCCTTGAAATTTTCTGCATCAAAATCACAGTCTTAGGACGTAACAAAGATTCTATAAATAGATATTACAATGCAACATAAAACTGAAACTCTAAGTAGACACCAAAACTGATAAGTATGAATGTTGTTGTTTATTCAACAGTACGAGTATGCCCAAAATCTCAAATTGAGTACAAAGCAATTTACATGATCAAAAATGTGTGAGAGCAAGAAAACCAAAATTTGAACTAGAAAACCCTAAGTTTTCTTCAAAGATATATCCCTCAAAACCCTAATCCGAGCTCAAAGAAAAAACTCAAGGAAAAGGTCCCAAAAACTGTCCAAAAAAGTCAGCAGAAAAGTGAAAAGTCTCACTTTTTGCATGCACATAATGTCTGCCCTCTAAAAATAGGAAAAATCTTCTTTTAAAGCAAAGAAAGCACCTTATCTCTCCAAAAGGAATCTCAAATCCGACCAAGAGGAAAAGTCAATGTTCAACTGCTAAAAATAGCAAGAAAACATAAAACAATTTATATAGTATTATTTTATGCTTTATGCTTTACAACATACAGTTTTACAATTATTTTATTTTTGCAATTAAAGATTAAAAAATCCTTTGCAAACAATACCTTATATCTCCTTTTACAAATTTTGATTTTTCTTATAAAAAATCATAAAAATATAATAATTTCCTCATTACATATTGAATTGATTTTCCTTACAAAATCAATTGAATAAATGCTTAAGTATGGATTTTAATTTAAAACAATAACCCTCCAAGACTTGATTGATTTGCATAAAATCAATTACAAATTAATCCTTAGGGCATTAAGGCATAAGTAAACTCCGCTAATATTGTAATTGATTTTGCCCCAACTCAATTAAAAAACTAAGGACTTAGACAAATAATATTAGGTGAAGGCCTCCAAAATGCTTGACCTAGGGCATGTATAAGGCATCAATGAATAAAATTTTAGGCATTAACCTTAATGGAAATGCCATTTCAAATTAGGGCAAATAGACAAAAAGAAGGAAAACCCTAATATCATTTCAATTCCCACTTGCAACTTTGAAGAAAATTTCTCTAACTCGAAGAAATGTGTCGCCATGCGTAGCTTGAAATGCTTGGAACTTCAGAATTTTACCTTCTAGATGGTTGATTCTCACTTCTGACAATGTGTAGGTTGACTTCTACACTATTGTGGCTTTTCCACTGTATTTTGAGAAGCAAAAATGGCCTCTTAAAGCTGTAGTTAGTATGCTTTAAGTCTAATTTTAATGCTCACTGGCCACCATGAGAGAGTTGAGGTTTGCATCTTGAAGCTCACTATTTGAAGTCCCTATTGGTTGACTCTCCATTTGTAGGTGAGGTAAGTCAATTTCATAACTTACTATGGACTCTTTCATTTCATTTACTATAAAAAATAGCCATTAAGGCCATGACTATGAACTTGTATTCTTCTAGTTTTTGTAACTCTTTGTACCCCCATTCCTATGCTTGATGTAGCCACCATCATGAGCTTTAAATCTGAGCATAATCTTCATGAATGAAAACCCATTAATGAAAAATTAAAATGACACTAAAAGGCAGAGAAAAACCAAAAATTAATGTGGTTTCCTCTCCATCATAGGTCATGCCTTGTAAGTTCATTTCTTCTCTTGAACTCATGGGAGATTCCTTCTCCAAATCAGAAATCTTATAAAAGATTTATACTCTTGTAAAAGATCAACATTTTACTTGTAATACTTGCAGGCCATCATACAGGCTTCACCATTTCATGTAGCATAAATGGGTATTTGAAACATGGGTATTCTTGTTTCTATGAGAAAACATTTATTTTATCTTTTTGTTGAAAACCCTTGCATGGGTAAATTGAAAAATAAACCAGAACTTGCATTTTATCAAAAAGCTCATATGGGTATTTAGTATTCCTACGTTTAGCTCAAAACCCCAAAATGGGTATTTGATAATTATGAAGAAAATGTATTTAAATTAAATTTCTCATATGAGCCTTCTGCATTTCAAACATACTGCACCCTTGTCAAAAAACAGTATGGGTACTCTTGAAATTTGAAAGAAAACAATATTTGTTTAGAAATCCTTTCATGGCATCTTATAATAGCACCTTTGAGAAAAAAAAACACATATGGGTATTTGAAATTCCTATTCAAATTGTATTTCTACACTTTGGCTCTTTACCCTCCATTTTCTGAAAATGGGTATATGTGAACTTTGCTCCATTTTATTTCCAGTCTATTTTCCTTTACCTGTCAAGACATAACTTTTATAAGCTTTGCACTATATAAAAAGATGCTCTCCTTGAATGAAGCACAATCTTCCTTCTATATAAGACATCTCCATTGATTCTAAAGGAGGAAAATTAATAACTTTGAATGATAAACAACATAACACTTCAAATCCCTATTGCATTCCTCTTGGGACAACAAACTAAGCTTTCAAAAAAAAAGAAAAACATGTGTTGTAACTTCTCATTGCTAAAGGTGGCCAATGTGGCTTCACCTTACTCCCACCTTCCTATGATCAAAAGCTTTTAGGCTTGCTGTTTTAAGAGGATGACCACCTCATCTTTCACTATATAATTGATTGCTTGATTGCTTGTATAATTGAGTCCACATTTTGAATCTCTCTAAGCCACACACTTCCTAGATACTTTCCTTCAGTATTCCTGATGGGTTAATATCTTCTATCTGGCACTCTTCATGCCTTTTTATGCTCCATTTAATAAAAACTTTATCATGCACTTGCTTACTTCACAAATGAAAATTTGAAACAGTGCTCTTTGTTAAGGCATTATGTATGCATGTTGACTGTCATTGTTAAGAAATACAACACTGCTGCTCCAAAGAAGAAAAATATGAAACAACATTTAAAGTGAACAAACTTAAAAAAGAAAAATAGTATTATGACAGCAGTACCAAACTTTTCTGAGAAACATGATAGATTGATAGTTTTCAGCAAAAACAAGTTGTCGAATTGATTGTCTATTCCTATTTTTCACTTCATGTTTTGATTTGACTATTATGAATGCATGACAAATCTGATCATTTGTTTAAGTTGTAAAGCTTAGAAGAGCAAGGTGATTGTATTTTTCCTTCTCAGCCCTTTTGTAATATATAAGGGCAGCATGTCGGGCTCTACCCTTATGGGAGCCCATTTTCCCCACATGCTTGGTCTTCAAAAGATAATTAGCTACATGACCTCCCCTATACCTGCACAAGGAAACAAATAATGTTAGCATAAAAAATAAAGTACGATGATGATGTTTTCTCTTTTCAGTTCATGCTTTTGTTCCTTTCCTTAGTTGATTCTATGCATTTCGAAGAGTAAATTATATGTATGTTGGTAGAGCTTGTAGTACAACTCATATTTAAAGATCTTAATTGACACCACTCTCAATCTCTTGTAGGCACACTCAAGAGAGGAAGCAAGACGAAGCAAGTAGCAGCGTCTTGACCAAAGATGAAGAAACAAGCAATGATGGATATGTTTTATGTTATCTACTTTCTCATTCTTTTACCTTCAGCTATAGAATTTACTTTCAACAATGAATGAAATTAGCTAGAACCATGGCTTGTGTGGATATTCAAATTTTGTTCTTTCATTTCCATTTAAAAAGAAAAGCACTAAAATGCAGAGATTGTACCAACATTTGTATTCTCGCAATCAAATGACATATGTAATGTGAAACATTTCATAAAATAAATGAAATAATTCTCTATGCTTTATTATTTATATATTCATCTCAGTACTCCATTTGAATTTCTTGCAAAAAAAATGAATAATATTTTTCTGAAATTCGGCTTTCTCAAAAACCTGCATGACTGTCACTTGATAAATGATAAATAAGGTGCAAGCAACACTTAAGCATATGCAAAAATAACTGTATTTTCACTTTCAAATATTACAATATTTAAGTCAGCTCCACCAATTTAAGTTGTAGCGAAAAATTGGTAACAGAGCCAATTCGGTACATGTTTCACATAGTTTGTTGGTATGTGGCATTTAAGCGCATTTATTTACGATTTATGTTTTTCGCAATATAAGTAATACAAGTCCACAATGTTGCAGGTTCATTCTTGCATGTTACATGTCAAATTTGCATGGAATGCTAGATTAACTACTCCTATGGTTAAGTCCACCAGAACATGCATGATTTGTCAAATTATAAGAACAATTGAAATCAAATTTTATCATTTTATTTCTAACCATTATAAAAAAAAATATTATTCTTAAAATAAAATTCAAAAATTATGATTCAAACAATAAACAACTTTCTTTTAACTATTGAATCATCACTTTGAAGAGTAAAACTAACAAGATCTGATATTTCAAAAACTATCTTAAACTTCACAGACTTTGAAAATCTTCCACTAAATATTTAATAATAAAAAAATATCACTAATGGAAGAGATTTCATTCTCGGTAAAACACTTAATGCTGTATCACACTATATTTCTAAGAGTATGAGAAAGATTTATAAGGGCAACTCTTCTGATTCGAACCTCTGATCTCCTACAGATGGAAGGACTAAATTATGCTTCTCCTCTGCAACCGAAGAAAAATTAACCATCGAGACTTAAAATTATATTATTTTCAGAGTCCACGGTCTCAATACACTCTGAAAACAATAAGTCCTGGCACGTCCATAAGAGTATTTATATTCTCCATAGCTGTCAATTGCCCCAACATCCAAAGCCTTCACATATAAAGAAAAATCTGTGACAGAAGTTTCTTCTTCTTAACATGAAGACAATATGAATGGTTAAGGGGTCTTACACCACAAAATAGTACAGCCATCTTCTGAATTTTTCATTGCAGGGTTTGGGCGGACTGATCATTTGAATCCGAGCCAAGCGGTCAACTGTGAAGGATTAAAAATGTCGGGTATGTGGATGTCACCAGAGCGGAGGAAATTGGTGGTGAGAGTAGAGTACAGAGCTTCCTTTTCTCTGGCAGCTTCATCTCCTCGGAGCTTCTTCTTCGGCTGAGCGGTGTCCGAATCCTGCGTTGGCCATGGTTCCCCCAGCAATGTTCCGCGTGAGAGGTACTCCCTGGCCAGAAAACAGGCCAGCCGCCAGTTAACCGCTTTGGCTGGCGAGGGCAGCAATCTGGGCGGAGGCAATTTGTGCACGTTGGACGCGTTTGCGAGGGGATTCAACCCCGCCGGCGGCAAGTGGCTTGTGCTGCCATATCCGCGGCCCTGGGAAGAGATGAAATTTGAGCTGCTGTTATTATTTATACCATGCTCTGTGTTCTTCTGTAGCCTAATCTTCTTGGACGTTATGCTTCTTCGCCTGTCGTCTTCTACAGAGGGCTTTCGTTTTCTACAGTCTGCAAAATCCTTTCGCTGCTCTTGCTGCCGAGGTATGGGCCGGTACATGAAATTGTCCATGGGCAGATCCGGAACTGAAAGGTACATGTAATTGTCCATGGCAGATCCGGGACTGAAATCAGGGCTCACTGGATTCGATCACGAAATGTTGCAGATTGGCTGATCTTGTTCCATGAACCACTTCAAGGGCGAATAGAATATGGGGAAAGTGCGTCTTCTTTACGTGTACTTCGCCAAACTGTCAGCTGCAATTCACTGTCGAAAGGTTCGACAGAATCTCTTACAGCCCTGTTCTGTATTTATTAGCTAGCCATACATGCAGACAACAAAATTAAAAATTAAAGAAAAGACGTCCGACCAAATGACACAACGAACTGGCTTCTCTCCTTCAAATATAAGCCTTGAGGTACATGACCCTGGCCCGGGTTTGTGTATACATACATCATTGTCTTTCCAATGCACATTCGGCCGTATTGATTACTTAATTGAAAATCAAAAGACAACGTTTTTTTCATTTTCATTCAATATGCTATACACTGACGTTAATATGCACAGACGAATGGTTCTATTGTTATTAAAGGAAGTTGCCCATTAGCACAGACCAATGGTTAAAGGAATATTTTTCTATTTAGGGTTTTGTAGGTCCAAAGCCTGCCTCAACGAGATTCCTCGTTTTCAAGTGATTTTGAAGTTAATTTACATCAGTTAAAGTTGTTTTGTTATGTACGTTCAATTATATTGTTATAATCGAGCCAGAGCTATTTTTGTTTGGTTGCTTCTTTCCAAAGTTGGGCGTCAAGCCCTGCATTTATGTTTTCTAATATTTTCATACCCATTCGTAATACTCGGATGACTATTCTCATGTCTTTTTTTATTTCATTTTTTTTTGGATGTTAGTTTTATTTACCAAACATTTTTAGAATTTGATAAAACTGGATTTTTTAATGGGGAAATTTGTGGGGTCGTGTCAATTTATATTAGTTTTGTAATGGTGAAATTTGTGGAGTCATGTCAATTTATATTAGTTTTCAGTAAGTAGGGATATTACAGTCTAAGTCTTCATTACTATTTTGTAATTTTTTTTTGTTAATTCATCTAAAAGTATTTATAAAGAGAATAATTAAGTAATCCATTTTCTTAATGTTATTCCATTTTTTTTTTAGTTTATCTAGAAATTATGTAAAGAGAATAATTAATCTATTTTCTTAATATTATTCTAAATGTTGTTAATTTTCCTTTTTTTTTCAACAATAGTTGTGTTCTAAATTTTACATGTATTTTGAAATTTTTTTGGTTGAATTTATAATTTTTCATTAAGAAAACTTAAACTATTTTCTAATGTTTATATCTATACATATTTAAATATTTTGATATGTTGAAGCACTTTCCTAGATTGTTTATGAGCATATCATACTTCTTACTTGTGTTGGAATAGAATCTTTAGAACACGGTGTGGACATCATCAAAGCATAAAGAATAGAGGAATTTTGTTAGGTAACAAATGTAGAAACACACAAGGCTCAAAAGAATATTGAATGCCAATATATTAAAAAACTTTACAAAAGGGTATGTTTGAACCTAACTTTCATAATTCCCAACAAGAAATATGTTTACTACATGTTTTTTCATTGCAAATAACACATACAAAGTAAATCAAAGAGTAAGATTGTGTTTAATTTTTGTTCGAGTCCATGATGTATAGTTTTTTTGTGATAGAGCTTTAATTTTGTCTATTTCTAATGGTTTCTTGGTGTTGAAATGCTCTTGTTTTTGTTCTTGCAAGGTCAACAGGAGACATGCTTTTTTTGGATCATGAGTTTGGAGCTTTCCATGGTATGGTTTTAATCATATTTAGTGGTAGAATATTGAGAGTTTAAAACTTTAGTATCATTTTATTCAAATATTTTCACCATCTTATGTTAGGGATTTTACTAAGGCATCGAGAAAGTGTGAATATAAATCTACTTATTAATCCCTAAGAAATATTTTAAATTAACTATATGGAGATGGATGAAAAAAAGAGCTTTCTAATAAGCTAGAGGTATCCATAAAAGGATAATGAAAATGGATTTTTGTAGTTTTTCTCTACATTTATAAACATCATTATAAACTAGATGAAGCTCTATCTTGTTTGTAAAATAAATATTTCCTATTGTATTTTTACTAGTGACCCCATTGATGTGTCCTTTTTGGTATATTATCGTTGTTTTGATTTGATTGTGAGTTTTATTGAATATTTAAGTTTCATGATTAAATTTATAAGTGGAGCACTAAACAAGACCAAGAATATTTTTAGTTTAGGTTTATATTATTGATGTAGCTTGAGGGTAAAACCTTAGTACTATAAAACCATTTCATTTGCAAGAATAAACAATGAATTGCAACCATAATAATAATATTATCGTAGTATTATGACCTTGAAAGAGTAGATGAAATAGGTTAACATGAATTTGGATAAGGTTGTTGAAATAACTAAATCTGCTATGAGGAATGAAATGAAGGGACTTACTATCCTCAATGAGAAGGCTAAGAAATGGATGGAGGAAGCTCCAAGTGATAAGGACACTATTGGGAATAGGCAGATGATGGAAAAAAATTTGGTCGGTAAAGCTACTCATGGGAATGTTGTTATTTCACATGATGTTTTGATTAAAGAGGTAAGTGTTTTGGGGCCCAGTGGTAGGACCCGCAACAAAACTAAGCTACAAGTTGGGGTCCTTGTTAAAGAGATTTTTTAAGTTATGGTAGTGCATTAGAATATAATTTAAAGTGACATGGAGGCTGCTAGTATTCTGAAGAATCTATAGTTTTTATTCTTATTCCTCCTTTTTGGCAGTTGTTTTACTGATGTTTTATTATGTGTTGGCTATTTTTTGATCTGTGTGGTTATCTTTTGAAATAGAATTCTTTTTTGTATAGGGTTTCAGGGCCCCTTCAAAACCTGGTTTACCTCTAATAAAAAAAAAAATCTCGATATAAATACTCTCTAATCAACTACCTCATGTTGTATTTACCAACTTGGGCTTTGACTTATTAGAACCAAACAAACTTAGTGAATATATATATATATGACATCTAACATCCCAAAGAACTATGAGTGTAGAAAAAATGTTTTAGTGCTAAGAAATAGTTAAATTTCTAGGTACGTAAGAGGCAAGAATATCTAGATGTTTGGGCACATTGTTGTGTAAATGTGGAATATATTTTTAGTCCCTTCCTTTAGCAAGGATTATCATAATTGTTTTGAGTTTTTTTCTTTATTGTTTGTCTAGATTATTAAGCTATTAGAAAGTTTACTTCCTTGATTTTATAGTTAATAATTTTTATTGAATTTATTCTCCCACTTGATTTAATGATTGATTTTTTTAGATATTTTACTCATTAAAAATTATATTTGTTAAAATAAAACATACACACCTAATAGAAAAATGTGATATATTGTGATGTCCCCTTTTAAGTATTTCCCAGATATCCTAATTATTTTATTAATTTTTTATATTTATGAATAAATAAAGTGATTAAGAGTAATGTTCCACCACTCCTAAAAATTAACTTAAACCATAATGGAATTATACAAGTATTGGAAACTTTGAAAGACATAAAATATGCTAGATCTCAGCTAGAATAAGCATAAGAATTAACAATAATTATTATAGATCACAAATACATTAGATATAGATTACAAATGAATATAGAAATCTCTATCATTGATTCTCTTTGAGATTGACCATAAATTCTCAATAAATTTTACTATGAACCTGGAATATACTAGAAATGAACATAGAAATGGTACGGCATAATATTGAAATGGTATGGAAAATAGTGATAATGGATTGAATGCTAAGAAATGATTGAGAATAAGCTATAATCAATCCTCCAATATTCTTCATAAATTTGATTTGAGTGATTTCACTTGCCAAAATGATCAAGAAGTCCTCCAAAAAGGGACAACACAACACAAATAGCAAAACTACACAAATATCCTTGTAAGGGTTACAATGGTTAGAAAGGAGATAAAATAACCACAAAACATATAGAATTAGTCTTCAAAACTTAAAACTAAATTTAAGATCTAAATCTTCAATATATTGGCATCCCAAAATGATGTTTGGTGACCCAAAATTTATGTTAATATAGTGATAAAACAATGTAGCAGAAATATGATATCCTTAAAATTCTAAAATATTTATCAAATCACTATAGTAACATTATAGTACTAAAATATGAGATTCTAAAGGGTCAAATCTCATTGTATTCACATTATAGCAAGCTAGAAAGTATCTTTAAATTCTCAATAAATCAACACAAATGTGATACTTGAATCAAATCACCTAAAATGGTAAATAAAGGTTCTTTTTTTTTCTTAGATGTCTTAAAAAATCCAATATTTTTTATCTTTAGATGCTCTAGACTGGAATAAAAATCAAATCTACAAATTATTTGTAAATGTATAACTTGAATGATCCCCAAGGAAGATAGGAACCTCCTCTAATACACCATATGCAAAATTATAACCTGAATGATCACCAATGAAAATAGAAACCTCCTTCAATATACAATTTTAAATTAAGTCCTTAGATCCCAAATTACCTTCCAAGAATTTACAAATACCTTTTAATTTTTAATTTTATTTTAAATATTAAAAACTATATTAGTATTGATGTTTTAAAACATCTTTTAATTTAGTTATAATAATATTATTAAGCTTCCCTAAGAATTGATAATTATTTGACCTACATTAAATAATATCATTAATTATTTTAATTCAATAAGAGGTAAATTACATACGTAAACACTACAACCATAAAATTCCTTCCTTCATAAAAAAAAATACATCTAAAAAGATAGAAAATTTAAAATTAGTTGAACCTTGAAGTATTTTGGAACATGCAAGCAAGACACGTTTTTAACAAGTGGTAGATGTTATTCAAAAAAGCTTGTTTTTATTTTCCTTTCACTAGCATGCAATATTCTCATTCTTGAGAAAACATATATTTATTTATTTTGGTTTTCCTCTCCACCTTAATACATTTCCTAGCAATTCTTTTTTAGTGATTGGAAATTTTGAACATTGATTTGAGTTATTTCTTATTGTCATTAAATTTGATAATAAAATAGCCAGGAAAGGGCATGGTTTGGTCTATAAAAACACCTTTCTTAAATTTACATAAAATGATCTAGGTTGTTTGGTCTATAAAAACACCTTATATTTACATAAAATGATGTAGGTTTTTTTATTCTATATTTTTTCTTGATTAATTTATGTGTGTAACATTTGAATATTGGGATTTTTAAATCTTTTCTAATTTAGAATTATTTTATGTTCAAATTTAAATTTTTGAGGAATGATTTGAATCATAAAGACTTATTTTATATAAATCATGGTGATAAATTAGTTTAATTTTGTTTTTTAAAGCTTTTTTATTTTGAACTAATTTCTTTGAAGCAAAGGTTTAAGTCACTATGATCTTAAATTAGTCTACTTTGGTAAGTTGTAATGTAGATTCTTCCATCTCCATTTTGTATAGTCCAAATGGTCTAGATAATTAATTTTGTTTCTTTTGAAGTTAAAATATTCACTAATATAGAACTATTCTCCATTAAGATAAAGTAGGTCTGAATAATCATGTACCTATTTTCTTGAGTATATGCCATTATTTATTTTTGTGGTTTAAGAGAAATATACTTTAAGATATTTTAATTTAAGTGGTGGAAACATAAATTTTCCTTTTGTAATAACCTCAAGCTATCATTTATCATAATGTTAAATGATTTGGATGCTACCATAGTAATGTATAAAGTCTAATAGAGTAATGTAGATTTATTTACGAGATAATTAAAAAATGGATTGATGTTTTGTAAGTTTTTTCTATCAAAAGAATCACATTTCTTGCAAAAACAAGCTATCAATTGTATGAGTTTTCAATTCTAATTGTACAAGACTACTTTTAAGTCTTATTGTTACATGAATTTAAAGATCTTAGGTAAACTCTATTTCAAACAATGGAGGTTATTTTTTGTAACCAAATTTTTTAGGTGGATAAGTGCAAGAAGTTGGGTCCACATTTTTGCAAAAATGTGGAAGTGTTTTTCTTAAAAAAATTAAATTTTGTCATAATTGGAGTAAAAATTTGAAGAACTTACACATAAAATCTCAAGAAAATTCAATAATATGAAATGTCGTATTTTGAGGCTAGTTTTAAAAAATGTAATTTATTCTAATACCCAAATGATACAATTTAATTTATATAGGATGCACAAAAATCACTTTTTAAAATCATTATTTTAGGGCCATAACATGTACATTTAAAACAAGCATAATTTGACCTAAATTAAATTACTTTTAAAGTGTTTTTTGAGGATATTTTTATAATATTTTTCCAAATATATATTTTTAATTAACTTTTTATTGGAACTGCTTGTTATTTTAGAAAACACCTCATGTATGGAAAACATAATTTGAATTGAACTAATCATAAAATGCTTTATCAATATGTAAAAAATGATGTTTAGATTGATGAAATATAAAATGTTTTCGAAATAAAAATTAAAAGTTATTTAAAAAGTAGTATTAGCTTAATTATTTTATTTCCAAGAACTGTTGTTCCTGTAGCTATCATCCACTACCCTGCACCTCAGGTTGATGGCACCATTGGAGCCCTCATAGGATTGACTAAGGCTACCACTGTTTTTGCTCTCTTGGCTCAAACTGATCCATGGGTTAAGTTCTCCTTCAGGGAGATTGACACTGCTTCCATGACGAGACGATCAAATATGAAGGTGTATCCCTCTTTTCTGGGTAGTCTGTTGGTGATGCCTCTGCAATGAGTGTTGGGGGTGTGTGTCGAGGGTTGAAGGACTTAGGTTTTTCCTTTTGATGCTAGGTATGTGAACAAAACTCATCCAAGGCTACTGGGTTTCATTTTTAGAAGATTTTCCTTAGCTTTTCATGTTTCCTAATTTTGTATTTCTCTTCATTGCACCACTTCATCCCAAAAATTTGATCTGGGTAAGTTTGTTTGCAGAGAAGTGGCAAAAAGTGAATCATATTTTGCTGATGAGGGTTTGATCGGCAGATTCAAGGGCTTCTAGCTTGGCATGCATGTTCTTCATAAATGGATCATCGACAATTGGATGCCTATTTTAAAAGGCGATCTTTACATTTATCCCTATGTGTGTGGTTTTTTAAAGTATTTTGCGACAATATTTTAGATCAAAAAACTATTCTTTGTGACTATTTATGGAATTTCAAACAACATATGCTCATGCTCAAGCCAAGGTTTCCCCCTTTCGACCCATCCTCTGAATTATTTTCTATTATACCTCTATGGATTAGACTCCCCAACCTTCCCTTCCAATTCTGGTTTGATTCTTATTTTCAAGTAATTACCAATTTCCTCGAGAAATTCTTGGATGTCAATGAAGGCTCTATAAAAAAAATTGGCATTTTGGTTGAGCTTAGTATTTTTAAAGATCTAACAAATGATAGTTTTCTCAAATAGAAAATCATAGATAGAATCAATTATTGGATTATGAATGTTTGTCTTTAAGTTGTTGTAGGTGCTTCAACACTGGACATATTATTGCACATTGCATCAAACACAAAATCAACAATTAGGCCACTTGGTGGAAGGATGTTTCCCCACACCATTACTTTGTGGAAAAAAAATTCCCATCTCCCCCAAGGTTGAAACACATGAAGTCATTCAAATGGATTCTAAGTCCTCTCCAAAGAAAGGAAGTTAGATGGGATCATCTCTTTCAGGACGCGGATGCAAGAGTGCTTCGGACTCAAAGAACCCTAAAATTAAAGAAGATTTACATCTACGGTACGAGGTTGGTGATGCCACATCTAATGAGAATGAAATCACCCTCTCATTGACAACCAATGATGCAAATATGCAAGTTGAGACCAATAATAGAAACTAGACAGTTATGCAAAGGAAAAAGTAGAGAGATTTGGCAACCTCCAACATGGTTTTGGACTCCCACATTAAAGGTGGTTGTAAAACTTAGATTTTGTATTAATTTTTTGATGAGCCTTTGGGTCCTTTCAAGAACTATCACACTATAGCACTCGTATTTGTAGGGAATGCATTATACCTCATATTTAATTCTCTTTATTTGGGATATGACTCCCTTAAGCCTAACTTACCTAGCAAGAAAAGTACTTGTCAGTGTATACATTAATGCTTGCTTACACATAGGTTGACCTAAGCCTACTTAGGTATTTATTGATGTATGACTCGTTGACATAGGCTAGATATTTTCTAGATATTTTCCTGATATTTTACCTAGCTAGTTTATAGACTGGAGAGGTGTTAATACACCTCATACTTGGATATTTCTCCTTTATAAGGAGACCCTTGACTGTCTAATAAACAGGTTGAGCTTATGCACTCTATCTCTAATGTGCTTGTGAAATATCGGTCTCCTAGTTCTTTTATGATTTAGATACAGAGCATCCAGTTGACATAGAGGAAATCATCATTCTTCCACCTCCTCCTATTGCTTCATTAGATTTTAGAGTCGTTTCTTCGAGAGCTTCCAACACTTCTTTGCAACCAGATATTTTTCTTCCTAGCATTGCTGATTGGGATGCATATCTACTCGACATTTCATGTCTTTTCATAGAGTCCCACATTGATGACATGGAAACACACATTGAGGACATCAGTCTTCTTTTTTATGACAACCTCAATAAAGTTGCATCAACCTTGTCTTCTTCAGATATGATTGCTCTTCCTTCACCTACATCGACTTCTATAGTTACAGTATCAGATTCTTATGGTTCCAGTTATCCCCATACATCTATGGTTATTGTGGTCCCTGTTACAAAATATTCTATGATACTTGATTCATTCCATCAGTATTTGTCACATGTCAACAGTGGCTTGGAGATTCCTGAGCAACATTCAAAGACATCATGGGCACCATCATCATCATTCTTGGATGAGCTTCAACTCTATTCAAGATCATACATACATCTTCTCACATGGGAAGATGTCCTGCATCTTCAATTGGTTTCATTTTTTCCCAAGGGAAGGAACATTGTGAAGCGTTCTTGGAACTACATCAGCTTCCTCTGTCAACTATCCAACTTTAATGTAGCATAAATTTATATATGTGTATAAATTTTATGCATCTTTTCTCTCTTTTGGAGGGTAGTTTTTTCCCACAGGGTTTTCTACTTTTCTCCACTTCATGAGAGATTACCTTATGCATGGGTACCTAACATGGCTTGCAGCCGGGACCCATTTTATCATACCTACCTAAGTTATGCTTAAGGGGGTGTGTCAATGTATACATTAATGCTTGCTTACACATAGGTTGACCTAAGCCTACTTAGGTATTTATTGATGTATGACTCGTTGACATAGGCTAGATATTTTCTAGATATTTTCCTGATATTTTACCTAGCTAGTTTAAAGACTGGAGAGGTGTTAATACATCTCATACTTGGATATTTCTCCTTTATAAGGAGACCCTTGACTATCTAATAAACAGGTTGAGTTTATGCACTCTATCTCTAATGTGCTTGTGAAATATCTGTCTCCTGGTTCTTTTAGTACTAATACCCAATCTTTCAAGTTTATGGACCAATTTCATCATAAAATAATTAATAAATAGAAAAACATGTCCTATCATTAAAATAATTACATATTTTAAAACTAAACATCTTCATCTATAATGAGTTTTGATTTCATTAAGAAATTATAAAAAAAAAAATCACCAACCATATTACAAAAGTCAAATTTTCTCTTGTTATTTTCATGGTATTATACTTGTAGATCTAAGGATAAGGGCTAGATCTCCAAGCCTAAAACAAAATTAAAATCATAGATTTCAAATTTTATGAAATGTACACACACTCCAAAATGTGCACTGGTTCTAAAAATGAGTGAGAATATGATGCACAGAGAAATGGGTATCCATTTTAAAATAGGTGCCCAAGTTCATTTTAAAATGTGTACCATTTTAAAATTAAAATAAATATTTGAATTAAATTAATTTATACATTATTTATATATTTTTATTTTAAAATAATTAAAAACATTAAATCTCACATTAAAAATAACAATCAATTTAAATGTCATTTTAATTTTTAAATACACAATATTCATACTTTGAAACATCTTTAAATTTGTATTAATAGAGAACTAATAATATGTTTTAAAAATAAAATATAAAAGATTTGAGCCACAATTTATCATTTTTCTTTCTTTTTAAAGTGTGTTTTAAATTTAAATATCTATGACCTTTGGATTAGTTGTGTACCATTTAAAAAAGAAGAAGAGAAATATAAAGTGAATAAAATTATTAAAAAAAGTTAATGTTAAAATTATTTTGTATATGTTTAAGGCTTAGTTCAGTTGGTGTAAGGTCGTGATTCATCATTCATTCGAGTTCAAGTTTTCTTTATTGTAGCAAATGGATTGGGAGCATCCTAGTGAGGTCTATAGGGGCTCGCAATCTTACTAGATTGTTTGTGCAAGATAATAAGTCTAATATGATTGTTTCAAATCATTGAACCATCAATTCTTTAAAATATCATTTTAAAATATATTTATTATTTAATAACATATTTAAATTTTTCAAGATACAAATTATGATGATATAAATGTTTCAACAATAGCTATTTAACTATCTCAGTCATGAGACTATTGAAGGTTATAGTGCTTTGGTGGCTCAGGTCAACACATTAAAAAGGATGTTGAATCTTCTCACCTGCTTCATTAAGGTGATCCATCACTTTGTCATTGCTATGGTGTCTATGCTACAGGAGGAGATAAAGAACTCCAGTTAGGCCAAAAAGGATGGTCAATTTTTTCATTGAGGAATGGGAAAAGATATCTAAGTAAGGGTGTGAGAGTTAGCTCTTGTCCACTCCCTTTGACAGTTTTTGAGTTTTTCTATTTAGTTTGTTGTTTTTGTTGTCGATTTTTTGTTAATTATATGCTATTGAATTTACACCCTTATGATGTTTTGTGTTAAGAGTACAACACAATGTAAATGCTTCTTGTATAATAAAAAAAAAAAACTATTTAACTTAAATTTAACATCCTTTTATCTATCTATTTTTATTAAATAAATTCAACATGGTCATTCATACACCTATATATATAGGGATGAGATTGAAATGTTTGTACACCTCTTATTAGGCATGCAAAAGTATACAAAAACTCTCGAGGAGGAGGGGTTGGTTGTTTCAAAATCTTATAGATGTCAAAAGTGGCCAAACACTAAGGGAAAGGAGCCCATAGTGGGTAGGGGTCCAATGGTGGGTATTAAAGTAGGCCTGGGTGGGCCCGTAGTAGGTAGGCTTATTATCCAATAAACGTACACTCAATATTCAATTGCAAAACACTTCTATCCATAAAGTATAGAAACTAACAAATCATGCAATGCCACATTAGCGCACCAATAATACATGACTTAGTGACCCACTATTGGTCTCACATTTTTTTGGAGCCTTTTTGGATAACTTGACAAAAAGCACATTGATGCGACATCATATTTGATGATGTGACCTTGAAACCATTTTTTATAAATAGAGGACTTGCCAAATAAGTTGCTTACAAATTTGATAGTGATTTGATATTTTCTCACTAGGCCCTTTCCTTTATTCCGTAGACATAGAGATGATAACGTTAGCTAATTGGACGAGAACCTATTACATTTCTGGGATGGATAGCTGCATGGAGTGGAACACAAACTGTTATTATTTGTGCTTTGAGTGAAGATCCAGCCAGCATCGTTAGTTGGAGCGATTCCTGTTACAGTTTTCAAGAAGTCCACTGTTAGGAGATCTTTGTTCCAATAGCATAACCATGAACATTCAAGTTTATAAAAGGATTCTTCATAGCTCTGATTATTTCATTTTCCTCCAAATCCAAGATCATAACTATGAACATTGAAGTTTACTCTGTAGCTCTTGTTGGACTCCAAGAACTCATCTCCCACAACCATTTTGGTACCATGTACAATAATTCCGATCTGCCTTCAATACAAACAACCGAACATTGGATTCCCCGTTGCGTAGGATGGGAAACGGTTTAGCCAAATAGATGCAGAGGAAGGAGGACATTGATGCTAAAACTATGGCCAAAAAGTAGAGTTTCAGGTGCCACATCCTATCAACTCTGCTTAGTAAATGTCAAGCACATCTTTGTACATTACGCCAATGGTTCTATCACACGCTCCTCAGGACGCCCAAGTGAATCATTGATGATATCGTACGATCCGCCAAATCTTATGTAATTCAATATAGGAGGAAAGAGAGGCCAAATACCATTATTTGATAAGTTGAACATGAAATCAAAAGATTCGGATGCTTTTGCATGCTTATCAATAATGCATTCCGTTTCTTTGTGGATGACTTAATTTGCAAGGAAATCTGCCTCGTCGATTTCTATATAAACATTTTGTACAGAGAAAGTCGAGAAAGAATTCAAAATGGGATAGATATCCTTGAAGATGTTGATTTCCTAGTTTGGAGATCCTTTGCTTTATAGGTATTGGTGATTGACCATAAAATTGTCTTTCACCTAACATGTCATTCATTATACTTGTAGTAACATTGTTTAATAACACATATAATATTATTAATATTTTATTATACAATAAAAAGTAAATAAACTGATAATTAGAATAAAATATATTAAAATTATTTTGTTTGGTTTTTTATTTAACTATTTTTTATATTGAGAATAGTACATAAATATAATTTTGTTGAACATCAAAAGTATACAAAGATAATATCAATGCAGAGGTATAAAATGAAAGATCAAGTATAAATTTCAAGGGAGAACACAACAATATACAAATACTAAAATATATCCCTCAATCCATATAACAAATAAATAGATCATCAATAAAGACAAATTTGATGTAACACACCATGATCGAAAAATGTTCAACTCAAAAACTGTAAGTACATGTTGTTAGAGGAGTGACATATTATACAACTTATAAAGACACAAACTTAGTTTCATAGTATTAACAACAATAAGAGGAAACAATTATTAGATAATCATCTTCAGAGTAAAAAAGAAACACCATCTAAACTCAAAATCCAATCAACAAGTGAACAACCAAACACCAAGTCTTCTTTAATCATTATTTTTAACCTTCTAATCTAGCTAATTAACAAACACATCTACCTTCTTCTCAAGAGATTAACTCTTGAAATCCACACATTCGTCAAACCAATAATTAGGAAAAAAACATTGCAAGAACTACATGTAAAGTAGAATGATCGTGCTTATTTTCATTGTCAAGGGTGATCCCACAATGCTAGTTTACAATTTTTGGGAGATTTTGATTTTTGCTGAAATCACATATTTTTAGAAAATATAATGATTTAATCTTTTAAAAGTTTTATTTGAAGGATTCCAATTGAAGAGGGTTTGATCACACCACCTTAGATCAAACCCCCTTGAATAGAACCCTACTAATTTTAAACCATACCTAGAACAAAGTCTCCTTTAGACCCATCAAAATGCTAATAAAAAACCACTTTTCCTTTACCTTTTGTGGAATAAAATGAATTTATTTAAAATTTATTTTTTTGTAAGTATGTAGTCCTTATTATGAGCTTCCCAAAAAGTATAATTTTAATTTTTTAAATTTTATTATTATATTTTTTTTAATTTCTTGTGAATGTAAGTTTTTCACTGAAAATTGAAAGCTCTTTGTTCTGCTCATGTGGAAAAATAGAAGATTATCAAAATTTTTTTGAAAAATATGAGTGCACCAGATATTGAAGTCCTTAATCCAAAATAAAAAATAATTTCGATAGATACAAATTTTTTTATGTGTTATATGGTTTTCCTATGTCTGAATTGTAATTGGTTTGACTTTGAAACTTGATTTAAAAAAAATACTCAATAGAACACTATGAAACCAATTGGAAGCACTAGATATCATAGTTACAAATCTAAATTAAAAAAAAAAGGAATTTTATCCTTTATGGAAAAAAAATTATGTGTTATATGGTGAGCATCACTCCTTAAAAATGTTATTTACTGAAATAAACTAGTTTTCGAAAGAGATGGAAAAATAAGTGCAATATAATTCCATTTTTTTTGAAAAAAAATATATTTAGAATCTAAAGACAAAATGTCACAAATCACTAGTTTGCATCATCTTCAAATTCCTCGTGGTTTAGCCACTATAGGTGTCCAAAAGTGGAGATTTAGTTGGAAAAAATTAGTTCAGTGTCTAGTTTGGCCAAAAATTGTAAACCAATATTGTGGGACCACCTTCAAGAAAGAAAAAAGAATCACATATTTAGGGAAAAAAGATACTAGAAACCATTTTCTACTTATCAAACAACATAGTATCAAGAGTAAGTTATAATAAAGAACATGATAATAACTATCATTAATAGATGAAATATTACTATGAAGAAGATTGGGATTATGATTGCTATGAATGGGAATATGAACATGATTGCTATGAATAGGAATATGAACATGATTGCTATGTAAAGGCATATAGAATTGATTAATATGAATAGAAACACCAATCACTCTAAAAGCATCTTTTCTACAAATAAAAATAGGAATAATGTTGCCAAGAACATGAACATGGACTTGAATACCATGATTAGGAGAAGGATCCAAACAACTATTAATAGGATTAGCACACCCATTACACACTTACCAAAATAACAGGGTTGAAAATTCAAGGAAATGAACCATTTAAAGTAACATGAACTTGACTACTAAGCTTAACAAAGCCTACAAAACTAGTGAAATCGTTAATTTCTTCATGAAATTGTAAATCTTGAGCACTATCTAAACCTAAATCATTGGACATAATACAAAATAAATAAATTTCCTTATCCTTTGGGCAATCATCATCACCCTAATAGGCCATATGGAAATTATACCTTATTTATACTGCTAGACAATGGAATGGGTGACTTATCGAAATATAATATCTTATCACCATCCTTATATTTCTAAATCTACAAAGACACATGATGCATAACAATATATAATGTGATTTCCAAATAGAAATTAGTAATTATCCTCTTACAATCTTGAAATACATCATTATTCTTAACAATCCAAGTACACTACAGAACCTCAAATGAAGTAATCAACCACAATTTATCTTGGCACTTAAGTAGAGGAGTTTAATGCATAGAACTAAATAGGATTTCATGCTAACTAATAACATAAATACCAACACAAGATGGATAAGTAGGCATAAACCAATTACAAATAAGCTTAGTATATGGGTCCATTAAAATAACTATGAACATAAAACACAATAAAACCACAATCCAGACAATATTTGCATCTATAAACCATAAAATTAGACCCCTCAACTAGCTTGTTATGTAATAACAACCATCTAATATAAATTTCTTTAGGTCAATAAAATAAAATAAAATATTCTTAATTCTTTTCATCCATACATTATTGCAATCACGAAGGTCCCATTAGAGTTTTAATGTATTACACCAATCAATAGGGAAGGATATTAAACCATACAATTATTTTGATAACTTGAAACAATTTCTCATCCCCAAATAAACTAATATTCTCCCATAAAATATTGTTCCATTGTATTAATTCAATATCATTAATCAAGAAATCATTTTTCAGTATATTAAATATTTTATGTTGACTGTTTAGAATTCTCAAGTTATACTTCAAAGACATCCACTATATTAAAGTGACATCATCAAATATAAAATCAATATCATTAATGCCCTAAATTTTCCATAATTTATAAAAGAAACCTCTCATATAAGAAAGAAGAGATCTTTCACCCCTAGGAGACCACTAGAAAGACCTAAAACCATAAGCTCTATTATTAGATATAACATCATGTCCTCTAGTAAATACTAACAAATTCTAAATATTTCTAGACATATAAAAAATAATTTGATCTAAAGGGATTAAAATTATACTTACCAAATAATATCCCACTAATAAACTCCTTTCCAACTAAGATTATTGTTCCTAAAAACCATTGGAAAATTACATCTAGTTCAATTAAAGGCACAAAGCTTCCATAGTCCACGATAATAGACTATTAACATTTCTAAGCTGAAACTATGTGCAATTTGTTACATCAACATTTTAGATCATACTCCATGATCCATCATCATGATGCAATATAGATAGAGAAAATAGATTTAATCCAAAAATATTTGTACACTACATGTATAACAAGGTTCTGCTAATTATCATTACCCTCTATAGCCTTTACAATCCATTTCACTAGAACATACGTACACACCTTGCAATAATAAGTTCATCAATCCCATACTACCAAACTTCCTATGTCTAGTGGCTAATTCTAAGAGACTATATGTATTATCTTATTCCCATTCTCATTTGATGAAATAAATCCTCTAATTAGTTTATTCATTTGAATAATATGAGTAGAATAACCCAACCAACAAGAAGATAAATTTAAGGAGAAAGGAGAAAAAAATCAAGAAAACTTGAAATATTCTAGCTATGGACAAAATATTGTCATTCTAATTATCAATTTTTCTCTTTGTTCAATCTATTACTATAGTGTAGAAAAATGTATCCCTTTTACATTTTCACACTTAATTTGGAACTAATATTAAAATGGACTTAATCATGCCTTATTTTGGTGTTGTAAAGTGTACCTCTTTACACTTTCACACTTATTTAGGGCTCCTTTAATTAACGAGGTTAATTATCCTTAATTGGCCCCTTAAGTTCAAATCCAAGCTTATTTTATTATATTTTCCAAAAAGGAAACCCAACATTCATTAATGCCTTAACATAACACTTCTCATTGAGCAATGTCGATCTTAGGGTTAGGGACCTAGGACCCATTCGCCCATGGGCGAATGGGTCCTCCCTTAAAACTAGGACCTAAATTTAAATTATGCTTTTGGTTGTATTTTAATATTTTCAAATCTATATTTAGATGTTGGCTTGTGATATTTTAATTTTGAGAAATTAAGGATACATATCTATAAGTATAAGGTTATTTCACTATGTTTCATCTAATATTTTCAAGCTACCAATTTTTATCTAAGAAGTATAGAGTTTTCAAGAACATTTCAAGAGAAATTCAAGGCATTCAAGAGCATATTTATTGAAGTTTTATTACAACATCCAATATCCAATTTTCATGTAAAAGTTCAATTGCATCATGCATGTTATTGGAGCTAATATGATGATGTAGGTTTCATAATCCATTCAATCATTCAAAGCATTATATCATTTCGAGATCCAAGGTTCAAGATCCACATTTGTTGAAGCCATTTCATAAAAGTTTTAGATTTACATTGCAAGGTTTATTCAAGGATTTGGTGAGTTTTAACATTGAGTTGTTTATTAATCATTCCTCTCATGCTATTTTGTTTCATTTCAAGGTTTGATTACCAAAACAAAGTTTGAGGAAGGTAAATCCCCATTCACAAAAATAAAAACATTTTTCCCTCTTGATTTGTGTTTGCAGATTTTGGTGGAAGAAATCTTGAAGATCTCTTGAAGAGAAAAATTGGAGAACTTGCCAAAGTTGCAAAATTTGTCACAAAAGTTGTCATCTCACAAAAACTCACTTACATAATTTATTTCTAGATTTTCAAACATGAAACTTGGTAAAATTGAAGGATTTAGATCTATAGCAAAGGCTCTCAAAAGTTGTATCTACAAACCCTAACTTAGAACCCATTCTCCCCTAGGCAAATGAGTCCTAAATCAACTTCAACAACCAACTTTTGGTGACTCGTACACACCATTCTTCTATTCTATAATTTGTGATCTGATTTCTATTTCTACTTATTTTTAGTTTCATCTAGCTATTCCAATTTGTAGATTGGATTTTGGTGTTGATTTACTATGTTTAGTTTTTTTCCTCGAAGTGTTGTTTGACTAGGATCCTTATCCTTGCAAAAAAGGAAATCTGTAGATTCACACTTTAACTTGACTCACCTAAGGGTTGATAATCATTTTATGGTGTGAATCTCATTTCATAATGAAATTTAGGAAGAATAGGTCCATCATTCCCTACATTTTATACATTAATCATCCAACCCTACTTTTCATATTTTCATTTTGGTGAACCAAATTTTGATCATTACATTCTTCTAACTTTGGAGTCTATTTCACCCTAGGTTTAAATCTTGCATTGAATTTAATCTCATTTAGGGTTTTTGAAATTTCATTAATTTTCATTTTATTTAGGCTTTTGGGATTGCATTTTTTGCATCTCTTAAAATCTAAAAAATACAAAAAAAGTCATTTAACAAATCATTTACATAGAATCTCACCATCATTCATTTGCATTTGAAAATTGCATCCAACTTGCACATCAAATTAGGTCTCCTAGTTTGTTATTTTGTCATAATTTACATTTGCATTGAAACTTAATTCGATAGAAATTCAAAATATAACTCACTGTTTTAATTAGAATCTAGAAACCACAAGAATCAACTCAAAAAGCTATAAAAATATTTTTAAAAACCATAAGCTAGGACCCATTCACCCTGGGGTCAATGCTTCCCTAATTAGGGCTATTTCCTAAATTTTAGGGCATTAGAACCTCTATTTCTATATTTTGTTTTGCTCTTTATAGATCTATGTTTTGGTTTGCAAAAAAAAAATTATTTGGAATTTGATCATATTAAGCTTCATTTGATAAATTTAGTGCATTGTGTGAATTCAAAATTTCATCTACAAGACATCATTTTCAAGTTTTTTCATAGCATAATTAGGAAATTATCTTGTTTGAAATCTGAAAATTGCATTTGCATATTTGCATTGCACCTTACATCCTAGGTTACTTCATTCCATTTCACCTTCTTTCAATTTTAGGTGTACATTGAGTTTGTGAAACTTGTATGAGCTTCACAACTTGGTGTCCTATTAGCAATACTATTGTGAGACGTATTTCAAGACTCGTGTCATCCCATGATACACCATTCATCATGAATATTGGGTTCCCAAACTCTTTTACTCAAAGTGTTGATATTAATTAGACCACTTTGGATCCTAGCTTTCATACCTCATTTCCAATTACTTCCTTACCCACTACTAATGTGCATGATGTTGAAAAAATGGTTACTAATGTCCCTTAAGAGAACATAAGAAGGATAGATGAAAAAATAGAAAAATTGCAAAAAAAATTGACTTCTTAAAAAATTTCTAGTAGTTTCATTCCCTCTTTAGATAATGTGAGGAAAATGCGTGAAAGTGAACATGGAATAGGGATTGTGCGAAATATAGCTCATATTGTAAATAAAAAAATCCTTATGATTACTAGTTGTGCTCAAGATTTGGGTTATACTCAAAGCCAAGGTGGAAATTGAATTCCTCCTTCCACAAACCTTACCTCTATTCCTACCTACACTACTACTCATGTTACTACAACCATCCAACCTACTAGTAATGTCAACACTTCCTTAGGTATTTCCACTAGGAATCCTTCTACCTTTGTGAATTCAAATCTCATATCTCCTCAACCATTGCCCCTCACAAATCTACAATTCACTTGTATTCCAGATACATACACAAGTCCACCTTATTCCCCTCCATCTCACAACACCAACAATTATCCAATTCTTAAAACACTTTTTCAAAATATGTCATCCTTCAAAACACAAATCACCACATTAAATCAAAACAACAATGGCCAACTATCACAATACATCAAAACTAAATTGTTATCAATGGATAATTGAGAACATAAATACCACAAGGTATGGACGTTCCTAGGTTTGAGAAATATGGTGGGAAAGGACATCCTAAATTATTCATGTTTCAATTACACAGTTGTATAGGAGAAAATTTGCACCCCTTAGGAAAATTCCCCTTTCACATACCATCACCTTAGAAAATCAAATCCAAAGGTGAAATTCCACAACACCTACCTATCTTTGATCCACTTGGAATTCATCCTATGTGTCGATGACAAAATATTTGTCAGAGATGAAAGCATAGTGCATGGATGTCTGCATGGCACACTGCCATCCCTGATGGATTCCTACATCTAAAGTTGGAAAAGGAATTACTGATGCAGACACAGGGGACTCAACCAACTCAAACCATTCACCTACTTATTAGAGGCATCTAACAAGATTAAGATGGAAAATTCGACCAATCTAATTCACTCACAAAATCTGGACCCAAACAGATGTGTAACTTCCCTTAAAACACCTCTAAAGGCTTCTAGCCCTCTAAACCATCAAAATGGAGATATCCTTTTGAAGAGTCCATACAAAGGTCAACCAAACATCAAATGAGACTTGCATCAAACCCCAACACTCTATCCTAAAATATCTCAATAGGTTTCTTTACACCAACATGGAGAAACAACAAACTGACCCTGCAAAAGGTTACTAGAACTAGCCTGTTTTCCAAAGCACTTCACCTCTAAACTTGTTTCCAACTCCCAAAACCTCAAAACATTGTTTTAACTGCCCTCAATACACAAGAATCACCAACCTATAGGTCCTCACTCGCTCACCAAGACCCATTTCCTCTAAACCCTCACTTTCACCATTCCCATTGGGGTTTATTGAAAATCCTATACCCAGACCTGATACAAACCCAAACGCACTTCAAACCTTCATTATTATTCCTGTACATGCTTAATCTATCATTCTATTATGCTGCCTCTTTCACCTACAAATGTTTCCATTGTAAATCCACTTATTTTCACACTTTTTCACCCTCTTCCGACTAGGGTTTCAACCTTTCTTGCCCCATGGGCCCTCTCTAACTAATCATACCTTCAAGACATGTCAAATTACGTCTGATCCTATAGATTTCAACAAATACCAATGAGTTCTCAACCCCTCTCTTCAAATCACCATCTCTAGCCTTGTTCCAATGACTTGATTTCTATACTTTCCACAAAGCAGCATGGAGTTCATCATAATACTTCTTCTCTGACCAAATTATCTACTACTACTCCTACCACTAATCTATCAGTCCATTTCCACCAAGAAACAGTAGCACAGAAAGGTGGAAAGGTCTTTACAACATTTTAGGCCACAAACCCTCTATTCCCTATTTTAGACCAGTCCCAGAAATCAGAATTTAAAAATGACTTGTACTCAATGAGAACCTATAAGAATAGATTCAAAAGGAGGCCAATACTATATTACACCAAACTCAAAACATTTGAAGATCTAGATCTATTTTGCAGATCTGTACACAGATTGAAATTGCACAAAAACTCAGAAAGATAACTGAAAATAGAGCTTTTTATTAATTTTTCTCCTTCCAAAGTATAACAACCAGCCTTCCTAGAGCCTTCAAGAGGCCATTTAAACATTTTTCAATCCAAACTACTCATGAAATGCCTATAACTGACCACTAAACTACCTTAACTCCCTCAAATTCTATATTTTGCACTTTGTTTTGACAACTATTACATCATAATGTAACTTTTTAAATCAAACTTATATTGACATCCACAAATACATTGAAAGTGGTCTTATTATACTTTTATTACCACAAAATATTCCACTTACCCCTAACTCCTAGACCTTCATCTTAACCAACCTTGAGAAAAATGACTCCTTATAAACACATGTTTTAGGTGCTCCTGCACCAGTTACACACCCGATTGGGGTTAGATTGCAATGTCCCTCTTCAAACAACCGACCCAAAAATACCTAATTCCCTCTCATCCCACCTTTAAAATATTGAATTTCACTTTATTCTATCCTTGAGCACCTCTCTTGAACTTTCATAGCATTTTCACTTCATTCTTTCACTCAAGCAACATTCTAGCATTCCATTACAACAACTTTGAAGCTCCATCAACTCCACATTTCAAGTGTAAATCAAGCCATAGAATTATGGTCTTGGAGTCTTGCGAGACCTCCCTTTATCACTACTCAGGCTATGGTGACTTTTCCAAGTCCTTGTATTCTCCCTCAATTAACTAGTGAGCTTTTGGGTGGAGGTGGTAATGTGTCACTCATCTCCTAGGTGATTTGATTAAGTATGATAGTATTTTCTTAGTGTTCATTACTATTCTTACTTTCCTTTATCACTGAAAAGATGAAAATTGGGAGTTTTCCTCTTTTTGCTTCTAAGGTTTTGGACCTAAAATGAAAGAGGTTGATCTCTACACTCTTTTCACTCAAGAACAAGCCCCTGAGATTTCAATGTAAAGGAGATTGAAATCTGGAAAAGGGACTATTCTAGGGGATTAATGATGTCAAATAAGGGGTTCACTACCGAGTGTAAACCTGGAAAAGAAAATATTGGAAAACACAGTGTGATATGCAAAATTACCTAGAAAGATGAATAAAATACAATGAAAAGAACTGTGAGACTGAAAGTGTCCACCTGGAAGGCTAAAGAAGGAATAATGGAGATCTAGATCACTAAAAAATCTACTTTTGAATTTGGCTAGGACTCATTCACCAAGTTGGGTGAATCAGTCTAGTTTTTGGGAAAATGCACTAGAGCAAGTTTTAGCCAAAAGGGTATCCAAATCTGGAAAAATTTTGATCAGGCCTATACAAGGGGAATCGTTCCCCAATAGTGGAAAATCAATCCACTTCTGCTTTTTTAGAAGTTATGAACTAGATTTTATGTCTCTCAGTTTGCTTTTCTCTTTTTGATTGGTTTCAAGATCCAAATCTGCAAAATGCCACCTATATGCCTTCTCCACGCTTCTCCTAGGCTTGATGAATATTTTGACAACTTTGGAGACTTGACAACTTTTCTCCAACTTGGCTTCTTAAAAAATATGCAACGTAGACCTATAAATCACACACAAGAAGAGGGAAAAATGTTGTGGGTGTTTAATATTCAAGATATTGAGAGGGGGGGAAAATCAATATCTTCTAAAACTTATTGAAAAACACCTTTAATTAATTTACTGCATAGAACAAAGAAGAGAAAGAGCAAAACATGAAACCAATCAACACAAAAATACTAGATTTTTATGTGGAAAACCCAATGAGGGAAAAACCACATTGAGGATTAGCTCACAATATATAGTTATATCAATACTAGTTACAAAAGAGGCTCAATGCTAGATACAAAATCTCACTACTTACAAGGACTCACTATCCAAACATGGAGGCTCACTGCCTACAAAAATTATGGAAACAAAATGGCTAACTGCTAGAGTTTGAATCGATGAAGTTACACCACAAGTGAAAATTTAGTTCCTTTGACGTTCAGAGTATTCACTCGCATAACAACAGACTAAACTTTACCCTTCTATTTGCACACTTTTCTTATTGACACACATACATGCTTGTACTTGCATTCAGACACCTTTGTTCACTCCTTTCATCTTCAAACCATCTTGTATATATACTTGATATATCTACATGCATAAATTAGGCCGACCTAATTAGATGCAATTCATATATTCAAAAAGATAACTTGTCGGCTTCCAAAAGTAAGTCAACCATGTCATGCAATATTATGTCGGCTAGGACCAAAACTAGGTCACACATATAACCACAATTTATGTTGAGCTATAATCTAATTATTAGGTCGGCCATGATTAACCTAATAACTAAATGCAATCTCCAAAACTGATGCCAACACTTCATCCAATCATAGGAACATACATGAATACATACATACACACTTCAAGTGATCATAAGCTTTTCCCAAAACCTTAAACCACACTGATTATCAATGAGAATATGTAGACTAAAATACTAGATCAAATACTAGATGTTTTGCACACCGGTTCAAGGCACCAGACCAACATGATGACATCAATGAAAACACAAGACTAATCTTCTACATACTTCCAACAATATCTTCCTTTAGCATTGATGTCAACATGTGAATTTTTTTTTATTCCAAACCCTCCTCCAATCTCTCCCTAAATTTCTCCAAATCTCTTCCCCTTTGACAACAATGGCAAAGGGTTCCAAAAAAAATGTAAACATTTGGAAATTCAATTTATTCAAAAACTCCAGAGTCATCTAGCCATCAAAATTTCCAAACTTCAAAACTTTCAAACATTCAATCTTTCAAAGTTCCTTCAAGTAAGAATTACACTTTTGACAGAAATAACTTCTTGTACCTTTATTTGATAACAGTGTATAATTTCCTCCATTCAAGTACTAAAAAATCAATCCTTGTACATATGCTTTCCAATAGAGCGAACAATGTGAAAAAAGATTACCAATTTGTAGATGTACATTATCTTTCACAATATTTTGCATTAGAGAGTGTTCCAAAAAGATGGTCTAACTGGACCTCAACAATCTTTTGCAGTCAGAATGTTTTCACTACATCATCTCTTTGCCTAATGATCTACTTAGCTTATAGTTCATCGACTCTCAGTCTTTGCTTTCTTTCTTTGTCTTCAAAAATATCAAACATCTTTCCAATGTTGTTTACCTCAGATTCAATTGCTTCAATCCGGCTTCTAAAATTATCAACTGCAGCAAGCCATCAGAGACAATATTTGTAGATATACAAAATTTATTTTATACAGTTCTTCGTCTCCATAATAAGTTTCAATAACGTCAGCTTTGCTTTAGAACATCTCTTTTCAACCAAGGATTCCAACTTACATCCTTCTAGACCTTCAACCAACATTCTTTATTCAACTACTTCAACTAATTTTTTGGAAAGGAAATAGAAACAATTGATACATCAATACCTTTATGAAGTAGATACTCAACTAGGGCATCATCAATCTTGAATCTTTCAACAGGAGAGGTAGTATTCCACAATTCACCAATTTTCTTTAGTTTCCCTTTTACTAACATGGACTAGATGTCATCTGGATCAAAATATTTTGATCCAAGTAGAGATTCTTCTTCTTCTTCCTTCTCTTCCAGAATAACTATGATTATTTTAGCTATAGCTTTCCTTTTCTTTGATTTCAGAGAGGAATCACTAGTGACAATTTCCAATTCTTTTTTTCCAGAGGAAGAACCTTCCTCAGGTCGACTAGACATAACTTCATTGGAGCTCATTATTTTTTGCAAGGATAATAAATTTTTTTTACATGCACTTACTTTATCTTCCAAGCCTTCCAAGTACCTGTATATTTTTTTGGCAACAATAACCCTGGATTCCCACTTAACACCTTCCTTTCTTGGTAACGAGTCTAAAAAATAGAGTATCGGACATGTGTGTAAGGACCCAAAATGAAAAGGGTATCCTTCTACCACTGACATTCATATATTTTCTGTGATATTTTAAAGAATTTATCCACATAGATCAAATTTCTTATTCTCTTTTTCCATTTTATACGCCAAATAAACAACAATGGCCAAAGTAGAGCCATCTTGATTTTTGAAATAAACTTTATAGGAAATTCCATACACAACATACCTAACCGAGGAATCGACAATAGTATCAATCAACAGTGCTTGAGGATCTTTGTCAACTCCCATCATCTCCTCTACTTCCTTGTATTTTATGGTCTTCCTTCTGGGAAGATCTCCAACATTGCATAACCCCGTGAAGGCCTTGATCTCTTCCTTCATAATAGGATAAGATTTATCCAACACAATGCTGCCATTCTTGAATTTTATCAAGAGGAATAAGATAAATTATTTTTCTATAATCTGAGAGAATTGTCCCCACAAATCCAAACCTAGGGTTTGTAAGTTTCGTAAGTCACTCGATTCCAACCCTAATTCCATCTTCTTTATTTTGTGATGATCGAATTCATCTAGCTTGACTCCTTTTAACCTCAGTGGGATATTTCCACTCAATACTATATTAGAAATTTCTATTATAGTACTTCAAATTCTTTGAATTCAGAAAAAAGTTCTTCTTTTGCCTTTCTCTGCAACTGTGAGAGGGAAAATTTCGTCGCCTTCTTTTGAATGTCCACAAAGATCTCTCAGAGTGCTCTAAATCACTTCAGAATCACACCAAAAAGGTTCCAAATCACTCTACATACCCTTCGAATACTTTAGACAATCAAAATGATTTGCAAGATTATGCTTTATACATCATCAATTTTCCCTAAATCACATTAATTGCAAAGAGCTGACAAAACTTTCCTTCCACTCTATTGAGAAACCCTAATTCACTCCGCAAAAGAACATGCTCACACTTTTTGTTTTGGTTTCTTTTGCATCACTTTTGTTCAGCTATTCCTTACATCATATCCACATGCCAGTATCTGGCGTGCTATATTTTTGGGGGTTTAATTCATTTTTAGATAAAGCTCCCCCTAAGACCATGCTTGGTCTAATTCTCAGAGGAATCATCTACACCAGATGAGGGTACAAACACATCAGTAGTCTCTGCTTCTTCTGTCTTTTTTTCATATCTTTCTCATTTCCTACTTAACCTCTTCCTTTTCAATCTTTTTCATGGGTTCATCATCTTTCACCGGAGCAGACTGCTTCCCCTTTTCACTTCTACACATGAGTATGTGTAGGATCATCATGGGCCAAAAAGTGGCGATATGTACATGATATGATGGCCCATGTGGCTGACGACATTTTTTTTACCCAAAATTGATGAAATGAAAAGGGTTTTTAAAGGTGATTCTCATCTTTCCACCAATATAAATTATGCTTTACTTTGAATTTAATAAATAATTATTATTCATTTTCTATTTGAATTACGACTAAAGTCCTAATTGATAGGCTGATTGAAAAACATCTATATCTTTCAAATAGTATCACATTTTTTGAATCTGAAACATTCATCAAATTCTATGCTTCACATACTATAGGATTAAAAAAAAAGAATTGAATTTCATGAAGTTTTGACAAAGTTAAGGTGGTTAGACGTACGATTTTTTATAATTTTAAAAATTTATAATAAAAAATTTATAATTAATTATTTACTTGGAAAAAAATTACAAAAAAATATGCATCACATTGGGATGTGAGTCTTCTACTTATGTCAAAAATATTATAAAAAAATATTATAATTTTATTGTGGTTAGGGTGGTCAGATAGACACCTACTTCTTATTTTTTCCCTGAAATTTAAGTACTACTGCATTGAAATTTCAAATTTTCACCAAATACATTTAAAAAAAATAAAAATAAACCTTGTATTTTAGAAACTACATTCAATTTTCTACAAATTCTATTCTTACATATTTTTGAAATAATATAGATAACTTATTGAAATTTTTAAATCAAGTTGCCTAACTCTGATTTTTCTGAATTTTGTTGCCACTTAAGGGCCTATTTTTTCCATGATGATCCTGCACATGCCCACACTTTTGAAATATGTCTCAATTCTTTGCAATTGTAGCAAACAACATTTCTATGTCTTGTTTGATTTCCATCAGTCCCTGTCTTGCATTGATTCACTTTATGTCCAAACATGTTATAGGTATAGAAATATCCATCAAACAATTGATTCATCCTTTTTCCATTTAATCTATTCATCATCACCTAACTAATCATCCTTACCTAAGATCTGTATTCAATACCTTTATGTATGATCTTCTTGCATGTATAACATCATCAAGAGAAGGAACCAGAAAACTGATTTATCCTACTCATACACTCAATTTCCTTATGACCAAATTTATTACATGAAAAACAAACACCATTGAGCGATGAGTACCTTAGTGCATTTGGTTGTCTTATAGGTGATCTCCTTCCTGAATTTCTTTTCTACTTCCCCTTATCTTGAGTCTTTTGATTGTTTACTAGATTTAAGTTCTACATCTTTTCACCAGCTTCATTACCTAAGCCACTTTTGTCTTTAGAAGGTTTTTGTCCTACTATTAATTCATAAAGCTTGGTGGAGCTTGTCTTGAAATCATCTTCACAGAGTTTTTCTTTCTCCATTTTTTTATTTCAGATTCATCACTTCCTATTCAAGCCTAGAGAAAAAATCAGATTTTATTTGTATCACTATTTTCAAACACTCCTCAAATATCTTCTTTTCATCCACTTTCATCCCAGTAATCCAGTATTCTCATCATTTTGTTGTTTCAGTTTCTCACTCACATCTCTGTCTTTCTTTGAATTTCTTTAACTGCTCTTTCAATTTCTGGATACATTCATTTGCTTCATCAAGATTTTCTTTCAGATCTTGGTTTTCAATTTCATCCTTGTCAAGATCTTCAAGGGCAGTCTGAAGCTCTTCTTTATCTATTTGTTCAATCTAAAGGATCTCCCTCAAGTTGTTAGACTTCTCTAGAGGAACCAAAACTCTGATACCAATTGTTGAATATTAAAGATACTGAGGGGGGGCAATGAATTAGTATAGTCTAAAACTTATTGAACAACACCTTTAATTACTTTACTACATAGAAAAAAGAAGAGAAAGAACAAAAAATGAAACGAAACAACATAAAACCACTAGATTTTTATGTGGAAAACCTAATGAGGAAAAAACAACAATGAGGATTAGCTCACAATATATAGTTATAACAATATGAGTTATAAAAGAGGCTCATTGCCAAATAAAAAATCTCACTGATTACAAGGACTCACTATCTAGAGATGGAGGCTCAGTGTCTACAAAAATTATGGAAACAAAATGGCTAATTGCCAGAGTTTGAACTGATGAAGTTACACCACAAGTGTAGATTCAGCTCCTTTGATGTTTAGATTATTCTCTTGCATAACAATAGACTAAAATTTACCCTTCTATTCACACTTCTCTTATCAATACACATACATGCTTGTAGTTGCATTCACACCTCTATTCGCTCCTTTCATCTTCAAACCATCTTGTATATATACTTGATATATCTACACACATCAATTAGGCCAGCCTAATTGGATGCAATTCATATTTTCAAAATGATAACTTGTCGGCTTCAAAAATTAATTCAACCATGTCAGGCAATATTATGTCAACTAGGACCAAAGCTAGGTTGCACATATAATCACAATTTATGTTGAGCTATAATCTAATTATTAGACTGGCCATGATTAACCTAATAACTAAATGCAATCTCCAAAACTGATTCCAGCGCTTTATCCAATCATAAGAACATGTGATAATACACACATACATGCTTCTAGTGATCATTAGCCTTTTCCCACAACCTTAAACCGCACTGATTACCAGAGTGAATATGCAGACCAAAATACTGGATCAAATACCGGATGTTCTGCACACTAATTTAAGGTACCAGACCAACATGGTGACATCAATGATAACATAAGACTAATCTTCTTATTGGCCAACCCCCTTGTTGGTAATCAAACCTTGAAATGAAATAAAATGTAAAAGGAGAATGATGAATGAAAAAAAGATAATGTTGCAACTCATAAAACCCTAGCAATGAGGTGTTGCATTTATGCTTGAAATGGTTGTAAAGGATGTGATATTTGACTCTTAATGTTGATAGATCTTGAATGTAATTTTTTCTTGAACCATGAAATCTTTGTCATAATTGTTAGCACAATAAAAAACATGAAGAATGCAATCTTTGACATGATGATTGATACTCTTGAATTCTCTTGAATGCTTGATAATCCTCCCTTGAATTCCTTAAATTCTCTTGTGAACCCAATTTTCTATAAGGATTCTCTCACCAAATTCTTTGGTGAAAATGAGTGAAAGAACCTTGTATTTATACTCAATTATGCGAGAATTCCCAAAATTAAAACACTACAAGCCAACATCAGATCTAGGAGAATGCAATCTCTCCAGAAATTTGATTTCAATTTGAATTTTTGTCACAAGGGACTCATTTGCCCAAGGTGGTGAATCAGTCCCATCCCACATTATTTATGGGACAAAAAATGAAAAGTGTTTAGAAATGTGTGAAGCCTGCTTCATGGCCAAAAAGAACTAGGTGGGACTCATTCACCCAAGGTGGAAAATTAGTCCTAAACATAAAATCTGGGCCACACAAGCTAGAAACACCTAAATTGTGATTGGTTATTGATTGGTGTTGGGATTATCCTTGAAAAGATGTAATAAATGAAGCTTGTGGATGAAAAATAGGTCTAATTAAAGCATACAAAAGCCTAATTATTAATGTCAATCCTAGAGGAATGTGAAAGTATGCTACAACACTTTACAACACTCCAAATAAGGAAAGATTAATGTTGATTATGACTAAAATTATGTTCATTATACTTAGTTTATTGATAAAAACCTAGAAAAGTGTGAAAGTGTGTTACAACACTTCATAACACTTTTGCAAGGTACCATTAAAATGCTTTCATTTACAAGGCCCAAGACGTAATTTGAATGTGTTATCCACATTGCAACACTAAATCAAGGAAACATTAATCCAAAATCCACAAGGAGGATCCAAATGAGTGCAAAAATGGCAAAGGACCCATTTTTTGACACTACATTTAGTCCCCACTTTAGTGAGAGTATTAACTTGTTTCAAACTCACACTAAAGTAGAGAAACATGCATAACAAGAGGGGTTCCAATGTACCTATCCTAAAAAGATGAGATGGAAACGATCAAGAGGGATGATCAAGCCGCCAAGATCAAGATACCATGGAAAACCAACATAAGCACAAAGGAACACACATGAAAAATGATAAAAATAATGTTCAATGACAAGGCCAATCATACACTGCCAAATATGAAAAAAAAAAAAAACAAAAAAGAGTCAGATCAAGCTTCGACCATTTGTCCATCCCAATGTGGATCAGATGTAGGATATTTGTCTGAAAAAAATGCATACTCACTCTGAGGCGATGAAACTCCTAGTCATCCACCAGGTTAGAAGTCCAAAAAGGTGAGAAATAGACATGCATGGTTACTATGTACTCACACACACATTCAAGTGGCTATGGAAAAATTCATGCCTCAGATTGGGATTCTTGTTCAACCATACTAAAGTTATACCTCCTAATAACTTTAATAAGGAGCCACACAAAAAATGGTTTTTTAGCTTCATGAGACAAGAAAAACTTTGTATGATTGGAGCTCATGAATAAACAAGATGACTTTATAGGAATGCAAGTTATTTTATGCAAGGTGGCCATATAAAAATAAATGCAACATAGGAAATTTTCAGAGTCTTTCTTAGTTCATGCGAGGTCTTTAACTTAGGGAACATTATGCCTAATGTCTCCAAGAAAGGACAAATCAGAGAATAGAAAATTCACAACTTAGGGGATGTAGTGCATCACATCAAGCCACTAAGAGGAATGTAATATACTAAGAGAGATCATTCTCATGAAGGAAATTACACCTGATGTCATCCACAAAGTAAAAAATGCATCATATGAAGGAAGAAGGTTGCAATAAGAACCATGAAAAAGAGAAATACAAAAGAATAATGCCAATGTATGCCCAACTTTAAAGAAATTGATAAACACCATGTTGTGAGAAATTACTTTAAAGTAGCAAATAAAAAATTCAAGCAAGAAGAAAGGCATGAGATCCAACCTGCAAAGCACTATGCCAAGTCATATGTTTCCCAATAAATCCACGCCATGCAAGAAAATAGAAAAGAGAGGGGTTTCCCCCAAAATGAAAACACCAAACACATAAGGGATCTATGGATTTAGGGTAAGTATGTTCTTTGCTACAATTTTTCTAGAGATCTTGGAATTGTCATCATTCCCCCCCAAAAAAAGAATTGGAAGAATGTCACAAAGACAGTGAAAACAAACAAAAAACCTTTTGGGTCAACATAGAAGAAACATGAATGTCTCGATGCCTTGCGTCATCCCCAAAAGGAAAACACAAGACAAAGATAAAGATGAGATGAAAAGGAAAAAGAAAAGGAAATCCTTTTGGGTCAACATGAAGGAGACATGAATGTCTCAATGCCTTGCGTCATCCCTAAAAGGAAAACACAAGACAAAGATAAATATAAAAAGTCAAAGAGATGCATGACATATAGAAGAATGAAGGTATATATAGAGGAATGTCACAAAGGGAGATAAAACAATACATCATGGGGGATCACATCACGTACAGGTATGTGTAGGATCATCATGGAAAAAATAGGCCCTTAAGTGGCAATAAAATTCAAAAAATTAGAGCTAGGCAAATTGATGTAAAAAATTGAATAATTTATCTATATTATTTCAAAAATATGTAAGAATAGAATCTGTAGCAAATTGAATGTATTTTTTAAACTCCTAGGTTTTAAAAAAAAAAAAATCTATTGGGTGAAAATTTGAAATTTCAATGGAGTAGTACTTAGATTTCAGTGAAAAAATAAGGAGTATGTGTCTGTCTCACCACCCTAACCATAATAAAATCATAATATTTTTTTATAATATTTAAGATATAAGTAGGGGACTCATGTCTCGATGTGATGCATACTTTTTTGTAATATTTTTCAAGTAAATAAATAATTATGAATTTTTTATTACAACTTTTAAAAAATATAAAAAAATCGTATGTCTGACCACCTTAACTTAGTCAAAACTTCATGAAATTCAATTCTTTATTTTTAATCCTATAGTATGTGAAGCATAGAATGTGACACATATTTGGATTCAAAAAATGTGATACCAATTGAAAGCTGTAGATTTTTTTCAATCAACCTATCAATCAGGACTTTAGTCATAATTCAAATAGAAAATGAATACTAATAATTTATTAAATTCAAAGTAAAGAATAATTTATATTGGTGGAAAGTTAAGAATATCCTTTAAAAACCCCTTTCATTTCATCAATTTTGGATTAAAAAAAAGTCGTCAGCCACATGGGCCATCATATCACTTAGATATCGCCACTTTTTTGCCCATCATGATCCTGCACATACCCGTACATGTAATCACACAAAATAAATTGAAAAAGAAATGATGCAAAATTCTAGTAAGGAAAATGTGAGTCAACCTATCAGAAAGTCATCCACCTTTCAAAATCATTTGTATAAGCGGAAGGTGAATAATGCAGCTAAGGGAAAACATAAAATGCATTACTAGGTGTTGATGGTGAAAATGACACAAACAACATTAAAATAGAATATTTCTACTCTATTTCTCCTGAAAAAGAAAGACAACATGTAGTGGCCTAACTCTCAAGGTCCTAGTAGTTGGTTCTCAACTATCTGGTGTCACTCAATCGGTTCATGCAACTGTAATATTCAAGGGGCCTATGCTGGTAACAAAAGATTCAAGCAATGACTCATTTTACCAAACTGTTTTAGTAAATCAATGGGGTTTCAAATAAAAGAAAAAGATAGATCAAAGGGGTAAACCAGTAAGTATGAATCAAGTTTATCTAGCATCCGGACATATATCCTCAATAATGAATGTTTTTCATATCAGATCAAGAAAACCATAAGATGACACAATCTATAGAATAATCTATACCATTGCATACATTTTAGGTGCTTAATTAACATCACACTTACACATCAAAAATACTTCAAGGATTTCAAAACAACACACATTCATTCATCATCAAGATCATAGATCAACAGACTTTAATAACTTCAATTCAATGACAATCTAACAAGATAATCCTTAAATTTGGTTTCTTCTAATGACTTTCATCACATAAGAAACTGTCATGCTTCAGCACAATCACTGGCATTCAAATAGATTATAACTTATTAGCCTTATCAAATAAAACAACTCAATTCTAACTCCATTATTGCATAAAACCTGTAATTCTATTAATTGTAAAAAAAATCAAGTACAATGTATCTCTGTAAATCACTGCAAAATTCTATCTCCTAATCTCAAGTAAGACAATTCTATTCTCAATTAGCCGACCCTTACAATATGATACCCATAGGGTATTTATAGATTATACAAAGTTCGAACTCCACTTCTATTTTAAGTCACCCACCCTTTTAGGAACAAAAACTTTCTTGGAAACTCAGATCAATTTGATCTTGAGTTCTTACATTAAACATTCAGTTTAGCTAGAGAATAGAAAATAGGAGAGCAAAAGAAGTCATGCGCTTCAACTGCCAGTGCTGCATGCAACATGCAAAGAAGAAGGAAATCATGCATGCAATAGATTTATGCATGTGAAGCTAGATCTGTAATGAACTCATCGTGGCTGGTGAAGACTTGCTATAATTTATCTATTTCCGGCCCATCAATCCAGCTATCTTCAAATTTGATTCGATCCAATTCTATTGTAGTAAACTCCCTCATACCTTTTATCTTTATCATCTCTCTTCTAGCAGCTTTTATTTCTTCCTTGACATCCATTAGTCGATCTATCATCAAATCTTCTCCATCATCCTCTTTCTGCATGAATCCCTTGAACCTTTAATCCCACTTTTCTTTTATTTGACTCAAAGGCATGCCTTCTTTCGTTAACACATTCACATCTACAATGATGGAAATAACTGCTTCCAGCTCCTCTAATTGCTCAGTCAAATTATTAATAGCCTCTTCAATCTCATCCTTATGTTTACACAAAAAGTCGGTTCTAAACCGGAGTATACGAGAAGTTTTCTCCACAAAATCCTTATTGTCCTCCTCAAATATTGATTGCTCCAAAAGAGTTGTCAAAGGTAATGCATTAACCTTTTCTAATTTTTGGCTATATTCTTTATACTCTTCTTCTTGTTTCTTCGATGCCTCAATGTATTGATGCATCTCTTTTATTAACCCTTATGTGTCCTTGTAGGCTTCAAAACCTTCAACCAAAACTTCTTTCACATCTCGGTTCAACTTGTCTACCCATCGGTCCACCATCTCTGGTTTACCTCTTACATGCACCAAATCATCTACCTCCTTTTTACTTAATAAAATAGGAGTCTCAATGGCCATTACCTTTTGTGATCTCGGAGAGGAAACACTCTTCAAGAATGAATGTAGTTGATCCAACTAAGCCTTAAGTTCATCCTTCTTTTGCTTATCGTTGATCATTCTTGATTTGGTTGTTGAAGCCACCACATCAATCAAGTTCATCTACTGATTCCTAGTGGGCCTTCCCAAATTGACAGTACTCAACTCATAATCTATTAACTGCATGTCCCCTACCTCCTTTTCTGTCATTGGCATGGCACATTCAGCAACAATCTCTCCTTTATCTATGAGTCGGGTAGAATGTAGAATCTTAGCCTTCTTTTTAGGTCTCTCCTGCTCAATTCCTTTCATCATATCCTCCCAATTGAGAGGTTGTGAAGGGGTTACTGGCGTCTTCTACTGGTCCATTTTTAGCCATGTAGGAGCACTTGGAGTAGTAGTCATCATAGAAGAAGAGGAAGCAACAACTGTAGAAGGTGGCTACATATTTACCTGAGGTAGAGAGTCAACCCTTGCTTTCTCTTGTTGTTCTTGCAGTATATGCATCTGCACAAGCTTTTCAGCCTCTTCTCTATCTTTCTATTCTTTCCTCAACCTCTCTTCCTCCAACCGATCTCTCTCCACTTTTTCCTTTTCCAACCTTTCCTTCTCTAAATTTTCCTTCTCTAGAGCTTCTTTTTCTAGTTTCTCTTTTTCTAAAGCCTCTAGTCTTTCCCTTTCTAAACTTTCTGCCTCTAAAGCCTTAAGTTTTTCTAACTTTGCTTCTTCTTCTTCTTCTTGTTTCTTGATCAACTCTGCAGCATCCTTTTCCTTTTGCAATTGTGCTACTTCTTCTTCCTTTTGGCGAGCTTCTTCTGCAACTTTCAACTTAGCAATCAAGATTTCTTTCTCCCTTCGGTTTCTTGCTTTCTCCTCCTCAAGATCATGGATCTTTTGTATCAACTCTAACTTATCATTCCCTTCCTTTATCTTGAGCTCTTGTTCTTGTTGCCTTCTTTGTTTCTCAACTTTATCAACTACTACCTTTTCTTTAACTTGTTTGGCTTTCAATTGTTGCTGGTGCAGTATAGCATCAGCTTGTACCTTGGCCTCCATTTCCTTTTGTTTCTCTGAAGCTGCAGTCCTTGCATCAAAATCTCTTTTCGCATCTTCAAATAGCTTCCATTGATCTTTGTGTGTCAAAATATGCTCAATATTCTCCTTTGGAACCATGTTCTCTTGCAGATCTTTCTCTGACAAAGTCTCATCTGAATCTGTCTCAACCTCCAGAATTTCCTTCTCCGCCTCTTTTCCCTTGGTAGTTTTAGCCATGGTATGAAGAGCTCCTTCTTGAATTTCTTTACTCTTCTTCCTTGTAAGTGGGACTTGTGTGGATGATTCACCTAATGTGGGTGTCAAAATAGCAGATCCTACTAGAACATCCCCTTCTTGCATTTCCTCTTCATCCTCTACTGCCTCAAGTTCTATTTCTTCGATGTATGGAGGAAGGAATTCTAATGGCTCTTTAGGAGGTGTCTTCCTTTTGATACTCTTGTATCCCTTACCCTTTTTAGGGGCTGGTTCTTGAGGAGTCTGGGTTCTTAGCACTAACCATTGCACACTCCTATCCAACATTGTCCTTCCGATCCGCTTAATATGAATGTTTTCTTCAGCATCCCAATCAATTGGATCCAAGATCTTGGTGCCAATGTTCAAAGCTTCATAGCAGGGGTCCAATACAATTCCATCATCCACCAATGTGTCAGGAATGTTTTCTTTAATACCTAGCTCTGACATGAGTGCGACAGGCAATCTTTAATAGTTCTTCTTTCTCAAATCATACTCATCATGTCGATCACTCCAAAAGTCTTCTAATAAATTGAAATGTCTAGTAAACACCAAAGGAAATAAGGCATACATCTTTCCCTTTGGATCAAAACACTTACGCGTTGTGTATAAACCCAATTTCAACTGTATCAATTCATTATAAACCACCTTTGCTCCTACCAAGTGCTAACAACCATACTCACCCAACTTCATGGGAAACTTATGGCATCCAGTTTTATGTTTGATTCCAAACCGAACATTAACTCCAAGAGCCTGATATACAAAATCCATTAGCACTATCCTATTTTTGCAGCATCTTGGAAGCAAATGTGGATGGCCTTAAAAACCGGCCAACCAGAAGTATGTAAATTTAGGGTACTGGATGTACCAACATCCCCATTCAGCAATGAATGCCATGGCTTCTTGACTTAATCGGTATCGTGCATCTCCATTCAATTGATTGATGATCACATATATAAATGCATCATTGACTCTTCTGAAATGAGTCTCAGCAGCTTGAAGAGACAATTGGTCATAGTGCTTCCATACCTTCTTCTGTCCATCGAGGGCTTCCATTATGCCCACTCTATTTAAGCTTGGGAAGATACCCAATCTGGCTACCGCATACACCACATAAGAAGTCATAAAGAAACACTTAGTGTTTCAGATGTTAGTCAGCTGATCATGGATAGCATTTGACATAATCATTGGCCAATCAAACTGATGGTCACCCTGTAAGATTATTTGGATGAAAGGAAACATCCATTCCTTGAAGTGGAACGTATCCCTCTTCCCAAACACCCTGGACAACATTAGTATTAAATCCGATACTTCCTTCTTGAAATCTTCCCTCTTGGGTTGATGTGCAAGCTTGGATAGAGATTTCTTTTCTATCTTCAACCATGTTTTGTTCAAATGAGACCTATTGGAGTCCTTATACTTACTATATTTCTCCAAGGTCTCTGCCTCATCGAACTGCACCAAGCTCTTAGGATCCGGGACATTGAATATACTTTGAGACATCTGAGGAGTAAGATCAATGATCACCCTATTTTGTGAATCCATGCATAGTCTCGTAGCAGGATTGTAGGCACTGGCTGCTGTTAAGATCAATTTCAGGCACTGGACAGATAAAGGGAGCACAGTAATATGTGCCAAGCAGGAATCAACAATCCTTTACATTCTTCCTGTTAGATTTTCTCGTTTTGTAAATGTTTCTCCATGTAACTCCTCAAAATTGTACTGGCCCAAGTTCGTATCAGTGATGTCTGACCAGTCTGATTCCACCTTGCTCACTTTCACAACCGGACTCCTGTGATTATACCTCAAGGTATAAGGTAGTTGTTCTGGCTTTAACTTCTTTGGTTTTGGTGCTGCCTTTGATGTTCCTGCAGGCTGGTTCCTTCGAGCAACTTCCCCTGATGTTGCTAACATTTTTCAACTTTCTTGCAAGCTAAAAATCTCATTAGATCTTTAAATATCATCACAAAGCATGCTCTAAAACCATGCCTTTCATATATGCACCGGAGGCGGAACCAGGTAGGAACACAACCTAAAACAGTCTCTTTTACAATACTATCAGACTCGGAGCCAAAACCGATATAGATATTTTACTAACAATGAACGGGCTCGTAGTCGGAATTGGGAAGGCGTTCAGAACCGAGATCGAAATGAAAAATGGATTTGATTTTCCTTTAGATTTTTTATATTTTCGTATTCTATTTCCGTTCCACTTCCGCTTCCAATTAGGTCATTGTTATTTCAACAGAAGACTTCTTTATTATACGTGGAGCTGGAAACGGGATAAAAATGGAATCGATAACTTTTGCAAAACAAAATTCCCAAGTTCATGATCAATTCAGATCCCGCCTCCACCTAGATTGACCATGACATCATCAAATATTTTACACAACTCCCTGACTAAAACCAAGGTCGTATTAAATGAAAAGAGGCTTTAAAAACACTATACTTATATGACCATGGGGAATGACTGAATTTTAGGGCATTATATTTTAATCATTTAAATGTGATCACAGAAACCTACGAAACCCTAATCTAGAAACAACACAATAAAAAATAGGGCATGGATTTTAAACCTTGCCATTTACCAAAATGAAAAACGTGACAAAACCCTAAGTAAAAACGAGATTCAATTAACCCTAACTCACTGTAAAATCATTAATCTACCTCACTGTAAATCCCTAATCCAACTAACACCATTTAAAACCTAAATTTAATCTAACTCACCGCAAATCAAAATAGCATGATGCGATCACGACTAAAACGTGAAAGTGACCGTGCCCTAAAACAAAAAGAACTAAAAACAAAAGCAAAAGAAACAAATAACATAACCAAATAAACAAAATAAAGTACGAACCTACGTAAACAAATCATACCAAGAATCACGAATTCATTTAGAAGCGAAATGATTTAAAGAAGGAGTAGATACAACAAACGCAACAATAAACAAAGAACAACAATGATAAGAAACCCTACCTCGAACGCAACCGAACCCTGCTAACCTTTTGAACTGATCTGCAAGCAATAACCTTCTTCTCTTTCAATCAATTCACTCAAATGAACTTCACCGCTGCTCTTTCGTGCTTCTTAATCTCTTAACAATGATAATAATGATTTGTTTAATCCTTAATGAAGGTAGAAATGAGGATTTCTAACTACATGAGCATCTGTCGTTAATGAATTAAAACGCAGTTAAGGCAGAGTCAGAAATGAAAGAGACTCAACACTTCACAATAGTGCGACTTTAGTCAAAAAGTCAACGATCCATAAAAATGGCGGGGGCGGAACTAAAATGGAAACTGATTCAGAAATTTTAAGAAATTTCTAAACCTCATTCCAATTCTGTATCCGGGTCCGCCAACTAAACACAAACAAAACAAAACAAAAAAAGTAAAGAAAAGACCGATATAATAAAACTAAATACAAAGACAAAGAAAAAAACCAAAAGTCGAAATAGCGGAGGCAGGGGTAGAATCGATTATGATTTTACAATTTTCGATAAAGACCAACTTAACACCCACTCCGGCTCCGGGTTCGCTGAAGGAAAAAACAAAAGACTGTCGTGATGGGAACCAAAACAAGTTTGAAAAGAACTTTCAAAACTTGATTCAGATCCGATTCCGGTTCTGGTAGACTAAATCAAAATAAACAAAGTATTGGCAAAACAAGACACCAAACTTTGTTTCAAAAACAACTAAGTATAAAAACACAAAGGGGGACCCATTTTGACCAAGGCAAAAGATGGGGTGGTTATGCAAGGCATAACAAATGGCGACTCAGCTAGGAAAATGGTTTACCCATTTTCAAGATACCCAAAGAAAATTTTAGTCACCCAAAAACTACTTGGCTTATATTGTGCTCATGAGTTATTTCTGAATCTGAGTGTGTGCTTATATTGTGCATCATTCTTCATAGATACTTTCTCTACTCTTTGAACCAGCATATGTAAAATTCAAGCTACATGAGTTGAGTCCTTTAACTATCATGCAGTAAAATCTTGGGTATTGCTCCGCTGCCAGATAGGTGTCTATAGCCCCGACGGAGATGCCTCTAGTTCTCACAAAGCATTGCTCTACTGCTAGCTAGGCATCTATAGCCCTGATAGAGATACTTGATTACGCACTTAGTATTGATCTTGCCTTTTCTTTCTTTCTTTTCATTCTCTTTTTTTTTTACTTCACTTGTGGAAATTCTTTTATGCATCTTTCTCAATACTTCAGAAATAATGAATCTGAAACATGGGTTGAGAGCTACTATGGATTTCATGATAGTCTTGGAATCAGATTTTTCACTTGAATTAAAGGTAGAGTCATTCTAAAACAGATAGGCACCTACTCATGCAGATGTTTCCTCTAATTTGGTGATAGATTTTTTATCACAATTCATGAGATATTCATAGTATATCTTCTATCCTTAATAACTTTTCCAACCCAAACTAGAATGATTATAAAACATAAGTTTCAGAATGAAATCCTTTTCAGTGATGATAATGAAAATACCTAAACCAATTTCTCTCATAGTACTAGTAGTATACTTTGAATAACATCCCCAAGTCTTGAGATGAACAAAATAGAGATCCCCAATGAAACAAAACACAACAAAACAAACAAACAAAACAAAGAAAGAAAACTAAAAACAAAAACTAAAAACTAAAACAAAAACCTAAACAGAAACTTAATTACATATGATACAGTATAGTACATTCTTTTCAAAAACATCAGACCTTCTATGCACCAAAATAGTGCTTGAGAAACTGACCATTAACTGGTAATAGAACAAGTTCTCCTATTAAGGTACTCAAAAGAAAAGCATTCTCACCTAATATTTCAGCCACTTGATAAGGACCTAACCAAAGTCTATCAAAATTCTGGTGATCTCCTTTCGTTTCTCTAGCCTTATCCCATAGTAACACAAGACCTGATATTCTAAAGGCTTTTATCTTGGCTCTTTTGTCAAACCAGCGTTTAACAACAACCTGATGTTTAGATAATTGCTACAGAGTAGCATCTCTTTGCTCTTCCATGTTTAACAAATTAAGTAGTCTAACCTCAATCCTATCATCCTTATTATAAAACTCCTGCATAAACTTCAAAATAGGTATTTTCAAATGAATGGGGAAGATTGGATCTTGGCCATAAACTAACTTAAAAGGTGAATTCCCTAGGGCTGCTTTGATTCTGGTTCGATCTGCCCATAAGGCAAATCTCAACTGGGTATGCCAGTCCCTAGGGTTACTTTCTAACAACTTTCTTATAACTTTCAGTAAATTCTTATTTGTGGACTCAACCACTCCATTCCCCTGAGGGTAATAATTGGAAGAATATTTTAACACAATCTTATGTTCATAAGCCCATGAAATAAACTCAGCAGAGGAAAAAGTAGGCCCATTATCACATACCAGAGCAAATGGAACTCCAAACCTGGTTGTGATGTTCTCTGTCAGAAATTTGATGACCACCTCCGTAGTACTATTCTTGCAAGGCAAGGCCTCAGTCCAACATGTGCAGTAGTCGGTTGCAGTCAAAATGAATTTATGACATGTAGAAGAATTTGGATTAATTACACCTACAAAATCAAGTGCCCATTGGGCAAATGGCCTTACCTCATATACTGGTTGTAGGGGCATTGCAAAATTTCTTTCTCTAGATGCAAAAGTTTGGCATACATGACAAGTCCTGCAATGTTGATGTGCATCTCTAAACACATAAGGCCAATAGTAGCCTGACCTAAAAATCTGATGAGCCAAAGTGTCAGCAGACCCATGTCCTATCCCATGCCTTCCATGAAATTCAGAAATAGCATGCTTTGCTTCTTGCTGGTCCAAACAGCGTAGATAGATTCCTTGAAAATTCTTCCTATAGATTGATCCCCCTTTAAGCATGTAATGAGCACTCTTCATCCTCAATGCTCTCCTTTGAGTAGCGTTCATTCCTTCTAGACACTTGTTATTGCGGAGGAAGAAAACTAAATTTGTATACCAGGGATCCTTTGTGAATGATTGGTTGTGTATTGTTGACAAGTTATACTTTTGTCAACTTTTGCCATCGCTTTTGACAATCCTTGACCTTGAAAAAGTTTCATTGGGTGAATCTCTAGGTCAAATTCTTGTAAGATTGCCATCCATTTCCCTCTTCTTTCCCCTAATTCACTTTGCATCAAGAGAGACTTCACAGCTAGATTTGGGACTATGGCCATAACCTGACTTCGGACTATGTAATGCCTGAACTTCTTCACTGCTCGTACCAATGCAAAGGCTTGTTTTTCTAATGTTGAATATCTTACTTCTGCATTCTTAAATGGAGAGCTCATAAAAGCAATTGGTCTCTCATAATTCTCTTCTCTTCTTTGTGTTAAAACTTCTGCACATGAATGCTCAGAAGCAAAAGAATAAATGTAGAAGGGTTTTAAATAATCTGGGCTTGTTAGAACAGGTGCCTCAGATATAGATTGTTTAATCTACATGAAAGCAGACTTTGCCTCTTCACTCCACTCAATCTTTTCATCCTTCTTCATCATTTCATTGAGGGGTTTGACAATCTCTGCAAACCCTGTTATAAACTTCCTAACAAAATTGATCCTTCCAAAGAAAGACCTCATCTCCTTCTTACTACCTAGCTTCGTCAATTTCAAAATGGCCTCCACTCGGTTAGGATCTATGGAAATCCCCTCCTCTGATATAATGTGACCTAGGAGCTTCCCTTCAGAAACTCCAAATACACATTTCTTTGGGTTGAGAGAGACACCATAACTTATACATTTCTTTAGCACCTTTTCTAGGTTAGTAGCATGATCTTCTCTATTCTTAGAGAAGATGGTCAAATCATCAACATAGATGATTATACATTTCCCTATCAAATCTTTAAAATCTACATCCATCGCCCTTTGAAAATTATCACTAGCATTAATGAGACCAAAAGGCATTCTTCTGTAGGAAAATGTGCCAGATTTAGTAATAAAGTGGTCTTCATCCTATCTTCATGACTAACAAGTACGTGATTGTATCCTGAATACCCATCCAAGAAATACATCATCTGAGATCCATTGACCTTTTGCAATACTTCATCAAGGGAAGGTAATGGATAGTTGTCCTTCTCATAGGCCTTGTTTAAATTCCTGAAATCCACACATAATCGAATTTCACCATTCTTCTTCCTTACAAGAACTAGATTAGCCACCCAAGTAGAGTGTCTAACTGGAAAGATTATTCTGGTGGCCAAAAGCTTGTGTACTTCTTTCTGGATTAGAGGCTCAATTAATGCATTGACCGGGCATTGCTTTTGGCGAAACGACTTAGCTTCTGGCTTGAGAGGAATTGTATGTGTGATCACAGATGTATCAAATGTTTTAAAGTCATCATAGCTCCAAGCTATCACTTCAATATTCTGCTTCAAGACCTTGATTATCTCATCCTTTATTTCTTAAGGACAGGTCTTCCTTATAAGAACATTTCTCTCTAGGCATGAGTGATTCAAATTAACAGATTCATACTTACCTCCCTCACTCTTTGTAGGCACTCTTTGATAAGCCTGTGGATCTGAATCAAATATTCTTTCTAATGCTATCATCCCTTTTGGGATGTTATTGCTCTTTAAATCTAGTATCCCTTCTGGATTGTCACTTTCTTGATTCCAGTCTCCCTAATCTCTGTCAGAATCATCAATTATTTGTCCTTCAAAAACATCAAAATTTTCCAAAAAGGCCAATATATGTTGATCATCATTAAATACCTGAAAGTGTGTGACATTATCAAGAATTGCTTGGATTGAAATCAACTCTACTAAAAATCTCTTTAGGTTAGAGTCTTGCATGGGCTCTAATGTACTAGCAGCAACAACAAGAGCATCTGCAATTTGATTTCCTTCCCTTGGGATGAGAGTAATCCCAAAGGCATCAAAATCTTCAATCAAATTCCAAACCCTATTTCTATATGTAGCCAATATTTTGTTATGGCATGTGTATTGACTACATACCTATTTCACAATCACCTCAGAATCTCCCATCATAGTAAGAGTAGTTACCTTCTTCTTATGGCCAAACATAAGCCCTCTTGTAAGTGCCTCGTATTCGGCCACATTGTTAGTGCAACCAAACTGCAATCTATAAGAAGCAAAGTAAGTCTTCCCTTTCGGGTTAGTTAGTTCAATTCCTACTCCACTTCCTGCTTTAGATTTAGAACCATCAAATTTAAGAGTCCATAACTAGTCTTTGGCTAGGAGCTCTTTCTTTTTAGAAGTAACAGGGGATGACTCACCTAAAATGTGTGGTGGCTCAGACTTTTGATTTTTGTCAAAATTTAACTTGGGACAAAGTTCAATTGAGGATTTTCCTATGTTCTCAATTTGTTCAATAACTACTTCCTGAACACCCTCTTGGGTTAAGTTGCAATCCAACTCATTTCTCATCAATGCCTTAGGTATGGGAAAAGTATCTGGGGTAGGTGTCTCAAATAGGAACTAGGATACCTTATTCTCCCCTTGAACTTTAGAACAAACAACCTAAGTCTGTTCTTTTGGTGAAAGACCTTCATGTTGAGAAAGACTAGCCCGTGTAAGAATAGTTGCATCCTTAACTTGGAAAGAAAACTCATTGGTGGGGTTCTGGGCTTGTTTCTCTTGACACACCTGTTGAGGTTGATCTATATGACTTAGAATATCTATGCATGACTGACATGTCAACTCCGAATGGTTGTGATAGTGAATCATGCACCAGTTAGGGAGTAACAAACTACTCAAGTCAGTTTTTGCTCCTAAAACAAGCCTATCTTGTTTCAACTTTCTTACTAGAACTTGTTGGTTGATGTAGATCATGGGATCACTATGTTCTAAAGGAAAAGTATCCTCAGGACTGATTACAGACAAAGTAAGAACTTCCTCTTGCCTATAAACACCTATCTCAGTTTCAAAATATGCTACTTCATTGGGAGCATCATATTCTATGATCATGTGCTTGAGTCTATGTTCAATTTCAATTCTTATATGAGTTGCAACCCCTTTCCATGGTAACCACATGTGCAAGAAGTCCAAGGATAGATATCCACCTATACTCTTCATTAGCTCTTGACTTAGAAGCATCCCATATGTTTCTGGGATATCAGCAACTTGGATATCTATATAAGTCTAGATCCTTGGGTCTGATCCAATCTGCACATGCATGTTCTTCAACTCACCTACAACATTGAATTTGGTTTTATCCAATTGAATCACCTTTTTATTGGTTGGAATAGGACTCAATCCTAACTTTTTACAAATCGAAAAAGGCATGACATTCCCTGATGCTCCAGAATCTAATAAACAATTGTGTAGATTCTTTCCAAAGATTCTCAATCTTAACAAGAAAGGTGGGGTACTGGTCTTATCTTTATACATAGCTGCATTTGTCTCCTTTGTGGGAGTCACTTTACCTTTCCCTTTTAAGCGATTTGTCTCCTCCAAAGCTTTTAATACCACCTCCCATTGAGCTGGGCACCACTTCATGATATCAAAGAAAGGCAGTGATGTCTTCTGCCTCTGTAATTCTGCAACAAAGTCAAACTCTGAATCATTCCTAACTTGATACTTAGGAAAAGGAGGCGGATTACCTCTATTCTAAGAATCAGAAGGTCCGTTTAATGGAGGTGGATTGTTATCTGCATTTTGATTTGGTGGAACCATATTGTTTGGGGGTGCAAATGTAGTGAATGGCCCCTTATTCTGATTCCTTAGAAAGTGACCACCCTTAGATTGGAAAGCTTGAGCATCATAGACATCTTCTTCTGGCTCATTATCTCCTTGTATAGGAAACTGATACTTTTCTTCAATGGTTTCATAAGTCATGGTAGTGCTAACTAGCCCATTATCCTGATTGGAATTTCCTTCAGGAGGATGGGAATCAGCCTGTGCAATTTTCACAATTTTCTCCATTTCTGGGCAATTGACCTCAGAATGTGTTGCTGTATCATGCAGCCTACACCAATTGTTCATGAAATTTAAATTAGCCACATTAGAAGTATGTGGTCTTTCCTCACCTGTTTGATAATTATGAGGAACTCCCTTGTTGTTAGGCCCAGTATTCCACTGCCTATTATTATTGTTGTTTTTGAACTTTTGATTGTATCCTCTATTCTAATTTTGATAATTTTGGTTCTGACTAGAGTAAATGCCCTAATAGTTATAACCTCCCTAATTGTTGTAATTCTGGTTTTGATTATTGGGAGGGTTTTTCCTAAGCTGTGCCATGTCATTTGACATCTGAGAGAGAGTCTTCTTGAGAGTCTCTAACTCACTTGTGAGTTGAACAGTTTCTTCATTCTGCACATTTTGGACTATGGCTGGGGAATGGACATGGGTTGATCCTCCCCCTTTTTTTGGTTGATTCTGAGGTTGATGGGAGTTATCTTGCATGTCATTGCCAAAGAAAGGCACAATAGGTGGAGCTTGTAACTCAGATGTAGGTCCATATTGGGAATAAGACATCCCTGGGATAGTATTGTATAACGGTTGATTAGGCATCTGATAATTTATTGGAGGAAGAGTTGCTCCTAACCCTCCAGATTGCAGACTTATCTACTATTGTAATTTGATAGCCAAATGATAAATCTTAGACAGTGAGTCAATCTCTACAGGTTGATAAGTTCTTTGCAAGAACAGGCCAATCAAAGGATCAACAACTCTCAAATATGCCTGTATAGCCATACCCTCTAGCACTAAATAAGGCTCTTGTAGCCTACGATACATCCTTTGGAACCTAGTGTTGAACAACTGAAATGGTTCATGATGTTCCTTTCTTATGGTGGCAAATTGGTGATATAATATAGCAGGGTCTACATAAACCCTAAATAGATTAATAAAAGCATTCTCTAAATTTGTCCAACCCAGAATAGATCCCTAGGGCAGATTTAGATACCAATTATATGCCATATCTCCTAAACAGTAGGGAAAAAATCTACATACCACATCTTGATGAGCAACTTGAGCTCATGTGCAAGCATCTTTGAATGCCTGTATGTGTTCCTCAACACTTCTCAATTCACCATGCATGTATTTAGGACAGAACTTCTTCGGGTTCTTTGGTAAATCATGGAATCCCCTAGGAATAGTCCCTAATGGAGAGGGATTATTCACAAAGTAAGCCATTGGTGGGATTGGTTGAGTAGGTATAGGCTGAATTGGTGGTGATACAGGCCTAATTGGAGGTGGTGATGTAGGTCGAACTGGTGGTGGTGTAGGTGGATTTGGAGGAAATCCAGGTGGAGTGAGTGGTGGTGGTAATGTAGGTATCAAAACCCTACGAGCATGAGGTCTAGGTCTTACTGGGGTTTGTAATTCTTGTAAAGGTTCAGGGTCAGTAGAGGATCTCAAAATCCTTCCATATTTCTCCGCTGAGGAAGACACTATGCGAGCCAGCTTTTCTTTTCAGGCCCTCCTTCTAGCGCCAATTCCTGTTGATGGTGAAAATGACACAAACAACATTAAAATAGAATATTTCTACTCTATTTATCCTGAAAAGAAAGAAAACATGTAGTGGCCTAACTCCCAAGGTCCTGGTAGTTGGTTCTCAACTGTCTGGTGTCACTCAATCGGTTCATGCAACTGTAATATTCAAGGGGCTTGTGCTGGTAACAAAAGATTCAAGCAATGACTCATTTTACCAAACTGTTTTAGTAAATCAATGGGGTTTCAAATAAAAGAAAAATATAGATCAAAAGGGTAAACCAGTAAGTATGAATCAAATTTATCTAGCATCCAGACATATATCCTCAATAATGAATGTTTTTCAAATCAGATCAAGAAAACCATAAGATAACACAATCTATAGAATAATCTATACCATTGCATACATTTTAGGTGCTTAATTAACTTCACACTTACACACCAAAAATACTTCAAGGATTTCAAAACAACACACATTCATTCATCATCAAGATCATAGATCAACAGACTTTAATAACTTCAATTCAATGACAATCTAACAAGATAATCCTTAAATCTAGTTTCTTCTAATGACTTTCATCACATAAGAAACTATCATGCTTCAGCACAATCACTGGCATTCAGATAGATTATAACTTATCAGCCTTATCAAATAAAACAACTCAATTCTAACTCCATTATTGCGTAAAACCTATAATTCTATTGACTGTAAAAAAAATCAAGTACAATGTATCTCTGTAAATCACTGCAAAATTCTATCTCCTAATCTCAGGTAAGCCAATTCTATTCTCAATTAGCTGACCCTTACAATATGATACCCATAGGGTATTTATAGATTATACAAAGTTCGAACTCCACTTCTATTTTAATTCACCCACCCTTTTAGGAACAAAACCTTTATGGGAAACTCAGATCAATTTGATCTTGAGTTCTTACATTAGACATTTAGTTTAACTAGAGAATAGAAAATAGGAGAGAAAATCATCTTCAGGCTGATCTGCATGCAACTTGTAACTACAAGAAGAGAATAATACATATATGG